>CM049796.1:27249495-27397013 GCA_027422405.1 Ptychobarbus kaznakovi | reverse complement strand
TCAGTGTCCGTTATGGGGCGGAGCCCCGCCCATGGGGTATACCCTCGTCACACTTTGTGACGAAAATTAAACTTTTTACCCATGTATTAAAACTCTTACCAGGTTTCACATTTATAATATCACCACATTCGTTATCTTACTGATTATATATTTTGCGACCGTTATATTAAGTCTAAACACTGCATTTGACACACACAATATATATTGCCCCGTTAAGGTACAGATTTAAACAGTCATTCCACAATTCCTAAATAATTCATATTTATCAGGCATATGGAAGGCAAAGTACAATATTAATATCCATTGTGTTCTTGTGTAGATGGGTTTTCAAGTCATGAAATGAACGAATGTCAGGAATATTCTGTGAAAAGGGTTTCCTTTGTTCTCTGACCGAGAGAAATCGCGCGCTTTTGGTGCTGGAGAGAGGGGAGGGGCTTTAGAGAGACTGGATCTTCCCGCAGGCATTTGAATTCCTGCCGACGTGGCATTACAGTAGCTTTTACTATTGCTTCACTACATTCCAAAGCACAAGATCGTACTTTTTACTTATAAAACAATTTGTTACTCCTTATAATATATCACGTGCTCACAGACATAGAAGCTGTGTCTGATTCATGAACAAACTTATTATTTTCAATTAACCTGATAATTCGGTTCGCAAATCGCAACCAATGATTAATTCATGAATTGGAATGATTCGTTTGCATCTGTTCTCGAGTCGACAACTCACTGATTCAAGTTATCAGTTTAGAGCGAGTCTCCAGTGAACTGAACTCTCAGGTAAGACCCGGGAGATCTTGTGAGCGTGCAATTGATGCTGTGAAAAGTAAGTTACTAATGTCGAATTTTAGGATTAATTATTGTAACTGAAAATCATATTTAGCTCAAAACTGTCAGTTGTTTGTGAACTAAATCTGTGGTAAAGGGTGATCTATTTAAGCCCAATGAAATGCTTGAAATCACACACATCAACATTAGTGTCTCTATGTTTTTGTTCAGAAAAACTAAACATTAAAATTACACAAATTAAATAAAATAACTCATGCACGTTCATATTCCCCACTGCTGTAACATTAAGGTTAGTAGTTTTATTAAAATGCTAACGTTACGCATTTAGCCCTATTTGACGTCTGTTTTTATATTGTTTATCAACAGTAATGTTAGGCCAATAACATTCCATTTTAATATTGTTTTGCTCAACTAGCCGAATAGACAGATATGAATGTTTATTTATAACCATACTGAAAATAAGTAAATATTGTTAGCTGATGCTAACTGTCTAGCTAACATGTTTGCTGGTGCTAAGTTGAGGATTTTTTTCAGCTCCACATACCCTTTAGCCGCCCTGCCATCGAGGGTAGTGAGGGAGGAATAAGGACCAGACCGGCTTCGGGCAGGAAAAGGTGCTGTCCATGATTTAGTCAATCCCTCATGCACTTCCGGAGAGAAAGGTACTGGGGCGGAGCACTGAGAACCAGCACGGGCCACCCCAAGAAACCAATCGTCCAGCCGCGAGGGCTCAGGACACCATGGAGGGTTCCACTCGAGCCCGACGCTCGCGGCGGCCCGGGAAAGCATAGCAGCCATCTCTGGGTCGGACTCGGGCAACGCTGCCACACCCGAAGGGGGGCAGCACAGCCAAATCTTCATCTAAGATTTGGCATAATCCAAAATGGCGCTGCTCTGTTCAGTCAACGTTCGGATAGCTCCGCTCAAAATGTGCTTTTATTTACTTTTTACGTATTTTTACTTTCTCTTTTTAAACGCATAACATCTGCACTATTTATTTACGACAAAAGAAAACTTTTGGACATTGGACACCGCTACACTAACCTGCTTCAGGACACTTTATCCACGAATCCAACGTGGCCATTGGAGATACTTCGGAACACAGAGGAGAACAAAAGCCACCTGAATAACCCCAGGAGGCGAAAGAAACGCCGCGGGAAACGCGCTGGAATCCGCAACAGACTGAGGGAAAGGTCACACATTCCTCCTCTACCGAGTATTCTGCTCGCTTATGTCCAATCGCTGAAAATAATATGGACATCTTAAGCCAGGATAAGTTTTCCCAACGTGACATAGGGGACTGTAACATCCTTTGTTTGTGGCTCTCGACTTCGGTCCGTTCACGGCTTAATGCCGCTGATAACTTTTCTGTTTAACAGATGTACAGAACAGCCGAATGCCGTAAAACCAAAGGAGGTGGAGGTGTTTGCATGATTAACAAGAAATGGTGTGACCCCAGGAATATCTCATACTGTCGCGTTCCTGCTCGCCTCATCTGGAACTCTCTCCATATCTGCCGCCCATCTATCTGCCACCGGGAGTTTTCTTTGATATTGCTACTGCTGTTTACATTCCACCACAGGCAGACACTAGCTTGGCTTTGTTCAAACTCCAACGATGTCTCAGGAGTGACACTGTCAGCACAAAGACATGTTTTGCCGCTCTATTTATTACAATGATTTAATGTAATTATAGAGTTTTAATGGTTTACATGTTTTTTTAGTCCATTTATTCTTCTTAACATTTTAATTGTGGTTGTATGTCTTTAAGAACTGTATGGTTGGCCATCCATGTGACTAGTCCACATGACAGAAAGCAGGAAACTACAACGGGAGAAGAAGCAGCAGACAAACAAACAAGTGACTGTCACCTAACTGGATTGAGGAGTTTATCACTTTCAAGCTCACCTTTCCGGACACCCATCTACAAACTTTGGATAACACTTTCGTGGATTAATAACACGGGAGGACACTCACATTGGACTAATCAACACACTGGGATTCTTGGACTGTTTTAGGGTATGGACAAGCGAACTGTATTCTTTTAACAGACTGAGTTTACCTGGTTTTATCGTGTTGTTTTAAAGTCTTTTATGTGAACATTGTAAATACACCTACCATATTTAAACCAATCTTCCTTTTATGTCTCATTCTTTTAACCACTTCATCTCTCACAGTTAAATAAATCCGAACCCCATTTTACTCTTGTAACTTGGCTGAAAAGGCCGATGCGTTCAAGTGGATACATCAACAAACACCCTGACGCTGCCTCCATCATCGCGGGGGATTTTAACAAAGCCAACCTCAGGAAGGTCATGCCGAACTTTCATCAACATGTATCCTGTCCAACGAGAGGACCGAATACACTGGATCATTGCTACACTCAATTTAAAAATGCCTACAAAGCCCATTCACTGCCGGCTTTTGGCAAATCGGACCACGACGCCATTTTCCTCACACCGGAATATAAACAAAGGCTCGTTCAGGAACCCCCGGTGGAGAGAGAAGTGACACGCTGGTCCTCCCACTCTGAAGCTATGCTACAGGCGGCTCTTGAAGACGTCGACTGGGATATGTTCCGGGCGAGTTCATCTGACGTCAGCGAGTTCACGGATGTAGCATTAAGCTTTGTCAACATGCTAACCGAGCAAGCCACTGAAACGGTAACAATAAGGACATTCTCAAATCAGAAACCGTGGGTGGACAGAACAATCCGTGATGCGGTTAACCATCGCACTGCCGCATACAACGCCGGGTGTCTTTTGTCGGGAAACACGAGCGAGTACAAAGCATCGTGCTATGCTCTCCAACGGGCAGTTAGAGCTGCTAAACTCAGATACACGGAGAGAATTGAGTCACATTTTCAGCTCAATGACTCTCGACGCATGTGGCAGGGACTGAAGACCATTTGTTCCTCTGGAAATAAATCCTCAGCAGAGGTGAGAGCAGATCCGTTGCTGTCCGAAGAGTTAAACACCTTCTACGGCCGCTTTGAATGTAATGCCGGCAGCGCATCAGGAAGCAGCAGACAGAGCAGCAATGATAATGTTATCATCGTGTCGGAGGACGAGGTTCGGAGGGAACTAAAGAGAGTGAACGTCAGGAAAGCAGCCGGACCTGATGGGATTACTGGCCGCTTTCTGAGGTCCTGCGCTGATCAGCTTGCTGGTTTGTTTACATCCATCTTCAATGAGTCCCTCGCTACTTCTGTGGTTCCCACCCCCTTTAAAAAATCTGTTATCATCCCTGTGCCTAAGAACAGTAAACCCTCTTGCCTGAATGACTATCGTCCGGTTGCCCTCACATCAACAATCATGAAGGTTTTTTAGAGACTTTTAAAGAACCACATTTGCTCCTCCATCCCTGCTACTTTGGACCCTCTTCAATTTGCCTACCGCCCAAATAGGTCTACTGATGATGCCATCTCTCAGGTCCTGCATTCGTCCATCTCACACATTGACAGCAAAAATGGCAACTATGTCAGGCTGCTATTCATTGACTATAGTTCAGCTTTCAATACTATAGTCCCCATCAAGCTAGCTGTTAAACTCTCAGACCTTGGCCTAAACACTTCACTCTGTGACTGGATTCAAGACTTCCTCACCGGCAAACCTCAAGTGGTGAAAATGGGCCAGTTCACCACCAACTCCATCACCCTGAACATAGGAGCCCCACAGGGCTGTGTCCCGAGTCCCCTGCTCTACTCTCTCTACACACACGACTGCGTGTCCTCTCACAGCTCCACTTCTATTGTTAAATTTGCTGATGATACTGTGGTTCTGGGCCTCATTTCCAACAATGATGAGACCGCATACTTGGATGAGTACATCATGGTGCCAGGACAACTGTCTCTCTCTGAACGTGAGCAAAACTAAAGAGCTGATTGTAGACTTCAGGAAGAGATAGCAGTGGCCCTACACCCCTGTTATGATCAGTGGGACCCCTGTAGAGAGGGTGAGCAGCTTCAAGTACCTCGGTGTAAACATCTCCGAGGACCTGACTTGGACTGCACACATTCAAACACAGGTCAAGAAAGCCAGGCAAAGACTGTATCATCTGCGACAGCTGAGGAAATTCAGGGTCTCACCAGCCATCCTGAAAACTTTCTATTCAGGGGCCATATAAAGTGTATTGACTCAGTGCATCTCAGTGTGGCATGGAAATGCCTCAAAACAGGACTGCAAAGCTCTCCAGATACTTGTGTGCTTAGCTGAGCGCATCTCAGGGTCTGCTCTCCCCTCTCTGCAGGACATCTACCTCAAACGCTGCAAAAGCAGAGCTGCTAAAATAATCAAGGACTCAAATCACCCCGGTAACCATCTTTTAATTTTATTGCCATCTGGTAAGCGCTTCAGGAGCATGATGGCAAAAACTGAGAGACTTAGGAGGAGCTTCTTCCCTCAGGCCATCAGGCTACTAAACTCAAACCCAGTCTCATAACATTTACAAGACTCAATTTAATAAACTGTAAAACATTCATTACTCTCCATCATCCGCATTGCTGCTATGTGTACATACCCGGTACAACCTGTTTGCACATTCTTCTTGCACATCCCTGTTTATATTATTATTTATTAAGGCCACAGTATACTGTATTGCACATTTTATTTTATTGCACATTTTACTCCTTATTTTTCTTCTTATTTTTATTAAATTTTTACCTATATTTATATATATTCTCTTGTGTTATGTTTCATTTTTTTTTGCACTGTCCATTGAGCGGATCTGTCCTGATTCACATTTCACTACTGATTATATCCTGTATAATTGAGTATGTGACGAATAAAAGAACCTTGAACTTGAACCTTGATCTCCGGAGGACATACGCTCACCTTACAACGCAGCGATCGACATCTGGTCCTCTGGGAGAGCCCCAAAAGTGACGACTTGTACCGCACGAGGCGGATCAGCACGCACGCTTGTAAGCTCCACTGGTTGCAGTGTCATGGAGGAGTGAGGAGCGAGGAGCCCGAGGAGATTGACTCGGCGGGATATTCCCCACTGTAACCCTCAGGTCACCTAGGTTATTAACCGAAGTAGCCTTCTTCTGAGCTGGCCCAGAAAAAGAACTAGATCTGGGAATATACAAAGGGGCTCCAGTCTCCTCGAGATACTGGAGTCTCGACCTTAACACTGAGATGGTCATGTTCCCGCAGTGAGAACATGTTCCATCCATGACTGCCACCTCAGCATGTGCGAGGCCCAAACACGTGAGGCAGTAATCATGACCATCACCAGGGGCCAGGTAGCGACCGCATCCAGTAGCACACGGTCTGAATGACATCTTGAAAAAGATGCAGGGTCAAACCGCGTGTGCTCTTTTAGGAATTTGCTCTCCACTGGTGCTGAAACGCACAGGGAAACGGCCGTGGCAACACAACAGTACGAAAGTGCAAGCCTGTTGTGAGCACTCACTCTCTCATTGAAGGCACAACCCACGAGCTGTGAGAACAGCTGTTTTTTGCTCTCCTGTGAGATCGCGACCAACGCTGTCAGCACTGTCACACCTGCAACAGACACACAGAGGCTCCTTCCCAAATGAGCAGCTCGTCTTCCACCACTTCCGAAGAATAAAGAAACACACACACTGGAACAGCACATGTGTTCAGCTCCGAAGCCGAATGTCGAACTTGACCAACTGAAAGGGAACAAGTTTTAAAACACTTTTTTCTTACTAGTGAAAATTAGATGGTCAAATCTGTTTTCTCTCAGGTACATTACAATGTAATCTTCACAGTGAACATTACTACAACACTCTCCTCAACGTAGTCCATATCAACAACAAAATATATATTTACTCCATATAGGGTTATTTTGGGAAAATCTATATTTGCATAGGATTATACAAAATAATGTTAAAAAAATTAAAGTAGTCTATATAAAATTGCTAAATAAATCTATCTATCAGTACTTTTTACATACGTACATTAAAAATCAAGTACTTTTGTACTTTCGATTGAGTAAAATTGTTACTGTTCCATAAAAACAGTGTTCCTGTGGCTCAGTGGTAAAGCATTGCGTTTGCACCACAAAAGCTTGTGGGTTCGATTCCCAGGGAACACACATAATTAAAAAAATGTATAGCCTTATTGTTGCTTTGGATAAAAGCATCTGTTAAATGTAAAATTGAAAAAGCAGTACTTATACTGGCGTAATATTTAAATTATGTTCTGTAATTTTATACTTGATTTGTACTTCTCTGTCACTGTCTCCTGTAATGTTAGTCAGTCCAGTAAACGAATCTACAATTCAAACAGCTAATACAGAAAAAAAACCTTTGTAAAGTGGCAACACATTGCCATGAGGCTGCGCAGCGGTCTTTGAGAGAATATTGTTGAGAAATCAACAAATTAACATAACTGCACAAAGAAGAAACATAGTGCTGTTTTATATATATAATATATATATATATATATATATATATACTATTTAGGCTATAGATTTGTAAAGCAACACAAGATTTTCCCCCCCCTGAATACCAATACGATTGCAAATTTGACTTATTTTATGCAAAGTTCAAAAGTTAATGTTAAGTGCTCTACAATTTAGACACATTATTGTCTTTGTCAACCATTTCTGCTCGATTTGGTTAGCCTTACAAAAAAAAATAGTTCCAAACAAAGATCACAGCAGAACAGTCGTGCATATCAGAGTAACACACTGCATTAATTATGTGAGTCATTGATTCAATAACCCATTCATAAAGGCGCTTGCTTCTCGCTTGAATGAATTAGCCTTCTGATCAAATCGTTTGAATAAATGACTCGATGCCTATCAATGTGCTGTGTAAATGCAAATAAATGCCATTGACTTCTGCTGCTTTCATTTCTTCTGCAGTGGAAAGATCCATTTTGTTGAGGCTGATTTCATTTAATTCATAGTGTCTTATTATATTAGCTGGGAATTATTAATAAAATGTAAAATATTGTTATGAAACAAAGGTTGACATTTAATAAGGTTAAGAAAAAACTGCCCTTTATATATGGCCTTTATATATGCCCGACTCGGAAGGCAGCGCATCTCAAAGTGGGGTCTGAGTGCACGGTGCGACACTTACCTGGCTCCATGGCTGGGCAGGGGGCACGGGAGAAGGCATCGTGTCCTCGGACCGGACCCTGCTTCCCACTGGCGAAAGGAGAGGCAGACAGGAGTGTGGAGACTGTGTCTCATATACTGCCATCCTCGCCCTCTTGGGACCTAGAGAAAAAGGAAACTGCTCTTTTTTTGAGGTTTTGTGTACCACTGGCTCGGGGGCCAGTGGCGGAACAGAACAAAAAAGAAACAAAAGATTCTCCACCCGGTCCTCCTCCGGGGAACGGAGTGGTGCGGTCACCATCTCCTGAAGAGCAGGATCCAAAGGCTCCAGGTCGCCCATCTCAGGTACGCCGCCTGCCCTGGTGCTTCACGGGTTTGGCAGGGGCGGAGGTGGGCTGCGCCGCTTTCCCGCAGACAGCTCCACACTGCGGCCGTTGTGATGGCTGCTGCTGTGGCCGACCAGGAGCGGAGGTGGAGGCAGCATCGGACCGCCGGGGCAGGATGTGTCAAAACACCTCCGTCTGCTTCTGTGCGGCGGAAAACTGTTGGGCAAAGCCCTCCACTGCTTCACCGAATAGGCCGGCCTGGGAGATCGGGGAGTCCAAGAAGCGATGCTTGTCGGCCTCCCTCATATTCCCCAAGGTCAGCCATAGGTGGCGCTCCTGGACCACTAACGTGGACATCGTCTGAACCAGGGCCCGCGCTGTGACTTTCGTCGCTCTGGTGGAATTGCTGGAGGGCCATGGCATGCAGGGCGGAAGCGGCCTCTCCAACAGAACCATAAGCCTTGGCCATTAGAACGGATGAGAACTTACATGCCCTGGATGGGAGGCGTGGATTACCCCTCCAGGTGGCATCGCTTTGCGAGCAAAGCTGCATGGCAATAGCGCGCTCGACTGGGGGGATCTCCACATACCCTTGGGCCGCCCCACCGTCGAGGATGGTGAGGACGGAGGAGGCACTGGGCCTGTTTCGGACAGGAAAAGGTGCCCTCCAAGACCTAGTCACCTCCTCTGCACCTCTGGGAAGAATGGAAACGGAGGCGGTTGCTGGCGATCGGCCTGCGCCCCCAGGAACCAATCGTCCAGCCTTGAGTGTTCGGAGAAGGCGGAGGCCTCCAGTGCATAGCATAGCAGTTAGTTCTGGATCTGACTCGGGCAACGCCACTCTTCCTGAACGGAGGCAGCACAGCCAAATCGTCATCTCCAGAGCCTAGCTCGTCCTCCGATGCAGCAATCGACATCCTGTCATCTGCAGGTGCTCTGAACGAGATGCTGGGCCCCACCCTGTCTGAGGACCCCACAAGCTCGTCCGGGAACACCAGATGGTGGGATGCGCTGGAGGAGTGAGAGGCCCGTGGAGACGCACTCGATGGGGGAGCTCTCACTGTGATCCTCAAGTCACCCTGACCATGAGCCGAAGTAGCCCTCCGAGAGCCGGAGGAGCTTGAACGAGGCATGGCAAGGGGATACCCCCTCGTTTGGCGAGGAGGTATCTGGAACGCAGCATCGCGATGGTCATGTTCCCGCAATGAGAACATGACTCATTCACAAGCGCTGCCTCAGCGTGCTAATAGCCCAAGCACGAGGGACAGCGATCATGACCATCAGATGAAGCCAGGAAACGACCACACCAGAAACACAGCAAATTGTGATCCAAGAGATTCTGTGTACTTTTTTTTTCTGTGTATCAAGTAATATCTCTGTCTTATCTGAGTTTAATAGGAGAAAAGTATTGGTCATCCTATCTTTTACATGTTTAACACACTCCGTTAGCTTAGATAATTTAGAAGTTTCATCTGGTCTTGTTGAGATACATAGTTGAGTATCATCAGCATAAAATTTTAATTTTAAAAATCCCGTAGTTTCAAATAATATTACCAAGGGGCAACATATATATTGAAAATAGCAGAGGACCTCGGACATATCCTTGTGGTACTCCATACTTTACTGGTGATAATTGATATGACTCCCCATTTAAATAAACAAAGTGGTAGCGATCGGACAGGTAGGATCTAAACCATCTTAATTAAAGCCTGCCCTTGAATACCTGTATAGTTTTGCAATCGATCTATGAGTATGTCAGGATCTATAGTGTCAAACGCAACATTATAAAACTAGCAATGAGCTGCAGCCGTGGTCTGACGCAAGAACCAAAAACTTGGTCTGATGCAAGAGCCTTTGTAATTGTGTAGTTTCTGTGCTATGGTGGGGCCTAAAATCTGACTGAAATTCTTCATAGATATAATTTTTGTTTTTGCAAGAAGGAGCACAATTGAGAAGACACAACTTTTTCTAAAATTTTAGACAAACGGAAGATTTGAAATGGGTCTGTAATTTGCCAGTTCACAAGGATCTAGTTTTGGTATCTTAATAAGAGGTTTAATAACGGACAGCTTGAATGGTTTTGGGACATGACCTAAAGATAAGGAAGTGTTAATAATATTGAGAAGCAGTTCTTCTGCTACAGGTAAAAACTATTTCAGTAATTTAGTGGTTACATGATCTAATAAACATGTTGTTGGTTTAGATGCAGTGATTTATTTAGCTCATCCTGTCCTATAGTTGTAAAGCACTGCAGTTTAATAATTTATGTATAATTTACATTTGTTATTGTATTGCTTATGTTATTTATTTTATCAGTGAAGAAATTCATAAAGTCATTATTATTAAACTGATTGGGTTAAATTTAGATCGGGTGACATCTGTTTGTTTGTTAATCTAGCCACTGTGCTAAATAAAAACCTTGGATTGTTTTGTTTATTATCTATGAGTTTGCGGATATGCTCGGTCCTGGCAGCTTTTAGAGCCTGTCTATAGATGGCCATGCTGTTTTTCCACGCAATTCTAAAGACTTCCAAGTTAGTTCTTCTCCATTTGCGCTCAAGATTACGAGTTTCTTTCCTGAGAGAATGGGTATAATTGTTGTACCATAGCGCAACACGGTTTTCTCTAAGTTTTTTTTATTTGATGGGGGCAACAGTTTCTAACGTATTAGAGAAGATAGTGCCCATGTTGCTAGTCATTTTGTCTAGTTAATTTGTATTTATGGGTACGAAGAGCAGTTGAGATAAATCAGGCAGGTTATTTGTGAATCTGTCTTTAGTGGCTGGAACAATAGTTCTGTCTGGACGATAACGTAGAGCCATATAGTTAATATCAGTAATATGCAGCATGCACGATACAAGAAAATTGTCAATAACATAATCAATTTGAGGTACGATATCTATATCAGTAAGATCAATTCCATGCGATATAATTCAATCTAGCGTATCATTAAAACGATGAGTAGGCCCGGATAAATTTTGCTTGACTCCAAAAGTGTTTATTAGGTCAGTAAACGCAAGTCCTAATGCATCATTTGTATTATCAACGTGAATCTTAAAATCTCTGACAATTAGCGCTTTATCAACATTAACCAATAGGTCTGAGAGGAAATCTATACATATGTCATGGAAAAGTTCATTTATTTCAGTAATTCAACTCAAATTGTGAAACTCGTGTATTAAATAAATTCAGTGCACACAGACTGAAGTAATTTAAGTCGTTAGTTATTTTAATTGTGATGATTGTGGCTCACATTTAACAAAAACCCACCAATTCACTATATCAACAAATTAGAATATGGTGACAAGCCAAACAGCTAATCAACTCAAAACACCTGCAAAGGTTTTCTGAGCCTTCAAAATGGTCTCTCAGTTTGGTTCACAAGGCTACACAATCATGGGGAAGACTGCACATCTGACAGTTGTTCAGAAGACAATCATTGACACACTTCACAAGGAGGGTAAGCCACAAACATTCATCGCCAAAGAAGCTGTTTGTTCACTTAGTGCTGTATCCAAACATGTTAACAGAAAGTTGAGTAGAAGGACAAAGTGTGGAAGAAAAAGATTCGAGAATTTGGGTGAACTTCACAAGGAATGGACTGAGGCTGGGGTCAAGGCATCAAGAGCCACCACACATAGACGTGTCAAGGAATTTGGCTACAGTTGTCGTCAGTGGCGTCTTACCTGGGCTAAGGAGAAGAAGAACTGGACTGTTGCCCAGTGGTCCAAAGTCCTCTTTTCAGATGAGAGCAAGTTTTGTATTTAATTTGGAAACCAAGGTCCTAGAGTCTGGAGGAAGGGTGGAGAAGCTCATAGCCCAAGTTGCTTGAAGTCCAGTTTTAAGTTCCCACAGTCTGTGATGATTTGGGGTGCAATGTCATCTGCTGGTGTTGGTCCATTGTGCTTTTTGAAAACCACTGCACCCATTTACCAAGAAATTTTGGAGCACTTCATGCTTCTTCTGCTGACCAGCTTTTTAAAGATGCTGATTTCATTTTCCAGCAGGATTTGGCACCTGCCCACACTGCCAAAAGTACCAAAAGCTAGTTAAATGACCATGGTTTTGGTGTGCTTGACTGGCCAGTGTTATGTTTTTACTGACTGAACGCCAAAAAACTCAGTTCTACACGGGAGCTTGAACGGATGCTTCTTTTTCTTTATTCCTTCTCTGAGTCGCGCACGCAACTCATCCACATGCACGCACTTCCAGAACTCTCTGTCACATGCTGAACACAACACTCCCCCCCCTCCCTAGAACTTGATGAACTTAATGAAACAAGTTTCGATATGGCACTCAAACCATAAGAGAGAAAAAACATAACCCCTATGCATGAAAGTGTGTGACATAATCTTCCAGGTAGGCAGGATGAGCCCTTGCCCGAACTGGTCTGCCTCCCAAAGTCGCCTGCTGGGGCATTTCCTGGCCATTTTGGGTAACATCAAGCAATGGCTGAGGAGGGAGAGGACCATCTGCTGGCAGGAGTGGTGGCGGGTCGGGTCCTGGCAGTTGTGGGGGCTCCCTGAGCTGGAAACCTTGAGGTGCTTGGTGCGGCCATGGATGTACTGGTTCTGGTCGTGGGGCTGGGTAACTGACTCCTCGTGCTGCTCCTGCGTTGTGCTCTGTTGCCCACTGACCTCTTGTTGGTGTAAGCGGGATGGGCACTTTCTGCAATCTACTAGCATGCCAGCGTGAGCCATCACTTAACAGAAATGTGGCGGATCCTAGCTGACGGACCACTTGGTGAGGTTCAGACCAAAACGATGCCATTTTACTGCTACGGTGAGGTCTGCGGACTCGCACCCAGTCCAGTACCTTGATGTTAGTATGCCTGACCTTGTGTCTCTTATCGAAGTTATCCTTCATTCGCCCCTGGCTTGTAGTTACGGCCACTTTGACTGCTGCTTGGGGGCCAGTTACTACTGTTGCGGACAAACCCTGTGCTCTGAGCCTGTCTAGGGGCAATTCCATCTCCCGGCCGAGCATGAGCAGAGCAGGTGAAGCCTGAGTGGTGCTGTGCTGGCTAGCCCTGTAGTGCAACAAGGTTTGATTAAGTGCCATTTGAAATGAGTACCCCTGGACCAGATGCGCCCGAATCCCATTCTTAAGGCTCTGATTAAACCTTTCAACCCCACCGTTTGCCTGGGGATGGTAGAGTGCGGCACGAATATGCTTAATTCCCTTATTGCTGAGGAAGGTGTAGAATTCTGCAGAAATGAACTGGGGCCGTTGTCAGTAGTTATGGCATGGGGCATGCCCCAACGAGCAAACAGACTGTCCAGAATCCGCGTGATAGTCTGTGATGTAACTGTCCCTGCCGGTACTACCTCGGGCCATTTAGAATGGAGATCGTAGATGACAACCAGAAAGCGCTGATGAGGAGGAACTCCATGACCATGAATTTCCCCACAGATGTCTAACTGTAGGTGCTCCCATGGACGTGAAGGCCATGGGACTGGCTGCAAAGGGGTTGGGGCTGGTTGTCCAGTCTTTCCACTGAGGAGACATGGTTCACAGTCCCTGACCAGCCCCTCAATATCCCGGTCTATGCCCGGCCACCAGACCAGGTCCCGGCATCTTTGCTTAAATTTTACAATGCCCAAATGGCCCTTGTGCGCCATTGATAGGACGCGTGCACGCAAGCTGCTTGGCACTACTGTACAGAGACCCCTGGAAACACATACGTCACCCAACATGACAGTTCATTCCGCACCCTCGCAAATGGCACTAGCTCCTCAGGCACTCGCGCTGGCCACCCTGAGCGTATATAGGTGCGGAGTGTTGTTAACATGGAGTCATGCTCAGATTCCTTCTGCAGCTCTTCCAAGGAGACAGCAGATTGTAAAGGTGCATGTAGCATCTGGATGAACTCTGGCTCCACGTCATGGCTGCTTGGTGAGGCTGCCGGTGCGGGTGCGGGTAATGGACAGAGATAAGAGATCAGCAACCACATTGTCCCTCCCTGGTGTGAATTTCAGCTGGTAATCGTACTGTCTCAGGCGCTCACCCCATCTGTGCAGGCGCAGGCGTTTATGACCTGAGCCCGAAGCTGACAAAAGCGTGGTCAACACCTGATGGTCTGTGCGGAGGGTGAAATGCCGCCCGTAGAGATAGAGGTGCCATCTCTCAGAGGCCCAGACACAGGCAAGGGCTTCGCGTTCACCGACAGAGTAGCGCTGTTCCGTGGGGGTCAGGGCCCTGGAAGCAAATGCTACAGGCCTTTCAACACCATCCTGCTCCTGTGAGAGAACCGCACCCAGGGCTTGTGCGGAGGCATCACAGGTGACGATAGTCGGACTGTCTGGGTCAAAGTGAGCTAGAATGGGTGGTGTGGTAAGCTGGGATTTAAGCATTTGGACAGCCTCGGAGCATTCCGCAGTCCAGTTCCATGGCTCATCTTTCTTTAGTAATTGACGGAGGGGTGCTGTGGTTCGGGAGTACTGAGGCAGAAAACGAAGGTAGTAGGCTGTCATGCCCAAAAACGAGGCTACCTGGGAAGTGGAGGAGGGTTCTGGGATCGGTGAATCGCGTCGATATTTGACTGGAGAGGGGCGATGCCTCTGGGCGTGAGACGAAACCCCACAAATCGATGGCTGGCTGAGGTGGTGAACGTGCATTTCTCTGCATTCAGTGTAGATTATGCTCCATGAGAGCACTAGCCACCCTATTGAGATGGTCGTTATGTGTCTGGATATCTGCTGCATGTACTACTATGTCATCCAAGAAAACGGCAACTCTGGAATACCAGCCAAGATGGTGGTCATCACCTTTTGAAAGCAGCTGGGGGCGGAGCTCAAACCAAATGGCATGCGTGAATACTGATATACCCCAGTGTGTGTGATAAACGCTGTGAGGTTTCTGCTGGAAGGATGGAGTGGCACTGCAAATAACCTTGGCGCAGGTCCAGCTTAGTAAAGACCGTCGACCGTAGAAGTGGGTGGTGGTAGCTCCTCAGCCGTGGGTAAAGGGTATTTGTCGGGAATAACGGCCTTATTGACAGAGCGCAAGTCCACACAGACTCGTATTCCCCAGACTTTTTCCTAGCAATGACCAGGTTGGAGATCCAGGGGGCAGCATTGACTGGTTCGATCACTCCCATAGCCAGCAGCATTTGGAGCTCCGCTGTCACTTCATCCCGCAAGGCGAGAGGAATCCTGCGCAGGGGCTGAATGACCGGCGACACCTCTGGATCCACCAGAGGCCTGTGGGTGAAAGCTGTGAGGCAGCCGAGTCCGTCAAACAGCGCGGGCCATCTCTGTTGCCAGGTAGTGGGATGTGGTGGATGTCTGAGCCCTTGTCATCTCGCAGCGTGAATCTTAAGCATGTGAAAAGATCCAGTCCAGGAGGTTGGCACCCCGCTCAGTAATACAGAAGGGAAATGATGTCAGGGTTTTTGGAGCCATAGCGGACTGGAACATGCAGAGAACACCCAGCATAGTGATCTTAGAGCTGTCGTAACCACAGAGGGATGTGCAGGGCTGTTGCAATGGCAGATGGGAAAAGAACTTGTGGTATGTACTGGCATTGAGCAGAGATGCCGCTGCACCCGTATCCATCAACAACGGAAGGCTCACCTCGCCGAGAAGCACAGTACATGTCCTAAAAGCTGTTTGGCCCGTTGATACATGTCTGATTTCAGTGCAGTCATTAGGGGCAGATGGTTGTCGCTTCTGTGATGTTTGCGTAGCAGGTGCTGATCGGCATACTTTAGCGAAGTGATTTTTTTTAAGGAAGTTCCTGCAGGTCTGTCCCTGTGCAGGACAATTTTGGGCCCTGGAGTTGTGTGAGCTAGAGCCACAGTTGCTGCAGACAACTAAATTTCTACGACTTCCTTGCAGCTGTGTAAGCTGCACTGGAAAACATGCTTCTTCAGTGTCTATTTTATCTGAAGGAAATGGGCCGAGGTGTGTGAGACCAGGGGGCGCGCATCAGCGAGAAGCGTGGAGCATTCAGTGGCTGTCTCCACTTGCAGTGCAATTGTCACGGCTTTATCTAGTGTTAATTTGTCTGGTTCCAGCAACAGTTTCTCCCGAGTCTTGTCACACAATATCCCTTCAATAAACTGATCACGAACGATCTGATCTTGAAGAGTCCCATAATTGCATGAGCGTGCCATGTCTCGCAGATTAGTTAATAGTTTTGCACGGACTCACCCGGACGCTGCAGCCGTTTGCATAACTTGTATCGGCGGAGCGGTACTCGTTGCTGGCCAGTGAAGTGGTTAGCGAGGAGAGCGACCGCTTCCTCATAAGTTTCTGCATGTCCAAGGGCACGATATATTCTTTGTCCCTCCGCCCGAGACAGTGGCGAAGCAGGGCGATCTTTCTCGGTCGGAAAATGTCAGTGTAATCCATGGCCTCGAGATATACTGTGAAACCATCGAACCAACTCGCCCACGGAATAGGCGGTTCACCAGGCACGGAAGAAAAGGTGATGGAGGCAGTAAGCTAAACTCAGCCATCCTCGTCGCCAATGTTATGTTTTTACTGACTGAACGCCAAAAAACTCAGTTCTACACGGGAGCTTGAACGGATGCTTCTTTTTCTTTATTCTTCTCTGAGTCGCGCACGCAACTCATCCACATGCACGCACTTCCAGAACTCTCTGTCACATGCTGAACACAACACTCAGCAAACTCACCAGATCTGAACCCCATAGAGAATCTATGGGGTATTGTCAAGAGAAAAATGAGAAACAAGAGAGCAAAAAATGCAGATAAGCTACAAAAAAAAAGCTGAAGCTGAAGGCCACTGTCAAAGAAACCTGGGCTTCCATACCACCTCAGCAGTGCCACAAACTGATCACCTCCATGCCACGCCGAATTGAGGCAGTAATTAAAGCAAAGGGAGCCCCTACCAAGTATTGAGTACATATACAGTAAATTAACATACTTTCCAGAATGCCAACAATTCACTACATTTTTTTTATTGGTCTTATGAAGCATTCTAATTTGTTGAGATAGTGAATTGGTGGGTTGTTGTTAAACGTGAGCCAAAATCATCACAATTAAAAGAACCAAAGACAAACTACTTTAGTCTGTGTGTATTGAATGCATTTACTACACAAGTTTCACAATTTGAGTTGAATTACTGAAATAAATGAACTTTTCCACAACATTCTGATTTATTGAGATGCATCTGTATATTACTGCGACACCGCTGCCACGACCAGTCTGACGAGGCTCATGCTTATAACAGTAGTTTGGTGGAGTAGATTAATTTAGACCAATAAATAATTTGGTTTAAGCCAGGTTTCAGTCAGACAAAGTACATCAAAGCTATTATCTGTGATAATTTCATTTACAATAACTGCTTTGGGTGTGAGTGACCAAATGTTTAGGAGGCCAAACTGTAAAAATAGTTTTGGTTAATTCATTTTGCATTTTTCTGGTTTAATCACGATCAGATTTTTTTCTAGATCCTGTATTCAATTTATATTTTGACCTCACTATTCGGGGAACAAACACAGTCTATATAGATTGGACACTGCAAGTATTTCTATAATTTAAGTGGGTAGAACAAAAGTCATCATAGCAGTTATTTGAGAATTGGCTTACTAGTCAGATGGAGCGTAGCGTCCTGGAGATGTTGTCCGACAGGTGTTCCGCCCCGACTAATGGACACAACACCATTCGTAACAAGCTTGCTCGGTAGCTCAGGCGGCATGGAATTAAAATTAGAATACGGAAACCTCTGGCATGAGTCCCAAGATAAACATGACTCACGATGAAAGAGCTGAAAGATGACAGATCGAGAAACAAGCTGAAACGGCATGCTTGCGGTTGCATTTTTACGTCACATTCGCTTTTGTTCATATACTATCGGGTAGGTTTAGGTGTAGTGCAGATGGTCTGTTATTTTAAAATGGCAAATAAAATGTTCTACCTATTAGATCGTGTTTTATTAACGTGTAAACCTACCCAAACCCTACACTACCCCTTACAATAATGCAAAAACGTATTATTGTACAGTAATGTACTGTATACCCTCTAGCCTTTACCATAAAACATACCATATGTACCTTCATTTGTCCCGGGGGAAAAACAAACAAACACTCTTTAGCACCACTCAGTGGACTTTTATTTTGTAAACGGCAGTGATATGTACTTGGTAAAGTATTGGTAAATATTTTGCGTCTCACGAAAAAATTCCCCCAGGTACGTTTTTGTCATGAGACAAGGTTGAATCATTGAGAATATTCATGCCAGTTCTGCCCATCATTACATTCATTGTGTGAGGATCAATGGGCCTATATGATTGGACATGTCTCAGAATTTTAATAACTGCTGGCATTCTAACAGACACCAGACCGGCCAAATGGAGATGGATGGTTGCTATGTGGAGTGCACGTTTATGCCAATTTAAACGTGTGTTCCTGCATTCTGGGTGAACAGAAACTGATAGTTCTGAAACATTGAAAATATGCATAATATACTCATGCATAAGTATATATGCATAATATATAGATTTTTTATGAAATATGAGAGAAAACAAGGTAGAAAATACTCTTGTTGATTTTTAAAATAACATTGTCCAACAGTGGATAATGTTTTAGCTTCTACAGGTGCATCTCCATAAATTAGAATGTTGTGGAAATGTTAATTTATTTCAGTAATTCAACTCAAATTGTGAAACTCGTGTATTAAATAAATTCAATGCACACAGACTGAAGTAGTTTAAGTCTTTGGTTCTTTTAATTGTGATGATTTTGGCTCACATTTAACAAAAACCCACCAATTATATATATATATATATATATATAGGCTCGTTGAAGACCAGTCATGCCGCTGCATTCTGAATAATTTGTAGAGGTTTGATTGTGTTTGATGGAAGTCCAGCCAGAAGAGCATTGCAGTATTCCAGCCTAGAAATGACAAGGGCCTGGACAAGATGTTGTGCAGCATGTTCTGTCAAAAAGGGCCTGAGCATTCTGATATTGTGTAGTGCAAACCTGCAAGATTGAGCAGTCATTGCAATGTGCTCTTTGAAAGTCAGCTGGTCATCAAAGATTACACCAAGATTTCTGACCGAAGTTGACGAGGTAATTGTTGATGAACCTAACTGGATCGTGAGGTCATGCTGTCGATTTGGAGTGGCAGGGAAGACAAGAAGCTCAGTATTTGCCAGGTTGAGCTGTAGGTGATGTTCTTTCATCCATGCCGAGGTGTCTGCCAGGCAGCCTGAGATCCGTGTAGCTACAGTTTGATCATCTGGTTGAAAAGAGAGATAGAGCTGTGTGTCATCAGCGAAGCAATGATAGGAGGAGAAGCCATGTGCCTATATGATGGGACCCAGTGATGTGTATATGGAGAAGAGAATGGGATACTGGTGTGCATTAGAGCCGATTTTAATTACCCTGCTGTATTAATGTGCTGCTTTCTTTGACAGACACACACATCAGGAGCAAACATCAAACATCCAGGAGCAAAGAAACTTGTCACCGCTGAGCCGTAACTTTAATAAAATAACTAATACTGAATGGCTGCATTATATTTCCCAGCAACGAGAGGATAAAATCAGTTTTTAAAGAAAGTAAACTCACTTATTGTAGAAAGAAACACACAGATGCATATAATTCACACACAACTTTCATTGGCCATATTTTGAGAAAAAAAAGTTTGGGGATTCCTAATAATTATGGGACTTGTCCCCCTCAATGTCTATGATGGTTACGGGCCCTGATCAGACATGAAAATAGGATCGCGCTTAACGTTGGTTTAACGTTAGCAAATTTTAAAATTTATATACTTTTGAGTAAATGTGAACACAAGATTGAGGCACTTTGATATCAATTTGATGTCAAATGTTAGTCCAGACTTGATAAAGTATGAAGATATACTCACTCAAATTGGTTTAATACAGACATCCTCAAATCTGGCCCACTCCTGCAGAGTTTACCTCTAACCCTAATCAAACATACCTGAGCATGCTTATCAGAGTCTTCAAAATCATTAGAAAATCACAGGTAGGTGAGTTTAATTTCTGTATTTCAGAACTGCACTTTATTGTCTTACCTGCATCTTTCACGTTGTTTACATAGATGGTCTATGTGTATGTGGTTATCATATTGTCCAATCTCTGTAGCACCTCTGTGTGTAGTCTTTGAAATTTCATTGCATTTCGATGCAATGACAATAAAAGCTTGAATTGAATTGAATTGATCAGTTTTAGAACTAAACTCTGCAGCAGATTGGCCCTCCGGGGAAATATTTAAGGAACCCTGGTTTAATGTATATGTAGGCCAATGTGACATTTAATTAACATCAAGTCAAGTCAAGTCAATTATTTATCTTATATTTTCAATCTTAAAATCTATTTTATACACCATTATTTTCGTTTCTATAACGTGTGAATATGTGACCCTCTCTGTGAAAACCCAGCTGAAGTCATTTTTTTTGTGATTTACTGTTTTCTACATAAAATTGTCCGTCATAAGGTAGAGAACATTCTGTGAAAATGTAACCTTTATATCTTTAATATTGGCTGAGTAAGGTCACATCAAAGATTGAAATTAATGGTAGAAATCAAACTTTGATGCTTGTTTTCTCATAATTAGATTTGGAGACTTTAGCCTGGATTTCACAGAGACGGTCACATATATTCCCTATCGCATTCTACAGCAAAAAAAATCTCAGTGCCTTGTTATCACTAGTTTTATTTAGATTTTCCGAGTCCGCTATTAGCTTATAGCCCGTTAGCATCGCCAGCGCGGCTGCCGCTAACACAGCTAATACCCTATTCACACACATTTACCATTATTTCACTGTTACTTGCTTTAATGACGGATTTGTGTCTACTTTTGAGTGCAGGTGAGAACAAGTTTGAGCTGCATTTGTTGGAGCTGGAGGCTGTGGAGAAGCAGATCCGTGAGCTACTGGGGAAGCAGGCCAAGCTGAGGGAGCGGAGAGCAAAGCTGGAAACATCCGGGCTGACGCTCACAATTCCAGGGTAAGTATACAGCGCACTGCTAACACTCTCACCACCTCTACTCTGTGTGTCTCTTTGCACAGGCCCCGTGCACCCAGGAAGCGATCTTCCCAGATATCCTTCACTTCGGCGCCAGGAAACCACGGATCCTGGGTGCAGCAGCAGCGGAAGACGCGAGCCAGGCCCCGGGCGATGACCTCTCCTCTTCCGCCGCCTCCGGTCTTCGAGATCTCCACCCGAAACCACTTTTCTCATCTCCGCGAGACGGAAAGTTATGCTGTGATCATTGGAGACTCCATCGTCCGGCATGTCCATGCTACGGTAAAGTGCACACTCACTGTTTTCCTGATGCTCGTGTTCTCTATGTTTATGCGCAGACACCTGCGATTCTGGAGGGCGGCGAGAGCGTTGCAGCTGTTGTGATTCACGCGGGGGTTAATGACACCAAGCTGCGGCAGATGGAGTCACTGAAGAGGGACTTCAGGAGCCTGATCGAGACGGTACGTAGCACATCGCCCGCAATGACAATCATCGTGTCAGGACCGCTTCCCACGTATCGATGAGGACACGAAAGGTTCAGTTTGCTTTAAACTAATGGTTGTTGTCATGGTGTAAAGAACAGAAACTGCTCTTTGTTAATAATTGGAATATTTTCTGGGAGCGTCCTAGGCTTTTTCGTGCTGATGGCCTGCACTCCAGCAGAGTCAGGGCAGAACACCTGTCGGACAACATCTCCAGGATGCTACGCTCCATTTGACTAGTCAGCCAATTCTCAAATATGTTCAGGGTTCAGAGACACTCTCTCTGTTTAAATCTATTATCGGGATAATCGCGTTACTTCCAGCCCGATCGCATGGCAATTCGTACATATTTTACGAGGTGGCTAATTTGTACGACTTCACTTGTACAAATTCATATGATTTTTGCTAAATCGTACGTATTTTACGAGTTGCAAAATCTGCGTCACTTCCAGACGTCACAGAAAGATGTTATCAAGTGAACGTCATTTATCAGATTAACCTCATTTAAATCGATTTTTACACCACTGACCTATTGTCCTGTGAAATTCCTCTTTGACGGATTTGTGCCCAGGAAAAAAATGATCAGAATGAGTATGAGAGTGATGCTCTGCATCTCCGATATTTTAAAGTGCATTTTTCCTATTTAGCAAATTATCTTCCAATGGGGTAAGACATTAAACATATTCTTGTTTCCGATTGCATTCAGATTTTTATTACGCAATGGCGGATAATTTTACTTGTTTTATGTAAAATGCACTTAAAAGGAAAATACCCCAGGAAACAAGACTAAATATAGACCATTTTTTCATATCTGATTTTACATTTTTAGATATTAGTAAGACAAAAAATACTCAATAAGAAAATAATTTTTGCAGTGTGAATGAATGAGTAAGGTATTTCAACTTCACTAACACTATAAAAAGGGAGAGAAGACCGAAAGAAACTCTGGGTTTACAGAAGAAAACCTGCTCCCGACCAGGTTAGGTTCACAAAGTAACCATAGTAATTGAATCTGAGTATAAGTTACCTCTCTTTCAGAAACGGGCTTGACTTAACCTGCTTTCTCGGGTTTGACAAACCTCCAATTTTGAAACGGAAAACCCAGAGTTTCCCTCATTTCAGGGTTTACATACTTCGAGTTTTCACTTAACCTCCTTTCTGAAACGGCTCCTGGAGAGCTACCATCCAGCAGATTTAAAGTCCAGCCCCAATCAAACCCACCTGAACCAGCTTATCAAGGTCTACAAGGTTGCTTGATAATTACAAACAGATGTGTCGGAGCATGGTTAGAACTGAAGTCTGAAGCATTGTGGATCTACAGAAGCACGGTTGGAGATCCCTGGTCGTTGCTATGAACTTAAACCTTTGGAAATCCAGCGTTTAGTTGATCTCATTGTCAGTCATAAAAATAATGACTTTATTCTTCCATGAGGTGGTTTGGCATCACTACAGCTTTGTTTCAATGTGGACTGTTAAAGAATGCGACATGTCAGATGACTTAAACATTCTTTAAGAGTTTCTCATTTTGTGTGCCTTAGGTATCAGGCATTCACCCGTTCATCATTCTTTGGCCTTCTTTGGAATGCACCCTCGGAAAGCTATTTTCAGTCATGCATGTACAGCTCCTGTCTAACTGAATAGGGAAATAAGCTAAATCTCACAAACTGGTTGCCAAACTCTCATTTCAATAATATATCTCAAAACAGCAATAAAATATGACATGAATAGTATCATAAACATTGTTTATGATAATAACACTAAAAAGAGTAAATTTTCAAATTGGTTGAGCCAATTCACATTTAATTCAATTCAAGATTATTTGTATAGCGCTTTTTACGATACAATCGTTGCAAAGCAACTTCACAGGAAATTACGTTTCTAAAATATATTTATATTGTAGAAACTCAATATAATTAACTTATGGCAAAATTTGGTTAATTCAGTATAATTGCTGATGGTTGGCTTCCTCTGAGGTCCTCCGAGGGGTTGGCATCAGCTCTTCTCAGGTGTTCGGTCATCTCAGATCATTTAAGGGTTGGATCCAGACTGAAGCTTGTGTAATTCCTAGTTACCACGGGATGTTAATTTTGAGAATGTTGATGTTGAGAAACAAATAAAGACAATTAGCGTAGCTGTTGTTCCATCCAGGAACAACCCTGGATGAAATTGTCTGTTCAACCCAAGCTAAAGCATAATAATGTGCAACTGATCAGATATACCTCACATGAGTAAAGACTGAGTGCAAGTTTCTTATGAAAACCAAATGTAGACTTCACTCATTAACATCAGTCTCTGACCTAGGTCCACCAGCTGAACCATGCATCAGAAAGACCAATTGTCCTGGACCTGGTCCATTAGCCAGACCAACATGAATCCAACACAAACCAGCCTGTTCCAGTGAGGAAATGTATGCATTGTCTTAGTTGGCGTTTTAAGGTTGTTGGTCATTAACTCTTTCAATTTATAACCAGCTATGCTACATACTGTTTGATTCCAGTAGTGTGCAGCAGATTTCTTTTAGCTTATGCAGTATGAATCTAAACTGGTCAGTCCTGATGAATACAACTGTGGAGATTAGGCAATCAAAACAGAGACATTTACATATAGTAGCCTTAAAGTTACAGTAGTAGAAATGTATTATCTTAATCATGAAAATCAGAAAGGTTAAAACTGGTGATGCAAACTAAATTATGAGTGATATACAAGTGTGGCCTCTTGATGTCTCATTCATGTGATCTTTGCGAATATTCACGCCAGGTTTCCCCATCGTTACATCCATTGTGTGAGGATCAATGGGCCTATACGATTGCACATGTCTCAGATCCTGGAATTTTAATAACTGCTGCTTCAATAACCAGACCGGCCGAATGGAGGGGGGTGGTTGATATGTGGAGTGCATATTTGTGCCAATTAAAATGTGTGATCCTGTATTCTGGGTGAACACAAATTGATGGTTATGAAACATTCAAGAATAATGAATTTGGACAGCCGTTTTGTATATGTTATGCATGATGCAAAATCCAAATAAAAAAATAAAAAATGTAGCCTGTCAGGATGGAATGACCTTAAAGGACCAGGCCCGCTGAAATGCGCGATTTGGTGAACTCTTCAACATAGTGCCCAGAGGGTGCCATGGCTTTCTTGTTTACAGGTCAGAGACCAAGTGAGGAAGAATAATAGCTGCTTTGTCTTTAACATTAAACAAGCTTTTGTGACGCCATTTACTGTGGTGTTCATTAGGACAAACAAAAAGATACTAAACTAATTACTGTTGAACCCCTCGGCATCCATAAGCTAATCAGTAGGCTAGATTTTCTTGTATCTCCTCAAAACTGACCATATTAGCGTATTTGTTGCTTCATTTTGTTCTCTTTTTGACTCTTGAGAGACTCTCAATGACATTTCGATGAATTGAATACAGAAGAGGTTGTTAGATGGTTAAATGTGTCTCACATACTGGGAATGCTTGTGGGTTTGACCAACCCTATTCCCTCGAAAGAACCACACTACTAATCTACAAAAAGGTCAAAGTAAATGCTGTCATGATGTCAACAAAAGCTTGTGGTAAATGGTCTTCATCTTCAACAATGCAAGCACTCAGCAGCACACTTAGCAGGGGGCTCTTCTTTAAGGACGAACTGTGGAAGTGCCATTTAAAAAATAATTTGGACATAATATATTTAAATGGCATATTTAAACAAGCTAGAAAATACTCTTGTTGTTTTTTAAAGTATTGTCCAACAGTGGATAATGGTTAAGCCTCTATTAGAATAATTCATTAGCATAATTTTGTATTTATTTTGCATAATGACAGAAACAACAGTAACACCAGGCAGTAGTATTTAAAAATTATGTTTTTTTTTATTTTTTATTAACACAATTAGACCTATCAGGAGCCCATGTATGAATCATTTGGCCAATGCTCTTGTCCTCAATGAGCTGTTAACCACTGCAACTGAATCACTGAATCAGTGAGTTAAATTTTAAAACCTATGGTGTTTCCCTAAAGCATTGTTAGCCAACTATGTTTGCAAGTTTTGTTGTAATCAACATTGTTCAATGACTTGTTGTTTCCCGAATCTGACAAACATTAACAAACAGCATCACAAAGTGGTGTGGTTGGAACTCCGTGGTTTAAAAGCAGTGTTTCATGTCAGTATGACATATAGACCTAAATCACTAAGATGTAGTACAATTTATATCATACAGATTTCATTCTGTTTTATTAAAGCAGCATTTTTGAAGAGTGTGTATGTGATGTGATCTCGAACTGATTAATATGCAGAAGACCTGTTTGATGTCAACAACGGCAGTTCTAACCCATGTGTAAGCCAAGGTAATCTTATTAATCAGGGTGTTCTCTTGTCAGTTTATCTATTTTCAATTAAATTCAAGTTTATTTGTATAGTGCTTTTTCACGATACAAATCATTGCAAAGCAGCTTTACAGAAAATTTAATATTCTACAATATAATAGTAGTAGCTTATCAGTGGTGACTATGCCAAGTTGATGCACATATGGCAGAAATGTACAGTAAAAATGTGCATTTGATGAGATATTACTGCAGTACAAGATTATGAGATGCATTATGTAAATGCTTGGCTAAAGAGATGGGTCTTCAATCCAGATTTAAACAGAGCGAGCGTGTATAAACCCGAATGTTATCAGGAAGGCTATTCCAGAGTTTGGGAGCCAAGTGAGAAAAAGCTTCTTTTGGTGGACTTTGCTATCCTAGTTACTACCAAAAGTCCAGAGTTTTGTGACCTTAAGGGCGCTTGAAGGATTGTAGTGTGATAGAAGAATAGCTAGGTACGCAGGAGCTAAACCATTAAGGGCCTTATAAGTAAAAAGTATGTTTTTGTAACTGATACGGAACTTGATAGGTAGCCAGTGCAGGAACTGTAAAATTGGGATAATATGATAATATTTTCTTGACCCGCTGCATTTGCAAGATGCAGATGCAGGACAACCACCTATCAGTGCATTACAATAGTCCAGTCTAGAGGTCATGAATGCAGGAACTAGCTTTTCTGCATCAGAAACAGGTAACATGTTTCATAGCTTGGCAATGTTTCTAGGATGGAAAAATGCTGGTTTTGTAACATGGGACATATGATTTTCAAAAGACAAGTTGCTGTCTAATATAACACCCAGATTTTTGACTGTAGAAGAAGTAACAGTACATCCGTCTAGTTGAAAATTGTAATCCAAGAGATACTGTGTACTGTTTTTTGGTTCAATAAGTAATATATCTGTCTTATCCAAATTTAATAGGATAAAATTATTGGTCATCCAATCTTTTACATTTTAACACACTCTGTTAGCTTATATAATTTAGAAGTTTCATCTGGTCTTGTTGAGATATATAGTATCATCAGCATTACAATGGAATCTAATCCCATATTTTCTAATATTACCAAGGGGCAACATGTATAATGAAAATTGCAGAGGACCTAGGACAGATCCTTTTGGTACTCCATACTTTACTGGTGATAATTGAGATGCCTCCCCGTTTAAATAGACAAAGTGGTAGCGACAGGTAGGTAGGATCTAAACCATCTTAAAGCCTGCCCTTGAATACCTGTATAGTTTTGTAATCAATCTATGAGTATGTTATGATCTATAGTGTCGAACGCAGCACTAAGATCAAGTAAAACTAGCAATGAGATGCAGTCTTGGTCTTACGCAAGAAGCAAGTCATTTGTAATTTTAACAAATGCAGTTTCTGTGCTATGGTGGGGCCTAAAACCTGACTAAAATTATTCATAGATATAATTTTTTTTGCAAGAAGGAGCACAATTGAGCAGACACAACTTTTTCAAAATTTTTTGACATAAATGGAAGATTTGAAATGGGCCTGTAATTTGCCAGTTCACAAGGATCTAGTTGTGGTTTCTTAATAAGAGGCTTAATAACCGCCAGCTTGAATGGTTTTGGGACGTGACCTAAAGATAACGAGGAGTTAATAATATTGAGAAGCAGTTCTTCTGCTAAAGGTAACAACTCTTTCAATAATTTAGTGGGTACAGGATCTAATAAACATGTTGTTGGTTTAGATGTGGTGATACGTTTATTTAGCTAATCCTGTCCTATAGTTGTAAAGCAATGCAGTTTTTCTTTGGGTGCGATGAATGAAGCTGAAGTACTAGATGCTGTAGAATCTACATTTGTTATTGTAAACTAAAAATCAGAATGTCTTTTTTTTGGGTTTGCTGGTTAACTTAGCCATGGGGTACTTGGACTCAAACTGCAATTATGAATGAACTTGAATGCAGTCGAGTGGACTTGGATTGGACATTTTAGACTTTCTTTTCCCCTAGTACAGTCAAATTCCTGTCATGTGTAATATGAAAGATAAAAATATAACAACATCACTTTTTTTTTTATTTTTTTTTTTTTAAAAAAAAAAAAAAGATGATAAAATATTAAAAATGTTTTATTTTTTAAAATAATTTTTTTTTTGTTTAACACATGTCTTTTTTATTATAGGTTTTTAAATTGCAAAAAATTTTTTTTAATGAAACTTTTTTTGAATAAAAAAAATTTTATTTATAATTTAATTTATTTTTTTTAACATTTTAAAAAAATATTTTTTTTTTTTTAAAAAAAAATTTTTTTAATTTTTTAAATTTTAAAAAATTTATTTGGTTTTTTTTTTTTTTTTATAAAATGTAAATTTTAAAGTACTTAATTTTTTTTTTTTACTAAAGTTTTTGTTTTTTTTTTTTTTTTTTTTTTAAAAAAAAAAACAAATTTAAAAATTTTTTTTTTTTGTTCAAAAAAAAAAAAAAATTTTTAAGTTAACTTAAACCAAATTGGTTAAGAACTTGGACTCAAGGAGATGGATTCGGACCAACATTACTCAACCAGCTGGTAAATTAAATTCTGGGTATCTGCTTTGTACTAGATATCTGGAAAGGGCATACAAATGTCAAGCTAAATCTACTGACTTTTCACATTGTTATCTAGTTCACAAATCACCACTGATGTCAGATTGGAACATGATTAGTTCATATTTTCCTCCACGTTCATGGATTTAACAATTGTTTTAATCCATGAATAGTCTATTATACTTTTTTATATATGCACTACAAGTCACCCCATAAATAGGTCATCTGTCTGCACTGCAATGTGTCATATGTTTTTTTCTGCTTTTATAATGACTTCTTTAATGAGTCCTACTGATCTTTCAGAGAAACACCACAACCATTTTCCATTAAAGGCCTTTTGCCTCTGAGCATGCATGAGAGAAACAAAAGCTGTTTGTCCTTGTAGGAAACAGTGAGCTCTTCCCATTATTCAAAGGATTTATTCACAGTTTTATTGGAAATTAGACTAGTGTTCCTGTTAGTCCAATTCAACACTTCAACCATGTTCCTTGATTCTCAGAAAACTTAAAACAACTACAATCACTGAAATCACTGTTGGATTATCATATTATTACAAATGCACTGTCTAGACATAGTTCATAGGGTCCATATAGTGACCCAAAAATTATTGGACAATTGAGCCATACTTACATTTTTTTGCATTAAATAACAAAAAATTCAGAAACCAGAATGTACTGTACAAAATAAAGATAAAAGTATTGTACACTTCTTTGTTGTGGATGTGCACAATAAATGTGAGTTACAACACATGTGTTTGCATAGACAGCTGTGTTTGCAAGTTACTTTCAAACCAAGCATCTTTTTGTTAGTCAGTGTGACAAAATTGTGTGGCCAACTTGAACTTGTTGTGTAATCTGTGTGGGGGAAATTCTCAATTGTGTGGATTCCTATTGAAATTAATACAGAAAAACAAATTGTAAACGTGACCACACCTTAAGTCACAGCTCCGGAAATGTACATTTGTTTTAATGAGAAAATTAGAATTAGTTAAGATAAATGCTAAATACTGGCTTTTCTTAAATTGTATAATATAATCTATAAAATAGGTTAATACAGTATAGGCCTAAGGTTTCAATATTTTACCAATTTGTAATATATATACATTGATAAGCTTTCTATTGATGTATGGTTCCTTAGGATAGGACAATATTTGGCCAAGATACAACTATTTGAAAATCTGGAATCTGAGGATGCAACAAAATCTAAATATTGAAAAAAATCGCCTTTAAATTTGTCCAAATTAAGTTCTTAGCAATGCATATTACTAATCAAATATTACATTTTAATATATTTACAGTAGGAAATTTACAAAATATCTTCATGGAACATGATCTTTACGTAATGTCCTAATTATTTTTGGCATAAAATAAAAATTTATAATTTTGACCCATACAATGTATTTTTGGCTATTGCTACACATGTACCCCAGCGACTTAAGACTGGTTTTGTGGTCCAGGATCACATATTGTGTTATACAACAGTTTGATTGCATGAGTGTGTAAATATACAAGAAACAACAAGCCATCACAAAGCTTGCTAGGCAATTCAGTCAAAAGTACAAAGACAGTGCTCTGATATACAGCATTAAAGCTACATAGAATATAGCATGATGAGATTTTTCCCTCTGCCAAAACTATTTGCTCTAGAACAAAAAAATAGATTAATGAGACCAATGACTTAGATTAGATTATATTTACCCAAAACAAACTATGTATCCAGTTTAACCACTATAGAGACATCAGAGCCAGCAGAAAATTCCAGAAGATCTGGCCAAGGGGAGGCTGCTCTTGGTGGGTTGATGAATGCTGGACACCCGCTGGCGCCTGGATTATAAAATTATAATGGATTTGGGCATCCGCCATGACACCCGCTATGAGAAATACTGCAAGCGAGAGTGATACAAATGATGAAATGGCAGGGATTCTTTGGAGATATAATGTTCTAACAAGCCTGCTTGATCAATTACCAATGAAGAATGTCAAAATTATTCAGCAACATAAGATTTTCTTATCAAAGTGATAAAATGTTGTGTTGCAAAAATGAGTACACCCTCTTAAAAGTAAAAAAAAAATGTATAGGTTTAAGGCTATTTTTGATCAACAGGTAAGTATATCGAACCAACACTGTTAAAGACAAGTAATTTCCTGACAATTGAAAGTTTGTTTTATAATGCACTGAATCATAACTTAATGCTGGCAGCAGTGGAACCACTTAGGAGAGAACTGCAAGGTGACTTATTTCTTAGCATAAAAGAGGACAATGTTACAAGAGGAATAAAATATAATTTTTTTAAGTGTGAAAATATAGCTGAAGTAGCACCGACATTCAAAAACAATGGACTGGTGATGACAAGGCTCCTGAAATAATCAGGCCTTCACTTTAAGTTTTAATTTAGTGATGATTGATTTTTTGCTAGAAAAAGAGCAGGAGAAATAACTTGCAAGTGTCTCAGAGCCAGCAAAAGCTATGAAAAAAGTGAAACTTTATCTCACAGAGTATGACGCAGCCTGCGGAAGTGACATACACGGTTGTTATCACCAGGCAAGTCAAGGCACCTTTATTTATATAGCGCTTTTAAGAATACAAATTGTGTCAAAGCAACTGCACAATATCAAAATAGTAAAAAAGTGTGTCACTAATGTAAAATGACTAGATGAAATACTCATTTTTCAGCTAAAGGCATTTCATTATTGAATTCAGTGATGGCATCGTCCAGCTCAGTTCAGTTTCAATAGTATCTGTGCAATCAAGTCAGTGATATTTCTGGAAATGAAGTGTCCCCAACTAAGCAAGCCAGAGGCGACAGCGGCAAGGAACCAACACTCCATCTGTGACAGAATGGAGAAAAGACCTGGGGAGAAACCAGGCTCAGTCGGGGGGCAGTTCCCCTCTGGCCAGACGAACCAGCAGTTTGTTCCAACTGCAGCAAAGTCAGATTGTAAGGGCTCAACTGGTTCCAGTGGTCCTTTCCCGATGGCTGTCTAGGTGACGGGGTCCTCACTGGGCATCTGTCTCTGGGGCTCATCTAGGTGTCCTGGTATCGGCTGACATTCAGGGCTGTAGAGGTTGTCTCTAGGTGCTGATCCACCATCTGATCTGGATACGGACTGGATCTGGTGACTGCAGTGACCATCTGGGCTGTATAAGGACCAGATCGGGTGGCTACAGTGACCTCGGAATAAGAAATAACCAGAGTAATATTAGCAAAGATGTCAATCTTCTTACGCTGTAACAAGTACATCGTGTTTTATGGGAAGTGTTCCCGGTTCCGGTTGACCTAATTAATGCCGTCTAACAATCCTTTAACGGATTTGAATATTAGAAGCGTATTAGTGTGTTATCTGTACGCCAGGTTAAAGAGATGGGTCTTTAATCTAGATTTAAACTGACAGAGTGTGCCTGCCCCCCGAACAGTGTTAGGTAAATTGTTCCAGAGTTTTGGTGCTAAATAGAAAAAGGATCTGCCGCCCGCAGTTGATTTTGATATTCTAGGTATTATCAAATGGCCAGAGTTTTGAGATCGTAGCGGACGTGAAGGACTATAATGCGATAAGAGCTTGCTCAAGTACTGAGGAGCTACGCTATTCAGGGCTTGACAAGTAATTAACAATATTTTAAAATCTATACGATGTTTAATAGGGAGCCAGTGCATTGTTGACAGAACCGGGCTAATGTGTTCATACTTCCTGGTTCTAGAAAGAACTCTCGCTGCTGCATTCTGCTGCATCTGTAGTTTGTTTATTAAGCGTGCAGAACAACCACCCAATAAATCATTACAATTATCTAACCATGAGGTCATAAACACATTAATTAACATTTCTGCATTTGACATTGAGAGCATAGGTCACAGTGCATTGTTTTCAAAGGAGAGATTGCTATCAGATAGCACACATAGGTTCCTGACTGATGACCAAGAATGACAGAGCAGCCATCAAGTGTTAGACAGTGTTCTAGGTTATTACTTGTGGGGGTTTTAGGTCTGATAATTAACACCTCTGTTTTTTCAGAATTAAGTAGTAAGAAATTATTCGTCATCCTGTCTTTTATATCAACTATGCATTCCATAAGTGTCTCAATTTGGTGTGTTTCACCTGGCCGTGAATAAATATAGAGCTGAGTGTCATCAGCATAACAGTGAAAGCTAACCCCGTGTTTCCTAATTATATTTCCCAAGGGTAACATGTAAAGCGTCAAAAGTAACGGCCCTAGTACTGAGCCTTGAGGTACTCCATACTGCACTTGTGATCGATATGATACCTCTTCATTCACTGCTACGAATTGATGGCGGTCAGATAAGTACGATTTGAACCCTGCTAATGCACTTCCACTAATGCCAACAATGTTTTCAAGTCTATTTAAAAGAATGTTGTGATCGATAGTGTCGAACGCAGCGCTAAGATCCAGGAGTACTAATAGAGAGATACAACCACGATCAGATAATAAGAGCAGGTCATTCGTCACTCTAATGAGAGCACTCAGCACTATGGTATGATCTAAATCCTGACTGGAAATCCTCATAGAGGATCATTTTTCTCTAAGAAGGAATATAATTGTGAGGATGCTACCTTTTCTAGTAATTTTGACAGAAAAGGGAAATTCCAGATCGGTCAGTAATTAACTAGATCTTTGGGGTCAAGTTGTGTTTTTTTTAATGAGAGGCTTAATAACAGCCAATTTAAAGGTTTTGGAGACATACCCTAATGACAATGACAAATTAATAATAGCTAAAAGAGGGTCTATGACTTCTGGAAGCACCTCTTTTAGTAGTTTAGATGGAATAGGGTCTAACATACTTGTTGTTGGTTTAACAAGTTTATACAATTCTTCCTATCCTATAGTAGAGAATGAGTGGAATTGTTCCTCAGGGGATCTATAGTGCACAATTCGATGTGATACTGTAGCAGACAGCTGCATGGTTACAGTTTGATCTCTAATAGTATTGATTTTGGAAGTAAAATAGTTCATAATGTCACTACTGCTGTGCTGTTGGGAAATGTCAACACCTGTTGATGTTTTATTTTTTGTTAATTTTGCCACTGTATTGAATAAATACCTGGGGTTACATTTGTTTTCTTCTAAAAGAGACGAAAAGTAATCAGATCTAGCAGTTTTTAATGCTTTTCTGTAGGATAGGGTACTTTCCCGCGAAGCAATATGAAATACCTCTAGTTTTGTTTTCCTCTAGCTGCGCTCCATTTACCGGGCTGCTCTCTATAGGGTGCGAGTGTGCTCATTATACCACTGTGTTGGACTCATTTCCATTAACTACTTAAGCTCATGGGCTTTTTGGGGAATTTTCGCCTACATTTTCACACTCAAATTCAAATGTTTACCCAACACACATACAAAGGAGGAAATAATAAAAAAAATGGTTTTATTGTAAAGGAAACCCTTTGAACTACACAAATATGAGTGTATTTCTTTATAAATAGCATTATATACGTTTCAAATATTACAATAAACACAAAAAAATGCGCTTTTTTATAAAAAAAAAAGGTTTTTTTTGTATCTGTTATTCAGGTTCTATTAGGGCCTGCTCTTTGCAACTTACTTTGTTTAATGCCACTAGATGCCAACATGTACCAGAATTATTTTTTTAAATAACAGGAGTTACTGCATCATAAATGAAGCAAGTGAAATTGTCATATTTTGAATCTACAAGCGTCATTTTGAATTGCCTTTGCAAAAACAGGCTATATAAAACACATTTCACCCAGAATCCTATTTACTTTGTGCCATAAGCACTTTTCTTAATTATTGATTTAATTATTTTTCATTTTTATATTTTTCTAAGTAGTAATGTACAAAATTGCATAAGCGAATTGGAGAAAATTTCACATTTTGTGTTTTATATTATCAGATTTATTCTTTCAGGAGACAAAAGACTGTATAAATTATAAAATATATCTAGTCTATCACAATCTAAAATAGAATCCACATCCTCCAGCTTTAAAACATTCAATTTATGTGCATTCTGTATTGGTATACTATTTGGAGCATCAGCTCACCTGTTCACCTGTAACTTGCATCATTGGTCTCCATCATCTGTTGCCCCTGGACAGAAGCTAACAGCTCCTCCGTGCTACTACAGCTGTCTGCCATGGCTCTCTGCACCTCAGAACATCAAACAAACAAATATCTCTTCATCCACACTGCACTGTAATAATCCATGTGTATTTACTGTATATTCACCGAAATGCATACTGTACTACACTTTTCTATCAAAAGTGTTCATCAGACTGTTAGCCGTGCTATCACGTTCTCACTATAATGATTTGATAAATAAACTGGAGCAAACACACTCAAAGTGCTCAAAAATGCTCACCAGATGCGCATCCTCTCCTCTCCACGGTGCGGCTGATCACTCTTCATCATCTATAACTTATATTTTTATATCCAAAGATGCTTTATCCACAACGGTGATGTGTTTAGCCTTCCACTGCGCCATTTCGTCTTCAAAACAGTTAAAGAAAGATTTTGTATCAGGGTCCGCAGTTTTAATCTTCCTTCAGCATAAAGGAGCAACCATATCTAAAGTGTTAGAAAAGAGAGAATCCATAGTTTCTGTTACCTCATCAAGCTATTCTGTGCTGTTGTATGTGCTGATGAATTAAGATAAATCAGGAAGATTACTTACAAAGCAATCTTTTGTGGTAGAAGTGATGGATTTTAGCTATATGGAGTTTACACAAGACTAGATATTGATCTGATATATCATCGCTTTGCTGCAGAACTTCAACAAAATTAACATCAATTCCATGTGACAGTATTAAATCTAAAGTATGATTTAAACAATGAGTATGTCCTGACACGTGATGTCTAACCCCGATAGAGTTCAGAATGTCGATAAATGCTGATCCTAATGCATCTTTTTCATTATCGACGTGGATATTAAAATCACCCACAATTAAGACTTTATCTTAATCCAGCACTAAATCTGATATAAAATCAGAAAATTATTTAATAAAGTCTGTATGGTGCCCTGGTGGCCTGTACACAGTAGCCAGTACAAACATCACAGGGGATGTATCATTAATACTTTTTTCTCTAGATAATGTTATATGAAGCACCATTACTTCAAAGGAGTTATACTTAAAGCCTGTCTTCTGAGAAAAACTGAGAATATTGCTATAAATTGTAGCAACACCTCCCCCTTTGCCTTTTGGATGTGGCTAATTTTTGTAACAGTAATCTTGGGGGGAAGACTCTTTTAAAATAAAGTATTCATCTGGTTTTAGCCAGGTTTCTGTCAAACAGAGCACATCTCTGTTCCACAGACGATGCTATTGCCTTCATCCTGCACACTGCTCTCTCCCACCTGGAAAATAAAAACACCTATGTGAGAATGCTGTTCTTGGACTATAGTTCAGCATTTAACACCATAGTGCCTGCCACACTGGTTGCGAAGCTCCAAATTTGGGACTAAACAGATCTCTGTGCAGCCTGATCCTGGACTTCCTGACAGGCAGAAGTCAGGTGGTCAGAATGGGCAACAACACCTCATCTCCCCTGGTCCTCAACACTGGTGCTCCGCAGGGCTGCGTCCTCAGCCCACTCCTGTACTCCCTGTACACAAACAACTGTACAGCCACACACAGCTATTGCACATCAAATTTGCAGATGACACAACGGTGATAGGCCTGATCACCGACAACGATGAGACGGCCTACAGAGAGGAGGTGAGTACCCTAACTAAATGGTGTCAAGAGAACCACCTCTCACTCAACATCGACAAGACCAAGGAGCTGGTGGTGGATTTCTGGAGACAGAAGCTTCCCTCCCTCCCGGACATCTACACCAGGCAGTGTATAAGGAAAGCCAGAAGGATCATCAAGGACTCCAGCCACCTGTCCCACAGTCTGCTCTCTCTGCTGCCCTCAGGAAGACATCTCCACAGCATCCGATCCCGAACTAGCTGACTGAGGGCTAGCTTTTTCCCTCAGGCTATCAGGCTAATGAACAGCAAAAACTAATACACCCTACAGCACACTCCCACTTTACGATATGCCATACACTGCACTTTAACACAGTTCAACTGGACTACACGCACACACTGCACTAATACAACAACCTATCTGCTACGACTGGATACCATCCAATGCACATCCATGACATTGCGTATCCAGGATTATGTATAATCTGTTGCACCTTTGCATATTATTGTGTGTATATATGTGTACATAATGTAGAATGTGTACATACTGTGTATAATGTGCATTGATAACTGTAAGTATGTCTAATATTACACTGTGTGTACTGACTATATGTATGTGTATTCTGCACATTGTCTTCTGTATAAGTCTGTAAGTATGTACTGTCTATATGTAAATTGTTTCTGCACTGTCTGGAGCACGCTCTCAAGAATTTCACTCACCAAGGCACATGTGCTGTGGTGATGTGACAATAAAAGTGATTTTATTTGATTTTCTATTTTATGATCAGTGATCATATAATTTACAAAAAGCGCTTTCGTAGAAAGGGACCTGATATTCAATAAGCCAAGGTTTATCATTTGTTTCTCAGTGTTATATTCAATTTCATTTGTTGAACATCAATTAAATTGTTACTTATAAACTGGTTTGGACGTTTTTTGTATTTTATAGTTCGGGGAACAGACACAGTCTCTATAGTGTGATATCTAGGTGAAAGGGTCTCTATGTGCTGAGAATTAACTGATTTACTGTATGTGACGTTTGAATTTCTAAAATGATCTACTTCAGCAAAAAAGCAAAATAAACTAATTTAACCCGTTCCAAAGCCCATATTTACAAAATAGAGACTTCTGGAAATCCATACTCTGGTCTCAAGAGACCAGGTCAATCATTTCAGATCCAAAAGCATCCAAAATGTTCTGCTGTAGCTAGAGGAGGAGTAAAATGAGAAGTGCTTGGCACCCACAGTGACGTTCAGTAGTAAAGCTTTTATATAGGGATGAATGAGTGCTGGAGGTGTGAGGGAGTTGTGCTTTATCAATGCTGTCATGAATCCACACACTACTGTGTGATAGAATACAACATCTTGAAGCAGAAGAAGCTACCCTCCCCTCATTCCCTGCATTATTAAATCAATGCATGCTGATTAACTTTTATCATAGTTCATAGTTATATGGTAACGAAAGTTATTTTTCGTCATTAGTATTATTTGTGAAATTAATTTTGTGAAGGGGAATTCCTATTTTGCTATATTATAAGCCGGACTTCAGATGCTTTCACTTTCGTGACCTTTATTCACGTTTTACAAGAAAATATTATAGTCTGTTTTGCAGTGCCGTGTTTGTGTGTGTGTATACACACACACACATTACATACATTTTATCTATATATATAAATAAAAATAAACTATAGATATACAGTATATGATCCAAATTAACTAGTAACTAACTACTTGAGTAGTTTTTTATCCGATACTTTTTTACTCTTAAAGTCATTGCACACTGAGTACGAAATTTTCGCATGCGTTTTTCCGTTTTTTTCATATTCCCCATCCTTTTCCTATCAAAAAATCATGCTACAGATGCGAAAATGCAGAAAATCTAACCTGGTCCGATTTTTTTTTATGGACGAAATTTTCGGAGGCAGTGTGCAAACATGATTGACAGAATGTGAGCTCGTATTTATTTTTTTCACGTGCGAAAATTTCGGACTCAATGTGCAATAACCCTTACTCAAGTAACTATTCAGAATATTACTTTTACTTGAGTAAATATTTGTATACGTAATTTTACTTGAGTACAGTTTTTGGGTACTTTACCCATCTCTGGTCGCACCAAACCAGATCAAATAAGCTTTTCACACAGAGGATCATTAAGGACCTCCGTTACACGAATTGACACATTGACCTCCAAACAAATATGGGACTGCAAGGCCAGGATGAAAGGCCCCTATTTGTACACTGAACTCATTTAACTTGCGTTGTGTATGAGGTGCGGGGGGCCGTACGGTCCAATATGGGGGAGAGTGTCACATGGAGTGGGGCCCTCCAACAGCTCAGAGGACTCCTGCGTGAAGAGAGGACATGCATAAGACACTGCCAGCCTCCATAGCTGTGAGTAAAAGGGACCTTTTGGGTTAATCCTCATTAAAAATGGAAGTGGCTTTCATCTTAGCAAGCCAAAATGACCCACTGTGAACTTTTGTCCACTTCCTTTCAGACTGAGTTCTAGTGTATACCAGGGCAATTAGACCAACGTTACAATGGCGCTTCGCTTTAGAGGTGGGTACGAGCGGTCTCATTGGTCTGCCCAAGCCTTCAAAATCTGACTGTTTGGAGACCAAAAAAATAAAAATAAAAAAACACCAATACTTGCCAGGACAGATGCCAAAGAAATACAGGCTTTCAGTAAGCAATCAGGCTCCAAACCGGTCATTAAATAAGAAACAGGTCTCCTGGGAAAACAAATCAGAATTTTTTTAAATGACTGAATAAATATTAATACAATACACAGGTGTGTAAATTAGGGAGACATGCAAAATTTGCAGAGCTGTGGGTCCCCAGGGACAAGTTGGAAAACGTCTTGGTTAAGTATGTAACCCTAGTTCCCTGAAGGAGGGAACGGAGACGTCACATCGGATGACCGACAAAATTGGGATCTCGCCAGAGAGAAATATCCACTTCGAGTGTAACTAAACGACCCAATGGACATTGGCATGCGGTAATTCACATCCAGCTGCCGCTAATCACAGTGTGATTATAAGAGGCAGCAGGTGCACTGCATTAATACATGCTTTCGCTGTGGAGCCGACCCGGCAGCTCAGCGGTGGTACAGCAACTGTGGCGACGGGACATGACGTCTCCGTTCCCTCCTTCAGGGAACGAGGGTTACATACATAACCAAGACGTTCCCTTTCAGTTGGTCATTCTGAGTCACGTCGGATAACCGAGAAAATTGGGATCCTAACAAAGCACCACAGGAGCTGCCCCTTCCAGCACCCTGTGTAGGCCTCCTAATCCTTCCTATAAGGCAGACGTTAGGACCGGGCTCTACACAGAGAAGATCAACTACTGCTGTTCCTAGAGCAACCCAAACAGTAGGACTTGAATAACACTGGAAAAGCGTGCCCTTCTGCTTGGAAGAGGCACACTGTGGAGTCACCTCCTCCCAGTGGGGTTTAAGTGACATTTACTTATGTTAAGTACCCCCATAGGACCCTATTACACATGGAAGTCTCTGAGATGGCTCAGGCTGCATCATTAGAAACGGCAAAATGTGGTCTGCCAGGGGAAACATGGCTCTAGTAGGACTACCGTGGAAAACACATATGGGATCCCAACATGTTCACTCATATGGGCACTAGCCTCAAACCAGATTTCAAGAATTAATTGGCTGAAAGGCCTGGCGTCGAACGCTCTGCCACGTCTGAACGCCGGAGTGCTAGAGGACTTGACAGGGTTTGCCTGGTTAAGGAACTCTCTGGAGAATTAGGCGTTAAAGGACGCCACAAGCCGACTCTGAACAGGGCCTCTCAGTGCCACTACCCGTTTGAGGTGAGATCACAGAAAGAAACCGGCTCGACACACACAGGCTATAGAACCTAGCGAACTTGTTGGGAGTCGCCCAACCCACGGCTCTACAGATGTCTGCTAGCGAGGCACCACGAGCAAGCGCCCATGACGATGCGACAACCCTAGTGGAGTGAGGATGCAACCTGAGCGGGCAGGGCACACTTTGTGCTTCATAGGCCAAGGTGATGGCATCCAATATCCAGTGGGCCATGCTCTGCTTGGAGGCAGCCTTCCCCTTCTGCTGTCCTCCGTAACAGACAAAGAGCTATTCCATCACGAGGTCCGTCGCAGCACGCAGTTCAAGTAGAACCTCCAGGTCGTGACCCCCCTTGTGCAGGTCTTTCAGGGCTTTGGCCTGGTGGACCTGCAGTAATGCCATGGCGTGGAGGGCAGAAGCAGCCTCCCCACAGGCTCTATAAGCACTGCCTGTTAGACTTGACGAGTACAAACAGGCCCGTGAGGGGACACACAGATCATCCCACAGAGTGGTAGCGGCTGTTGGACACAGTTGCATGGCCACAGACCGCTTCACCAAGGGGATGCCTGTGTACCCCAAAGCGGCTCCACCATCGAGGGGGGTGAGGGGGGGGACTCCAAGATTTGTTTCGGGCAGTGAAAGGTGCCTTCCACGATCTTGTAAGCTCCTCATGCACTTCCGGGAATAATGCACAGGATGTGGGCGCTGAGAACCAGCGCGACCTCCACCGAGAAACCACTCGTCCAGCCTCGAAGAATCGGGACGCATGGAGGATTCCACATGAGCCCGACATTCTTGGCGGCCCGGGAAAGCATAGCCGTTATCTCTGGATCTGGCTCGGACAACGCTACCACAACCCGAGGGGGCAACGCAGCCGAGTCATCATCCCCGGAGAGAGAGAGCTCACCCTCTAATGCAGCAATCGACATCCGGTCGTCAGCGGAAACTTTTACTTGGGTGGTTAAACGGGTGGTGTACTCCACTCTGCAGATGCTCTTTTAGTGCTTAAGCACGCAAGGGAGCTGGCCACTGCACACTCCTGGTGTGGCTGTCAGCAGGAAGATTATCTTTTTATCTCCCGTACGACCATGACCACCGCTGCTGCGCCGTAACGCCCGCACTCGTTTCCAGATCACTCTTCTGTGGAAAGGAGACCAGTAGCTTCAACCACTACCGCTCGGCTCTGAAGTGAAAGGATGAATTAATGCGGTGCACCTGCTGCCTCTTATACTCACGCTGTGATCAGCAGCAGCTGGATGCGAATTACCGCATGCCAATGTCCATTGGCCCGTTTAGTTACACTCGAAGTGGATAGGTTTCTCTGGTGAGATCCCAATTTCTCTCAGAGACAGATTCACAAATAACCTGCCTGATTGCACACTCCCTCAAAACTTGCGACATCTGCGGCATTGTGAGGTGTGATAAAACTGCACATTTTAGAGTGGCCTTTTATTGTGGCCAGCCTAAGGCACACCAGTGCAATAATCATGCTGTCTAATCAGCATCTTGATATGCCACACCTGTGAGGTGGATGGATTATCTCGGCGAAGGAGAAGTGCTCATTAACACAAATTTAGACAGATTTGTGAACAATATTTGAGAGAAATAGGCCTTTTGTGTAAATAGAAAAAGTCTTAGATCTTTGAGTTCAGCTCATGAAAAATGGGGGCAAAAACAAAAGTGTTGCGTTTATAATTTTGTTCAGTAAAGATCCTAGTGAACTGACCAATTTCAAATATTTTGTTTATGTCTAAAATATTTGAAAAAGTTGTGTCTGCTCAATTGTGCTAGTTTTACTTGACCTTAGTGCTGCGTTCGACACTATAGATCACAACATACTCATAGATTGATTACAAGCTTAAAAGAACACACAGAACAATAAAATATGTCTACATTTTTATAAAAGGTTGTGTCTGCTCAATTGTGCTTTTTCTTGCAAAAAAAGATCTCTATGAAGATTTTCAGTCAGGTTTCAGTCCCCATCACAGCACAGAAACTGCACTTATTATAACTAAAAATGACTTGCTTCTTCCGTCAGACCATCAGACCTGCATCTCATTGCTAGTTTTACTTGATCTTAGTGCTGCGTTCGACACTATAGATCACGATGTACTCATTGATTGATTACAAAACTATACTGGTATTCAAGGGCAGGCTTTAAGATGGTTTAGATCCTACTTGTCCGATCGCTACCACTTTGTTTATTTAAACGGGGAGTCATCTCAATTATCACCTGTAAAGTATGGAGTACCAAAAGGGCCTGTCCTAGGTCCTCTGCTATTTTCAATATACATGTTTCTCCTTGGTGATATTATTAGAAAATCCGGGATTAGTTTCCATTGTTATGCTGATGATACTCAACTATATATCTCAACAAGACCAGATGAAACTTCTAAATGATCTAAGCTAACAGAGTGTGATAAAATGTAAAAGATTGGATGAGCCAATCATTTTCTCCTATTAAATTTAGATAAGACAGAGATACAGAGGTGTAAAATACTTGAATCATTTTACTTGATTACTTTTCTTAAGTATTGTTTTGGGGGATTTTTACTTTATTCAAGTACAATTTAAACTAACTACTTGTACTTTTACTTGATTATTTTTCTGAAGAAAAAAAACAGTACTTTTAACTCCTTACAATTTTATTTCAACTTAAAAAGTACATTACATTTTTATTTTATCTTATGCACAATAAATATGGGAAATGGAGGCTCAAACGTGCGTGCTTGACGTGAGAAGCAATGATCATTGTTTTCATGCATCAAGGACACAGTTCTACTTCAGTTATGACTTTCATCAGGTCAATGTCTGGGTTCAAAAATCCACCATCAAATCTGAGAAAGCATGTTGAGGTAGCAAAGTTGTGTTTTCCCCAAAAAAAGTTTATTAAGTATTATTTCTGTCTTTATAGAACCATTAGCTGTGTAATTTATTGGCTGAATGCACAAGATTGAGTGAAAATAAAATCAGTGATGAAAATTGAAATATAATTAATATTTTTTGTGGGAACTTTTTTTTTATTAAATGTTAAAAATTTTCAAAAATGTGTTTAAATGAACATTGTGTGTTTACTTAATTGTAATTAATTTTGAGATGTTCTTACCAGGTTGTGGATACGTTGTTTTAATAATGGAATTATGTGACACATTGAGTAGGAATTTGGACTCTCAATAAATATTTATTTAATCTTAATAATTACATGATTTGCTCATGAATTCATATAATTAGTCACTGATAATTATGTAGCAATATTTGCAGAGAAAAAGCTCAAATAAAAAGGCCCCAAATAAACAATTAAAATATGAATTATCCTTTTAGACAGTGACGTAGACAACACAAAAAAGTGGCCTTTCAAAACGTCAATGTTGTATGTTTTAAATTATATGACTCTCCTCATTAATTCAGCCCATTCTTGCATTCTGTCTGGAATATGTTTCTAACCTCTTCATCACATTGTTGTTAAAAGTTATAGTTCACCCAAAAATTAAGATTATCATGTCGTCCCAGATGTTTATGACTTTCTTTCTTCAGATGTACACGAGCAAAGATTTTTAGTCCGTATAATGCGAGGGGAAAGACCACTCCAGAAACCACACAAAGTGAACAAACGGTCAAGTTTAAAATATTGTTTCATTAACAGGGGTTGTATGAGTTACTGTCATATTCACTGTGTAGTTTTTGAAGTGTCATTTGATGTCCCATACTTGTCTTATAAGACGAGAGATGATTTAGATCTTAGTTTGTATTCATCTGATAAATATATAAATATATATATATATATATATATATATATATATTATATATATATATATATATATATGGGATTATACTGGGGTATAAGGGAACTCTACACTGCGTCCTCTTTATGGGAACGCCTTTTGTTTGTGTGTTTTCCGCCGTGCTGCATTTTAATTGTTATCGCTGCACTAGATATGTGATTGCACCTGTGGCATTGCATTTTGTTTCATTTTCTCCCTTTAACCAAACCTCTGTATATCTGTCAAAAAAAGTACTTCTACTGTGTTAATACTTGAGTACGATTTAAAGTAGTACTGTTTCACTTTTACTCAAGTATGTTTTTGCAGATACAAAAAAAAAAAAATCATCCTTTTTTTAATACTTCAGAGTACCTTTACTTTCTGAAGTGTGAGTAGATATTTTGAGAAGATACTTTTTACACCTCTGCAGAGATATTACTTATTGGACCAAAATATTTTACACAGAATCTCTTGGATTACAATTTGAAACTAGATGGGTGTCCTGTTATTTCCTCTATAGTCAAAGATCTGGGTGTTATATTAGACAGCAACTTTTGAAAATAATATTTCCCATGTTACAAAATCAGCATTCCCTTCCGAAGGGAACTCTACACTGCGTCCTCTAGGGGGCGCTATGGGAACGCCTCCAGCGTGACTGGTTACCTGAAGCATGATTACAAACACCCAATGCACTTGACATTGGCAGGTGGATGCCTATGACGCAAGCTAATGAGCATCTGCGGGTATAAAAGGGTGCCTGTGGCATACATCATCCTCTTTTTTACTTCAGGGGACCTTGTTTCTGAAGTGTGAGTAGATATGGTTTTTGAGAAGCGCTTTAGGAGGTGAGCGTTTTCTGACGCCAGATGACACACATGACTTATGCGTTGGGCTGAGAGCACGCGCGCTCTGTTCTCGAGGGAATGGAGTGCGCGCATTGTGAGCTTTTCTCTCTGGGAAAGCTCCGATCTCGTGTGTCCCTTTTTTCGAGGGAATTGGGACAGTCATCTGCCCCCCGCGGCTCGGGTCCAGCCGCTGCTGAGGCAGCGAGGAGACTGAGGTCGTGGGGATCGCAGATGGAGCTCGCTGACGAGGCGGCGGGAGGAATTAATATCTCGCGCCCGTCAGCGGCTGACGAGAGTGAACTGCTGGAGGAAGATGTATTGTCTCTTACATCTTCGGATCCAGCAGGAAGTGCTCTGCTGGCTCATGGGCAGGAGTGGGCTGATGAGGACGAAGAGGATATTTCTGAGCCCTCTCAGCCTGTCTGCCCCGCGTATGATGAGCTGTTGGAGGTTATGGAGCGTGCCACGGTTAGGTTAGACCTACAGTGGAAGCACGAGAAAGGGGGAGTGGCTCGTAGTAGACTCGATGAGCGATTCCTCTCCGGACACAATCTCCCAGCCCCTGTGAGCCTCCCATTCCTTCCTGATCTTCATAATGAGATCGTGAAGGCATGGGAAAAAACATATTCAGCCCGCATCCATCGATATAAGCATTATAATTATGCGGATATCGAGGGCATGCACGAGCATGGATATGCATCGATGCCCCCTATTGAAGAGACGCTTGCGAGCTATCTCTCAAGGGGCGTGGCATCAACGCTAAAGGCTCCGGCTCTACCATCCAAGCCATTAAAGGATACATCTTGCTTGAATGGGAGGGCATACGTGGCAGCTGGTCAGGCTGGGGCTGCTTTGCATACGATGTTGGTGTTACAGGCATACCAGGCTGACCTGCTGAAGGACTTAGACCAGGGTCAGGGGCTCCCCCCTGAGGCGGTAACTGAGTTGTGCCGCACCACAGATCTGGCTCTCAGGGCTACCAAACAAACGGCTGCCGCGATCGGCAGGTCGATGGCGGCAATGGTGGCCACCGAGAGACATCTGTGGATGAACCTGGCGGACATCGGGGAGAGAGAGAGACGTTTTCTTCTCGATGCGCCGGTTTCGCCTTCGGAGCTGTTCGGCACATCCGTTGAGACGGTGGTCGAGAAGTTTAGGGAGGCGAAGGCGCGCTCAGCAGCATTTAAGTCATGTTTACCGCGCCGGTCTAGGTCTGAGCCTGAACGCCAAGGGGGACCTGGCCCATCCCGGTCTGAGAACCAGAGACAGGGCCAGGTGATTAGCGTCGCTAACCGTGGTCCTCCTCCGCGGAGGAGTAGGTCACAGAGGAGACGTAAGTGGATGGATAGGAGGAGGGAAACGATCCAGAGCAGACGCGGTCAGCCATCTGCAGCTGCTGGCACCTAATTGGTACCATTCCCCCCCGACACACATGCTTAAACAGCGGACCCTGTGGTTGGACCAATGATGAGAAACAAGTCTGATGGTCTGATACCGGGCTATAATGATGGAAGTTATCTGGATTGAGTGTTGCTAGGCTTCCTCTCATTTAAGAGAGTCATTCTGCTGAAGCCTCCGCTCTCCAGAGCTCCGCTTAGTCCGCACTGTTGGTGTGTAGCTTCTATTGGAAGCCTTGCTAGCCTTCTCTAGCGCTGAGTGTAGTCAGGTCTCCTCTCTCTGGAGAGTCGCTATACTGAGACCTCCACTCTTAAGAGCTCCGGAACCAGGTCGAGGGTTACTAGGGTTTCTACTGAAGCCCCAGCTCTCCAGAGCTCCGCTTAAACTGCACTACTAGTATGTAGGCTCTATTGTGAGCCTCGCTAGCTGTCGCTAGCGCTGAGCGAAATCAGGTCTCCTCTCGCTAGAGAGTCGTTATGCTGAGACTTCCACTCGTAAGGGTTCCCCTACCTGGAGTGAGTGTTGTTAGGCTTCCTCTCGTTAAGAGAGTCATTTGCCGAAGCCTCCGCTCTCCAGAGCTCCGCTTAGTCTACACGGTTGGTATGGAGGCCCTATTGTGAGCCTCGCTAGCTATCCCTAGCGTGAGACTTCCACTCGTAGGTGGATTAAAGCGTAGCTAGGCTTCCTCTCGTTTATGAGAGTCACTTGCTGAAGCCTCCGCTCTCTAGAGCTCCGCTTAGACTGCACTATGAGTATGTAGGCTCTATTGTGAGTCTCGCTAGCTGTCTCTAGCGATGAGTGTACTCAGGTCTTCTTTCGCTTAGAGAGTCGTTATGCTGAGACCGCCACTCTTGAGAGCCCCCCAACTAGGGTTGAGTGTTGTTAGGCTTCCTCTCGTTAGATAGTCGTCCTGCTGAAGCCTCCACTCTTCAGAGCTCCATCTCTAGTGCCTCTGGCACTGAGTGTAGCCAGGTCTCATCTCACTTAGAGAGTCATTATGCTGAGACCTCCACTCTGAGAGTTCCCCTACCTGGATCGAGTGTTAGGCTTCCTCTCATTTAAGAGAGTCATTCTACTGAAGCCTCTGCTCTCCAGAGCTCCGTTTAGGCAGCACCTTTAGTACGTAGTCTCTATTGTGAGCCTCACTAGTTGTCTTTAGCGCTGAGTGTAGTCAGTTTTCCTCTCGCTTTAGAGAGTCTTTATGCTGAGACCTCCACTCTTAAGAGCCCCCCAACTAGGGTTGAGTGTTGTTAGGCTTCCTCTCGTTAGAGAGTCGTCCTGCTGAGGCCTCCATTCTTCAGAGCTCCGTCTGGCAGTAATAGGAGAATGTAGGCTCTTTTGAGGGGGGGCATCACTAACTGCCTGTGGCGTTGAGTGTAGCCAGGTCTCCTCTCAATTAGAGAGTCGTTAGCTGAGACCTCCACTCTTTGCTGAGACCTCCACTCTTAAGTTCCCCTACCTGGATCGAGTGTTAGCTTCCTCTTGAGAGAGTCTTTTACTGAAGCCACTGCTCTCCAGGTGTTAGGCAGCACCATTAGTATGTAGTTTCTAGTGAGACCCTCGCTAGCTGTCTTTGCGCTGAGTGTAGCCAGGTCTCCTCTCATTAGAGAGTCGGTATTTGAGACTCCACTCTTAAGCCTAACTAGGGTTGAGTGTTTGTAAGGCCTCCGTCAGAGAGTCTCTCTGAGCCTCCACTCTATAGAGCTCCGCTTAGGCAGCACTACCAGGCTCTTTCTTGAGCCTCACTAACTGTGGCGCTGAGTGTAGCCAGGTCTCCTCTCAATTAGAGAGTCATGCTGAGCCTCCACTCTTAGAGTTCTTCTACCTGTCGAGTGTTGCATGTTCTCTAGTTTAGAGAGTCATTCTGCCTAAGCCTCCACTCTCCAGAGCTGTAGAACTATGTCTCCTCTGAGCAATGTTCTGCGCCGAGTGTAGAAGTCTCCTCTCAATCTGAGAGTCTTTCTGAGACTTCCACTCTTGTGCCATACTCTTGTGAGCTAGTCTATGATGGCGAGCTTTGAGCTGGCCTAAAGAGGGTTTTTTGACCCTAGTTCTGCTGGGCAGGGATGGTGTTCCTCGAGTCTGTGACTTAGGAATCCAGCTTTTGGACACTCTTTCCCTCAGCATGGCGGCGTTGGCATAGCGTTCCCATAGCGCCCCCTAGAGGACGCAGTGTTGAGTTCCCTTCGGAAGGGAACGTCTCAGGTTACGTATGTAACCATAGTTCCCTGAGAATAGGGAACGAGACACTGCGTCTCTTGGCCATGCTTCGGGCATTCCTGTCGGCGTCCCCTTTGAAAAAAGAGGATGATGTATGCCACAGGCGCCCTTTTATACCCGCAGACGCTCATTAGCTTGCGTCATAGGCGTCCACCTGCCAATGTCAAGTGCATTGGGTGTTTGTAATCATGCTTCAGGTAACCGGTCACGCTGGAGGCGTTCCCATAGCGCCCCCTAGAGGACGCAGTGTCTCGTTCCCTATTCTCAGGGAACTATGGTTACATACGTAACCTGAGACGTTCTTCCATCTTAGAAACATTGCCAAGCTAACAAAACATTTTAACTGTTTCTGATGCAGAAAAGCTAGTTCATGCATTCATGACCTCTAGACTGGACTAATGCTGTAATGCACTGTAATGCACTGCTAGGTGGTTGTCCTGAATCTTCAATAAACAAGCTACAGATAGTACAAAATTATGCGGCTAGAGTCCTTACCAGGTCAAGAAAATATGATCATATTACCCCAATTTTACAGTCCCTGCACTGGCTTCCTATTAAGTTCTGTATCAGTTACAAATAATTATTACTTACCTATAAGGCCCTAAATGGTTTAGCGCCTGCGTACCTAACTAGCCTTTTATCACTCTACAATCCTTAACACTCCCTAAGGTTGCAAAACTCTGGACTCTTGGTAGTACCTAGGATAGCAAAGTCAACTAAAGGAGGTAGAGCTTTTTCATATTTGGCGCCCAAACTCTGGAATAGCCTTCCTGATAACGTTCAGGGTTCAGACACACTCTCTCTGTTTAAAATTATAAGACATATCTCTTTAGCCAAGCATTCATATAATGCATCTCAATCTTGTACTGCAGTTATATCTGATCAAACGCACATTATTATTCTTTAGCTTGGGTTGAAAAAAATAAGTTTTGCTTGGATGGAACAACAGCTACGCTAATTATGTCTCTATTTGTTTCTCTGTTTCTTCCACAGGATTAACTTCCTGTGGTAACTAGGAATTACACAAGCTTCAGTCTGGATCCAACCCTTATATGGTCTGAATGACCAAACACCTGAGAAGATATGATGCCAACCCTCAGACAATATACAGAATTAACAAATTAAACCATACGTTAAATATATTATGTTTTTACAATATATAAAAATATTGTGGAAACTTAATTTCCTGAAAGCTGCTTTGCGACAATTTAATCGTAAAAAGCTCTATATAAATAAACTGGAATTTAATTGAATTAATGACATAGTCCTTTCTGATAGGTGTCTTTTTTTCTGCATGTTGGTTGGACCGCTTGACTTTGGCCGATAATTGGCAGACAACTGTTTGTTTTCATATATTAATAAGCAATAAAGCAGTTAATTTTCTCTTTTTTTAACAATGAAAATAAAATGCACAAATAATAAAAGATTTTTGCAAATTATTTAACCGTTTCTTTTCAAGATATTTAAGGTTTATTTCTTCGTTATATCAAGACAGTTCTATCTCATTGAGAACAAAACATTTTTTCTTCACTCTACCAATCAAAATAAAAAGTAAAAATGAATAATTAAGAAAATAATTAACATGTAGAGAATGAAAAATCTTAAAATTAATATTTAAATCTAAACATTATTTCCCCCCCTCTTCAGCCCCCATGCAAAACTATAAACTCAAAACAATGTTGCAGTTGCCCTGTTAATATTTTGTGTTTTGAGTGTTTTTCACAGATATTTGGGTGGCTTCTAATGTTTTGAATGGTTGCTAGGGTGTTGCTAGCCTCGAGTCAAAAAGCCCACCTTCCTGTGTGAATGTTACTCTAGTCTTTTAGATGCAGAACACTGCTGGTCTGATCCCATTGTGAATGGTAGGTCTATACCTCTCCCCAATAAGTGGGGTGATTTGAGCCACTACTCCATGAATGGATCAAAACTGGAACCAATATCCATGAACTTTAAGCTTAGAGTCAATGTCCTGTTATGCCTCTCCAGCAATGTGCAACAGATTGATGCAACCACTTCAATATAAACACTCGTGACTTACCCTATTATCTAACTTTGAGGGCTTAAACCTTCCTTGAGGGAGGTCTGAAACCATTCATAGCTTTTGAAAAACACAGATGCTTCCAAAACACGGTTCACAAGTTTATATTGTTGCACAGAGTCAGACGGATAAACAGTTTTCAAGGGCACGTCTCCGTAATACCCGACGGATTGTTTCTGATGCTCGCTGGGGGAAGTCAAAGCAACAGGTCTGGACTCGGCAGACGTCCCTCTCCTCTGTTCTGTCCCTCCACCGGTTATACGATACTTGTTTTTTGGGAGAAAAACAATGAGAGTATTTAGTCAGATGTCACGCAGAGTCTAGTTTGTCTCTTTCACAATTCAAACCTTTGTTCATTGGGGCTTTCTCTGCCCTCCCCTGGTAGCTAAGCTCTTCTGACTCAATATGTGTTTTCAATTACAAAGCTTTTTTTCCAACAGAAGAATCTTTCAAACCATTGCTTCCTTATACATTTGTTACCACATGAAAAACACAGAAAGTGGGGGAGGAAAAGAAAGAGGAAACAGCAAATGAGAATTAAGTGTCGTAAATTAGCTTCAGCTAAAAACACTATGATGCATACATCAGATGACTGTTTAAGTTTACCTATGTTTTTTGTATCCGTCCCTATCTAAATAAACTATAAATAAATAGAAGGGGTTCCGAAAGCACAATTAGGCTGTTGTTTTCATCAGTTCATGTGTGGTTCTCTTAGTTTGATCTTTTGTCCTTGGCTCCAGACGTGTCCACTCACGGCTCCTGCTGCGTACGCAAACTCTCCAAGGTACCAGAAGAGGAGTCTTTTCTAGGAGACTCTGATATCCCTTTTGGGCAAGGCTCAAATGCATTTTCTTTGGAAACTATGCTTTTGCTGTGTTTATTGTCTGCTTTGCTGCATTACCTGCGACTTGGATGTCTTAAGAAACCAAATCTCCTGTAATCACATCGAAGAGGATTTTTTTGGAAAACAAAAGTACTTTGCAATAAGATCTTAAGGTCTAGGGAAATTCAGGAGATAAATCACCGAAGGTCCATATCTTGAATACGTCAATTTACATCTTAGTCAAAACAAAGAGAATCTGCCTACACCTCAGTTTTCTCAGTATAATGAAGGGTTGCAGAAGTAGCAGACATTTTATAATTTGAGCATTGCCGGTAATGAGTTTGTTTTGTTTGGCCCTGGATATTTATCAAGATTTATTTTCCAGCTTCGTACAGTAAGCCTGAGGTACAGGTAATCCAAACGCCGGCTGAGCCACTGAACAGCATAAAGAATCTTAATCCTTTTAGCCGAATTAAACATTTCAGGTTGAAAATCTAGCCAATATTTTTGCACTGCGACTATAGCGTAAATAAAAAAAAACATGCCCACATTCCCTCTGCCTTCTGAGAATGTATATTGGGGCCGGTCCCTTGACAATCAGCTCCATTATAATATACAAATAATCCTCTGTTCCCTGCTTGGGCGGATGTAATCTACAGAACATTTCTTATCTTCATACTTTAACATGGGAAATATATATATTTCATTGAGGTAAGTAGATTAGAAGGGGCCGGTAAAAGCTATTTGCAGTAAGTTATTCAACACAGCTTTGGGGTGAACTTCCTAGAGAACAGGCTGTCTAGGTCACTGATGGGCTTAACATTTGCCCTGTGTTCAACAAATGAACTAGAGACTCCAGCAGGTGGGTGTGCCAAGCCCTTGACTGTTCGCATAAGCACTTAGACACATGCACATGGCTTCTGCAGTGGTCATCTAGGACTTATAAGCACTTGGCTATTGCTACATCAATCATACTACCAAGGAGGCGTTGTTCCCTTCTGATCAATAAGGAGGAAATCCATTAAATTACTCCTACAGGTCCTCTTGAGGTTTTCTGGTATGAATGAGGGGTATAAATAGTGTATTTTAACCCATCTGTACTTGAAGCAGATGTGTATAATTTTGTCCATGTAATAATACTTTCTCATATCCCGGTTTAATGTTTGGGAGACGTATGTAGGCCGATCGTAGGTTATTTTCAGTGTCTGACTGTACGCCCACAGTCTAATACATATTGAGCATGTTTAACTGGTAAGCACTTTCACGATCTGGCAAACTGTAATCTAATTGGCTGGCTTCCACGGATAAGAAAAGCGTTTTTTTTTTATTCTGACTACTTAAAAACATTTAGTTTCCAATTAAATACGAAATATGAGTAACTGATGGAGGGGGTTATTAGGGGGCTCAAGTCCCTGCCCCTTTAATCGCGGACAGTAAAGTGTCCTTTCGGTCTGATCTATGTGCCCCTTGACCGCAATTGCTACCATATATTAATACAGTAAATACAAATCAGTAAAAGTAATTTAATGTAAAGTAAGTATAAGCTGTCTATGTTTAATTTTATGCTAAGATAAAATGCTTTTTCTTCATGCAGGTGTTACGAGATATCCATTGGGAATGTAAAGCCAAGTGTAATGGATTATCGGAAAATAAAATGTAAGGGGGGTTCTATTCATGGTTTGTAGATTGGATTTTAGGATGTGGATTCAAAAATGGAGGTAGAATAAGACTTTGCATGACTAAATGATTGGAGAAGTCCTGCCTATGCAGTGCTGGATAGAAACTGATTGCATGTAATCTTGATTACATAATCAGATTCCACAATTTAAGTACTTATAATTACAGAATATTACATTTTAAAATGTAAATACAGTTATGGCTTAGATGAGTGCATATTATTCACACAATGGCAGTAAATTATTCATAATTCTGTTACAATGACGAATGAGCAGGCAAAGGCGAGGATCTAAATGCAGGGAGTGTTTAATACAAAGACGGTAGAATAAACAGGATGCTATAAACCAGGGAATACAAAAGACGCATGAATACGAACATTGACTGACAAACCATGAGAGGAACACAAGCACTATTTAAACATAAGGGAACTAGCTTTAAAAGATAACAAGGGGGCGTGCTAATATGAAACACCTGGGGAAGCTAAATCACAGGGAGCCAATACACAAAAAGACTACAAACAGACAAAAAAGGCACAGCAAACACTTCAACATAAGAGTCCAAACAGGACACAGAGATCATGTAATAAATGTATTGATTTTTTTTTTTCTTCCAAAAATCCTATTGTGCTTCATACCATATGGGTTGGACTATATCCACAAATGTTGAGGAAATAAATTAGCAAACCATGCTTCTGAATTCCCAGGCCTTCTGAATGACCTATCAGGCAATTAGACCATGAGTGAAACAAATAATTTGCAAGTTACTAAACACCATTGATGTGTATCTGTTACCGTTTCGGAAACCCCTGGTGTAATGTAATGTTTTATGAATTTTGAAATAAATTAAACATTTTAAATTTTCTAGGGATGCACGATATGAAAAATGTTAACCGATACCGATAACCAATAATTAAGTCCGTCTCACGGGTGATACTGATACCGATAACCAATAAGTTCATATTTTTATATTATAATTTTCATATAATCTGCAGTTTGTGCACCCAGGAAAATACAAAATTTAAGATGCACTGACGAAACTGACATTTAGTAGCTCTGGACTAACTAAAATAGCAAACATCAGTCCTGATCAGTCCAAATGCTTTACTTTTTTGTGTAAGGCACCACAATACTTAACAGAAATGGTTTAACAGAACTATGACAGAACTATGTTTTATCTGCATTTAACATCTCATTAACAACAAATTTATATTCAAGTATTTCATGCATAAAGAAATACATCTATTCATCCTTTTTAGTGCATGAGGATGAGGAAGTTATATCTAGAGACTTTAAGCAACCGCTGCGAATGGAACGGCTACATTGACCGGAAGTAAGCTGTTACAGCGCCTTAACCGAGAACAAAAAAATGATTAAGCAAATGTAAACAAGACGGTGCAAAGTGGCATTTGGTCATTTATTTAAAAACAAATTATGGATTATGAGGAGGATGTTTAGGCAATAATTACATTGTTCTCTTCACATATCTTTAGTCTCAGAGCTACCTGAGGTGCTGTTGCTAACAGCAGATATATATTTGTACACACGAAAACAATCGTTAAAATTAGCTTAAGTTTAAAACATAATCAACACAGATTAAATGAAAGACTAATGGTAGAATCGTATACTGGTGGACTTAAATTTTATATAACATAAAACGCAACATTTGTCTACATAAGCTGTGACGTTCTAATGACTACGGCAAAGCAGCTGTTCTCCTGTAGTTGACGGTTACAGAACACCACGAAGTAGCAGCTGAAGTCACGAACGCGCAATATGACGTTGGAATGCCGTTACCGTTCCAAAAGTGGGGGCTGCTTAAAGTCCCTTAATACAGCTTCGCCTTGATGATGACCATTCAAGTGAGATATAAGATTTGTTGTGCTAAAACTTGATGCCTTTATTCCTCCCCTCGGAATCCTTGCTGAACATACATTGCAAATAGCAATGGCATTGTCCTCCTCTGCCACTGAGGAAAACTTCCAGACCGGCGAAGACATGTTCACAAATGATGACCATAATGAGCGTGACACAGGCTGAGAGTCACTGCAATTTAAAGCTTCAGCCACTTGCACTCGGAAAGCGAATGAATCTCAGATAAATCAGACTGATTGATTGATTTACCAGCAAGCATACTTTTGTCACGGTGCTGCACGGGGATCCAGGAACGAGGAGACGAGGATTACAACAAACAGGGATTTTAATGGATGACGAACGGAGGAGATACAGGAACACTGGGAAGGACATCAACATCAGCGTAGACATAAACAATAATCGACAGGAAACATGGGGCAGAGCAGACTATAAATAGGAAGACTTAACAAGACACACCTGGAACTAAATCAAGACACAGACGGGGACTAATAAACTAATGATGACAGGAAACAGGAAGGACCAAATATGGGCACATAACACAAGGGTAAGGAAACACAAGGCAGAGGGAGACAAAGTCTGACAACCCCCCCCCCCCCTCCCAATAGTATAACATCGAAAGGGGAGGGGGGGTGGGCGCTCTGGAGGCCTCAAGGGACCTGGAGACAGGGCAGGTGGCCTCCAGGGCGGTGCCCATTCCGGGACCCAGGCAGCCATGGCGGATCATGGGACTCAGGCGGCCATGGCGGATACGGGGACTCAGGTGGCCATGGCGGATCCGGGGACTCAGGCGGGAATTGCCATGGCGGCGAGGCTGGAGGCGGAGGGCCCCCCCCAAAAAATTATTCTTGGGGAAGCTCATTATCTCTGGGGAGCGCTCAGGAGGCGTGGAAGGTGAGCTGGACAGGGCCAGCGGAGGCCAAGGTGAGCTGGACGGGACCAGCGGAGGCGAAGGTGAGCTGGACGGGACCAGCAGAGGCGAAGGTGAGCTGGACGGGACCAGTGGAGGCCGAGGTGAGATGGATGGGACCAGCGGAGGCCCAGGTGAGCTGGACGGGACCAGCAGAGGCCAAGGTGAGCTGGACGGGACCAGCGGAGGCAAAGGTGAGCTGGACGGGACCAACTCTTGGGGGCGCTCTGGAAGCGCTGACTCTCGTGGGCGCTCGGGTAGCGCTGACTCTCGTGGGCACTCGGGTAGCGCTGACTCTCGTGGGCGCTCGGGTAGCGCTGAGTCTTGGGGGCGCTCGGGAAGCGTAGAAGGCGAGTTGGACAGGACCAGCGGAGGCCAAGGTGAGCTGGACAGGACCAGCGGAGGCCAAGGTGAGCTGGACGGGACCAGCGGAGGCAAAGGTGAGCTGGACGGGACCAACGGAGGCAAAGGTGAGCTGGACGGGACCAACGGAGGCAAAGGTGAGCTGGACGGGACCAGCGGAGGCAAAGGTGAGCTGGACGGGACCAGCAGAAGGCAAAGGTGAGCTGGACGGGACCAGCGGAGGCAAAGGTGAGCTGGACGGGACCAGCGGAGGCAAAGGTGAGCTGGACGGGACCAGCGGAGGCAAAGGTGAGCTGGACGGGACCAGCAGAAGGCAAGGGTGAGCTGGACGGGACCAGCGGAGGCAAAGGTGAGCTGGACAGGACCAACTCTTGGGGGCGCTCGGGTGGTTCTGACTCTCGTGGGCGCTCAGGCGGCTCTGACTCTCGTGGGCGTGTTCCGCGAACGGTGGAGGGCTCGACCTGGCCACGAACAGCGGCTGATCTCCCGCGAACGGCGGGCTAGGCGAGCCACGGATGGCGGCTAAGGTCCTCCGCGAACGGCAGACCAGGATGAGCTGCGGGCGGCGGCGGCGCTCCTCCGCGAACAGCGGCAGACTTCCCGCGAACGCCGGGCTCGGTGAGCTGCGGACAGCGGTGAATTCCATCTTGCAAGGTCGATTATTCTGTCACGGTGCTGCACGGGGATCCAGGAACGAGGAGACGAGGATTACAACAAACAGGGATTTTAATGGATGACGAACGGAGGAGATACAGGAACACTGGGAAGGACATCAACATCAGCGTAGACATAAACAATAATCGACAGGAAACATGGGGCAGAGCAGACTATAAATAGGGAGACTTAACAAGACACACCTGGAACTAAATCAAGACACAGACGGGGACTAATAAACTAATGATGACAGGAAACAGGAAGGACCAAATATGGGCACATAACACAAGGGTAAGGAAACACAAGGCAGAGGGAGACAAAGTCTGACAACTTTATCATATCTAGGTATCGGATTTTATTTATTTATCGGAGCAATAAAAATTACATATTTTTCACCCATATCGGTCGATAAATTATCTATCCGTTAAATATGGTACATCCCTAATATTTTCTTTATCTTTGCTTTTTATATATCAATATGGTATGTTTATGGTAAGTTTAAAGCAAGTTTGATAAAAAAAAATATTTAAAAAAATCTATAAAGTTGTCAGAATACATTACCTAAAATGAGTAACTTAGTTTATGTTACAAATTACAATTATCATCATATAATCTGTAATCAGTACCAGACTACAATTTTGTATTAGGATACCTAGCACAGTGCTTACATCACCAGAAAATTCAGTTATGGCATTTTGATTAAAATTTTTAGTGCTGTCAAACGATTAATCTTGAATAAACGCATCCAAAATAAAAAAAAATGTATTTACATAATATATCTGTGTGTACTGTGTATATTTATTACGTATATATAAATACACACAAATACAGTATGTATTTTGAAAATATTTATATTTATATGTATATATTTATATTCATATACGACAGCGTGTTCCAGTTCCTGCCAATATCCAGCAACTTCGCACAGCCATTGAAGTGGACCAACATTTTTGGACCTCAGACTTTTATTAACTTTTTTAACTTTATTAACTTTTATTTTGGATTATTTAATCATTTGACAGCACTACAAATTATGATTTACATTTAACATTTTGACTACAAATATTAAAAAAAAAAATATATATATACACAGACAAATCATTTGCATTAAGATTTACATGAATAAAAAAATATGTCATTTCATGCCAACTTCCAAGTTCAAAAGATTGCACTTTATAACTTTGTTGTCAAATAAACTTGTGTTTGCCATTTGCTGGCACACAAGTTGTTGCTGAGCATTGTTAGTATGCTGCCGGTCAGTTCCTAACATAGCACAGCTTTCAAAGATATAAACCAGAGTCCGGATGTTGACTGGATGATTCACTCCAAACCACACAAGACTGTCTATCCACTTCTGACCAAAGCACACACAGACAAGAATGGGTGCTAATGTTGTTGTCGTTCAGCTGTGAGAGGTGAGTTTGTGGTTGCTTTTGCAATGTCTTTGGCCTTGCTAAGCCAGACTAAGATAAAAGCAGATCAGTTCTACCTGGAAGAACACTCAACTTTCCCCCATCCATGTTACGTCTGGTCTGACCAATGTGGCAAAACCTCTAAAAATATCAAATGCCACATAAAACGGAAACATTTGTCTTTCTACTTATTCTTAACTACATGTTGTCACATTCATTGTCTGAATTCCCATAATTTAATGCCCCCTCACAGTCTGAAATGATTCATTGGATTCCATGCAAATGTTCACAACTTCTTTAAAGGTGAGTGTAATTGCGATCTGACAATCCTCATTGGCTCTAAAGGCTTTTAATGCTATCCAGAGGCAAAACGAGTCATAGTTTCAGTCCCACAAGGGATATTTTACACATTCAGAAATTATATTTACTCATAGCTTCCCTGGTTCTTACGCAAATGGGTCACACTACATTAACACATTACATTAATTCATCTCTTTTTGTGATTATATTCTTTATATGTCTCTCAGATTTACTGGAAATGCTTTTTGGCGGGTGCTAAACCAACATTTGGGTCCACTTAGGAAAAAAGTATATGTGGCCAGATGCAACAAGATTAAAGAAGTCTATGAGAAATAAACACAACAAAACTTCAGAGTAAAGATCGCACTTGTGGAGGAGGGACAGAGTAATTTATTTTAGGGCTGGTTGGTAGCAAATAACAACCAAATGCTCCATAGTCATGTAATCACACAAGTGTTGAAAGATCCCTTTCGGTTATTATTTCACCGCTGATTAAACGAATCAGATAGACTGCTGTTAAGCTGTTGACTTACTAGGCATCATGCTTTGAATAAATAACAGTCCTATGCGATAAATCACGTACTGTTCGCTGTGATATCATGTTCACGTCACAGGCAAATGCACAGAAATGTGACAAACAAGATTGAATTAATCATTACACAATCAGACATCCAGGTGGGCACTGGACCATCACGAGAACAGGAAGTCAAAACAAAATTGAGATTACATGGTTGAATATCAAAGCCAGTTATGGAAGAACAAACAATTGATGGTTCAAATGTGTATTGTTAACAAAGCTGTGAAATGACTCAATGATACATATATTTATTTTAGTTGAATTTTTAATCAGGGTTTTGCACTGAATTGTGTGCTGAATTAAAATGTCAATTCAATTAAATTTAAATTAAGGTTAAAATCAGAAAATCAGAATTCAAATTTAAGGAATTAGAATAAAAATGAAAATTGTGTGTGTGTGCGTGTGTTTTAACTAATTAATCAAACGCATCTGTTTTTTTCTGTTTTCAGATTTTGAGGATAAAACAACTCATTAAAACCATTTAAAAACTATATCAGAATCACCTACCAATAATAATATTTAGCTTAATTTACCTTAGTCTTTATTTATTTTAGTGATGTATATTTATTATTTATATTTAGCGAGTTCAGTGGCAGGCTGACAGAGTAAATTCTGGGCAGACTTGGCCCAGCCTAGGAACTGGTTCCAAGAGTTCTGGTGCCATGGCAAAAGGTTTGTAGGAAGTGACCAATCTTCTGGATATTCCTCTCGATCTGCCCATTCGACTGAGGATTCTAACTGGAAGACAAGATCACAGTCATACCTAAGAGTGTGAAGAAGGCTTTCCAGACCTCAGAGATGAATTGAGGGCACCGGTCTGATACAATGTCCTCAGTGATCCCAAAATATCTGAAGACGTGGTTGAAGAGGAGTTCTGCTATTTCCATCATGGTGGGGATGCCTTTGAGAGGAAGCAAACAACACGACTTGGGAAATTGATCAATAACCACAAGGATGCATGTGTTAACATCAGAGTGGGGCAGGTCCATGATATAATCTACTCAATGGTGTGACCATGGATGGTTGAAAATGGGCAGAGGATTGAGCTTGTTATCTGGACTATGATGTGGGCCCCATGAGGTGGCACAGTCAGAGCAGCCATTGCACGAACTTCTCACATCCCTAGTAGGGGTGTCCTCAACTAAGAATTTTCATAGTTGAATCAGAATTTTCGAATCTTGCCAATATTCGACTGATAGTCGAATCATATGTTTGGGGGCGGGGCAAAATACATTACCAAGAGTCAAGTCAGATATTCGACAGTAATTATTACTGACTTTAACACACAGGGAAAATGTGTAATGGATGCCTCGCAGATACAAACAGGGTAAATAATGTTTAATTTTTTATTAAAAGATAGTTAACATTAAATGTCAGCGAAACCCTAAGTATTCACCCAAAAATGTAAATAATGGTCTAATGTTATGTAGGATATATGCCATAGTTATTAATGTTCTGCATTTCTGTTTTGAGCTGCACGGGCAGAAGATGACCAGTAAAATTAAGCATATGATAGCTCTTATTTTAATGAATGGAATTTAACTAATTTCTCTCATATAGAATACACTTCTTTATTTATGTTACGACTTTACAGGCTATCTGCACAAAATGCCCTGAGTGCACAAATGAACGTGTCTGCGCGGCTCTGAATGAACTCCTTTTATGGATGCGTTCTTCATGCAATAGCGTGCAGAAACACGGCAGCTAAACTCAAAATTAACAGTGTTTTATTATAATAGTGTTCTCATTATAATGTTATGTATATGAAAGTCAGAGTCATAGTCATTAATATTATTGTTGTTTGTCCTGCTAACAATGCGTGCTGAAGAGATAATCACCGTAGTAGCCTACTACAATGAAGTGCTTTTAATGCAGCACAACTCAACCAAATGCATCTCATTCGAGATAAATAATAGAAAGCCTATATACACTATATATAAAGCGGTAAACATTTTTTGAAATAACTTGGAGACCCAGTGGACACCCTGGTGGAGTGGCTTCAGAGGCATTGGAGGGAATGGGCTGGTCCTGAGACCACTGGATGGGGTTCACAAACAGGGTGAAAGGCAAGATGGGTTCATGCCCTTCGGTGGCTTTTTCGAGAGCGTAGAGTTGGGAAAGAGAGTTTGCCTAGATGTTCTTGGTGACTGGATGAAAGGATATGGTGAAATTGAAACAGGTGAAAAATAAAGCCCATTTTGTCTGGCGAGGACTTCGTATCTTGGATTCCAGAATATATTCTAGGTCAGGTGTGCTCATCCCTGTTCCTGGAGATCTACCTTCCTGCAGAGTTCAGTTCCAACCCAGATCAAACACACCTGCCTGTAATTATCAAGTGTTCCTTTAGACCCCAATTAGTTGGTTAAGTTGTGTTTGGGTTGGATTAGTTGATTCGTTGGGTTGGAGCTGAACTCTGCAGGAAGGTAGATCTCCAGAAACAGGGTTGGGCACTAACTGACAAGGTTCTTGTTGTCAGTTAACACGGTAAATGTTTGTTGAGCACCCTCCAACCAATGCTTTCATTCTTTAAGTGCAAGCTTGTTGGCCAGGGCTTCTGTGTTGCCAATGTCGTACAACCCAAATTCCATAAATGTTGGGAGGACCAACATTTGTGGATTTCTTTTAAATTTGAATAAAATTACAACTAAAAGACTATCAAATCACATGAGCCAATATTGTATTCACAATATAAAATAACAAATGTTTAAACACAGAAATTGTACACTTTTATCCACTAAATGAGCTCATTTCAAATTTGATCACTTCTACAGGTCTCAAAAAAGTTGGCACGGGGCAACAAATGTCTAAAAAAGCAAGACATTTGTTAAAAGATTCAGCTGGGAGAACATCTAGAAACTAATTAAGTTAATTGACATCAGGTCTGTATCATGATTAGCTATAAAAGGGATGTCTTAGAGAAGCAGAGTCTCTCAGAATTAAAGATGGGCAGAGGCTCTCCAATTTGTGAAAAAGTGCATAAAAAGATTGTGGAATATTTTAAAAACAATGTTCCTCAATGTCAAATTGCAAAGGCTTTGCAAATCTCATCATCTAAAGTGCATAACATCGTCAACATATTACGAGAAACTGGAGAAATCTCTGTGCTTAAGGGACAAGACCGAAGACCTTTTTTGGATGCCCATGGTCTTCGAGCGCTCAGACGACACTGCATCACTCATCGGCATGATTCTGTCACTGACATTACTAAGTGGGCCCAGGAATACTTCCAGAAATCACTGTCGGTAAACACAATCCACCATGCCATCTGCAGATGCCAACTAAAGCTCTATCATGCAAAAAGGCAGCCATATGTAAACAAGGTCCAGAAGCGCCATCATGTCCTGTGGTCTAAGGCTCATTTAAAATGGACTGTTTCAAAGTGGAAACGTGTTCTATGGTCAGACGAGTCCAAATTTTACGTGCTTGTTGTAACTCACGGACGCCGTATCTGCCAGGCTATAGAGGAGGGAGTCCTTCCAGAGTGTTATCAGAATTCAGTTTAAAATCCAGCATCTCTAATTGTATGGGGGTGCATAAGTGCATACGTTATGGGCAACTTGCATGTTTTGGAAGACACTATGAATGCTGAAAGGTATATAAAGGTTATAGAGCATCTAGTTTAGGGCATCTACTTTGGACATCTATTTCAGGGAAGGCCTTGTGTATTTCAGCAGGACAATGCAAAATCACATACTGCAGCTATTACAACAGCATGGCTTCATAGTAGAAGAGTCCGGGTGCTGAATTGGCCTGCCTGCAGTCCAGATCTTTCACCTCAAGAGAACATTTGGCGCATCATTAAACGAAAAATACATCAAAGATGACCACAAACTCTTCAGTAGCTGGAAACCTATATCAGGCAAGAATGGGACCAAATTACAACACCAAAACTCCAGAACTTCGATGCCCAGATGTCTTCAAACTGTTTTGAAAGGAAGAGGGGATGCTACACCATGGTAAACATGCCCCTGTCCCAACTATTTTGAAACCCGTAGCAGGCATCAAATTTGAAATGAGCTCAATTTGTTAATAAAATTGTAAAGTTTAAACATTTGTTATGTTATCTATGCTCTATTGTGAATAAAAAATTGGCTCATGTGATTTGAAATTATTTTAGTTTTCATTTTATTCAAATAAATAAAAATTATAATTTCTGAAATTCGGGTTGTAGTTCTTCTCTGCTGGAGTAAGATTTTTTGGAGAAGAAGGAACATGAATGGAGTCTGAGAGGATTCTCCAGCAACTTTACCACCCTGGTGGTGGATGCATTAAGAGCGGTGCTTTGGTGAAGGCGGTCTTGAGCTTCTGGAAGGCTTCCAGGAGTCCAGGTCAAATACTTGGGCTTGTTCTTGAGCAGATTTGTCAACGGACTGGTGATGGAGCTGTAGTTCTGAATAAATAAAGTTTGCGAACCCTAGGAAGCATTTCAATTATTTGATGTATGTAGGTGTGGGCCAGTTCTCAGCAGCTTATTACCTTCCCTTCTTCCATTTGGATGCCATGTTTTCTAATGTTATATGCAAGGAACTGCACTGAAGACTGATGGAAAAAGCACTTTTCAGCTTTAAGGAATTCTATCAGGCATTGCAAGACCTCCACAAAGTGCTGGTTATATTCAGCCCTGCTTCAGGAGTAGACAAGGATTTCATCAATAAAGACAAGTGCAAACCAACGGAAGAACTCCTGGAGCACCTCATCCATGAAGTCCCGGAATATGGAATATGGAGGGGACGCTTACAAAGCCATATGCAATGTTGGGGATGAGGTAATAGGCACTACAGGTCCATGTGTCTGGATGAGGTAATAGGCACTACAGAGGTCCAACTTGTTAAACACAGTGGCTCCAAAGAGATGTTCAAAGGCTACTGGGTCGAGGAGAAGAGGAAATCAAAATTTCGCAGTGATTTTGTTGGGGGTCTCTGTCCTTTTTTGCCACAAAGATGAAGCTTGAAGCAGCAGGGGAAGTTAAAGGGTGGATGTAACCTTGTTCTAATGCTTCCTCCTTGTACTCCTCTGTGGTCTTCTGTACATGAAGAAAAAGTGGTAGATCTTCCTGATTAGTCATGTCGAGTCATCATTTATATAGCGCTTTATACAATACAGATTGTGTCAAAGCAGCTTTACAGAGTCAAAGACAAAAATAGTGTATACATAATGCAAGAGAACAATAACAAAGAGTCAATTTTTCCAGTTAAAGTAATTTAAGAGATGTCATCATTCAGTTCAGCTCTCTCCCAATAGTGTCAGAGCAATCAGTCAAGCGTCCCCATACAAGCAAGCAAAAGGTGACAGTGACAAGAATCCAAAACTCCTTTGGTGACAGAAATGGAGAAAAAAAACCTTGGGAGAAACCAAGCTCAGTTAGGTGGCCAGTTCTTCTCTGGCCAGAAGAAACCAATATGGTGTGGTTTAATTCCAGGCTACAACACAGGTCAGATTGTGCAGAAAACTTGTCTGGCTCCTGTTGTCTTGTCCCAATGGCTGTCTAGTTGAGTCTTCGCAGTATGCAGTTCTCGCAGAGGATCTGTCTCTGGAGCGTATCTAGTTGACATAGTCTCCGCTGATATTCAGGGATGTTGAGGGCGTCTATGTGCTGCTCAACCATCTGGACTGGATACGGACTGGATCTGGGTGGCTATGGTGACCTCGGAATAATAATGAAAGAGACTAATATGAGTGTAAATGCCATTCTTCTTACGATGTAGCGAGTACATTGGGTGTTATGGGAAGTGTTCCCAGTTCCGGTTGACCTAATAATGCAGCATAACAATCCTGTAACGGATTAGAAATGTGAAAGCGTGTTATGTGTATGCCAGGTTAAAGAGATGGGTCTTAAATCTGGATTTAAATTGACAGTGTTTCTGCCTCCCGAACAATTTTAGGTAGATTTTTCCAGAGCACTACATTTGGTGGAAAAGGATCTGCCACTCGCAGTTGATTTCAGATCAATAAGATCGATGGCACAGTCCCATGGCCAGCATGGAGGAAACTCTGAAGTCTTCCTGGGTGTTGTGGCTTTACTCTTTTTAACAGACCACACTCTATCCAGTGTATCACTCTTAACTTCACTTTATTCTTCTTCATCGTATTACTTAACACACTTTACCACTAGAGCCCATAGTGGTGCAGTTTCACATTACATGCATTACAGTAAGCAATTACTATGAATTGAACATCAAATATTGTATACTTCTCAACACAAGATTTCCCCCTTACTCAAAGGAATTAAATCCCTTAAAAGATCATTATCATACGCAAGTCTTATTTACTCAAACAAAACTTATCTCAAATAGCATATTCAAATGAACTCTTATGTATTCAAACAAGTCTATCTCAAATAGACATTTCAAAGGAACATAATGAAATCTTCTAGCACCTTTATATTTTATAACATAACACAGAATAACATGTACCGAACATTTCAGGATTCAGTGTACATTTAATATTTTTTTTTTTATAGATAGATAGGGCAGCGAACCGCCTACAACCTTTACATATCTTCTTGGTCTGATTTATTTGTCTCTTATCAGACACATTATTCCATCACATAGTCTTGAGTCCATCCAGGTGGGCGTCTCTGTCTTAAGCCCCTATTCAGACTCAAGGCAGTGTCCTCCATTGCACAGCCTCTTTCAGGTATTTCAGCCTGTGCAGGATTTTCCTCTCTCCCTCTGCATAGTGATAGACGTGCTGAATTCCATCTCTTCCCATCACTTAAGATAAAAGTACTTGGTCATGTTTGTTGTTGTACTGACAGTGGTTCAGTGAACCGGGCTTCTCCTTTTTTCACGCAAAAAGGCTTTCTCACTCTCACCTTGTCTCCAACTGCAATTTTAAGGAACTTAGATCCTCTCTTACGATCGGTGTATTGTTTACTTTTGTTCTGTCGTTGTTTCACACGAGCTCTGACTTGAATGAAGTGATCCGTGCTATCCTCAGGAAGAAGAACATTCAACTTTGTTCTCATAGGTCGGCCTCTCAAGAGCAGAAAAGGGGTCTCACCCGTAGTAGCATGGGGTGTCGCTCGATAGCTCTTCAACATGGTCAGGACTGCAGATTTCCATGGTTTATGAGCCACCTCAGCTGCCTGAAGACATACTTTAAGCACCCTGTTGAACCGTTCAATGGCCCCATTAGCCTGAGGGTGATAAACACTTGTCTTTATGTGCTTTATTCCCTGCGTTTTCACAAAATCAGCTAATTCAAATGAAGTGAACTGCGGTCCATTATCTGTTGTGATGGTGCAGGGGTTTCCTTCTCGAGCAAAGATCGTGGTCAGAAATATTCAGGACAGTCTCTGTTGTTACTGATGACGCAAAACCCACTTCTGGCCATTTGCTGAAATAGTCAATCAAGGTTATTGCAAAGTTACAGTCAGTAACTCCCTTCTCAAATGGTCCTACTATATCAATAGCAACATGTTGAAATGGACCTTTCGGAAACTCCACCGACTGCATTGGAGCTGTGAACGTTTTTGCTGATTTATCGCTGGCCTGGCAGGTCACACACGCAGATAGGATTGTGTGAACAAGATCATCCATTCGTGGCCACCAATACAGCTCTCTCAGACGCTGTTTGGTTCGCACCAGCCCTTGATGTCCCTCGTGTGCCAAGTGAATGAGGCGTTCCCGCAGAGCAACAGGAACAATCAAACGATTTCCTCTGAAAATCAATGGAGATTCAACAGCCAGTTCATGTCTAACAGGGAAGTATAGACGCAAGTCACTGGAGACAAACTTTTGCAGTTTAGGCCAACCTGACTGAATTGTCTGGCGTAACTGTGACAGTTCTGGACAGTCCTCGCATTTAGCTTTAAAGTCCACCAGAGGCAACGCTGTCAGAAACGGCTGAATTTCTGCGATTTCAGAAATTAAGTCCTGTTCAGTGGATGCAGTGGTGTCTGTATGGCTCAATGGCATTCGTGAGAGACAATCTGCCACACAATTTTGTTTACCTGGTCGGTACTGAACATCATACTGGAAGCACAGGAGCCTCGCAGACCAACAAGCTACCCTCATACCTGCTCTATCCATGCCCCTTGTGGAGAGAAGAGTGGTAAGGGCCTGATGATCAGTTCTTAAGGTGAAACGATGTCCCCACACATACGTTCTCCACTTCTCTACTGCCCAAACACACGCAAGGGCCTCCTTCTCCACAGCAGAGTATTTCCTTTCAGACGTCGATAGTGTCCTGGATGCAAAAGCTATCACCCTTTCAACCCCATCAGGATGTAGCTGTGTCAGAACAGCGCCAAGGCTGTAATCAGAGGCGTCTGTACTAATAAATGTGGGCAGGGAAGGGTCATAAATAGCAAGAACAGGGCTCTGCATCAGCATTATCTTAAGTGTATCAAAGCTTTCAACAGTTTCTTTACTCCACTGTAGTGGTGTTTGTGCATTAGCTCTGAGCATCTGCCTCAGTGGTTCAACCACAGTAGCATAGTTCGGAAGAAATTTGTTGAACCATGAAGTGAGCCCTAGGAACGAACGTAAAGCTACCATGTCTGTAGGTTGAGGTGCCTCCGCAGTGGCAATCAGGTGATCTGGGCTGGGACGTAGTCCTTCTTTGGAAATAACATGGCCCAGAAACGGAATGCTCGCTTGATTGAAGGAGCTTTTGTCAAAATTAATCTGCAAGTCAACCTCCTCTATCCTTTGACGAACAGCTTGGAGGTGCTTATCATGGGTCTCCTGAGAATCACCATACACTATGATGTCATCTAAGTAATTGTTTACACCATCCAACTTCCTTAGGACTGTTTGCATCATTTTTTGGAATGCTGACGGCGCTGAAGCCAGTCCAAACGGAACCCGAGTGAAACGGAAAAGGCCTTCGTGCGTTGAACGCAGTCAGATTACGACTGTCAGGATGGAGAGGCAGCTGGTGGTAAGCAGAACTGAGATCAATTTGACTGTAATGTAAGGCACCTGCAAGTTCTGTAAACAAATCCTCCATGTGAGGTAATGGGTAGCAATCCATAATCACACACTTGTTGGGTTCACGGAGATCTACGCAAAGTCTAATGTTTCCATCACGCTTACGTACCACCATCAATGGACTAACCCATTCCGAAGCATCAATTGGTTCAATTATGCCCGCTGTAAGGAGACGATTAAGCTCCGTGGATACCTCCTCGCGGATGCTGAGAGGCAAGCATCTCAATTTTTGACGTACTGGTGTCACCGTTGAATTAACTTGCACTTTGTGGATTTTGCATACGTGACAAGTTTTATTTTGGGCTTAGTCAATGTGCATTGTGAAAAGTGTTTTTTATACACAGCTTCTGGAAGTATAGAAACTGATGCGCCCGTATCCACAACCAGTTGTAACGTATGTTTATTACCTCCTGGTGCTTCAATATGCACTTTACATGTGATTTTATCATTGGCTGCAACAGATTGTTGAATGTTATCCACGCAGAGCACAGTCACATCTGGAACTTCCACTTCTCTTACTTCACTTGCAGCTTTACACACTCTAGCAAAGTGACCTTTTTTCCCACAGAGTCTGCAAGTTACTTTAGCAGCAGGACAGCTTTTATCATTTGCTAGATGCTTATCCGATCCACATCTGAAGCATTGCCGACGTTGCTGGCCGGTTGCTGTCAGTTTTCGATCCTCCGATCGGCTCTGAGCAGAATGTGACTGCTTAGTTGAGCGTGCGCTCTTTCCTCGTCTGCCGTACTTAGTATCCATACTTACGGCTTGTACAGACTTCATAGCAGTGGAATGACAGAGTAATGACGAATTTTTAACTGCAGCTTCTACTTGACATGCGATTGTAATCGCTTTCTCTAGAGTGAGGTCCTCCTCTAGTAGTAATTTGTCCTTCACTGCAGTCAACGACACATTTGCGATCAACTGATCACGGAGCATTTCACCCTCCATTTGCCCGAAAGCACATGGAGCCGCTAACGCTCTTAAAGCAGCAATGTATTGCGTAATAGTCTTGTCCGCTCTTTGCACCCGTTGCCTGAACGTGTGCCGGCACGCTACCACATTAACTTTAGGCACAAAGTGTTTCTGAAGTGAAGTCATTGCTTCGTCAAAAGTAGTACCTGTGTCTGGCAGAGTATAAAACAGGCGCTGGCCTTCCGTCCCCAAGCAATGCAGTAAGACCGCTCGTCTGCGCGCCTCCGGCCATGCATCTCCAGTGGCCTGGATAAATATCATGTAATTCTGAAAGATTTTCTGCCACGTTTCAAATGGAAGCGGTGGCTCCCCACTGCCAGAAAGAAACGGGGGCAGGCTCGGCACTGAAGCGCTCATCCTCGTCGCCAATTTGTTGTGTCTTTACTCTTTTTAACAGACCACACTCTATCCAGTGTATCACTCTTAACTTCACTTTATTCTTCTTCATCGAATTACTTAACACACTTTACCACTAGAGCCCCTAGTGGTGCAGTTTCACATTACATGTATTATAGTAAGCAATTATTATGAATTGAACATCAAATATTGTATACTTCTCAACACAACACTGGGGCAGAATACTTCACTGAAAGGGGCATAGCAGGCTGGAATATCAACAGACTGATGAGAATATCAATGAGACCAGACTATGAGGAGAGATGTGGTGTTTGCCATGACTAAGGAGACTAGGACTAGGATAAACCAGTTCAACAGAGAAATTGGACAGGTAACTTTAAAACATCAATATCCTCACTAACTAAATCTATTTTATGAATTCATTGGTACAAAATCTTGGATGATATACATACTCAAAATTAATGACTTATTGATTATCCCTCAATGCTGTTGTGAAAAATGCCTGGCTTATCTTTACTTAAGAGGAACTTTATGTGTCTTCCCTAAAGAATGACTCCTGGAAAAACTGTCTTAAAATCAGCATATTTATTTTTAATTTCTACCACTTTTATTATATCTATCTTATAAAAAAATATGTCTAATAAAATGGCAACACTGTATTGAAGTGAGTTCGACGGCTATAATTTTTTATACAGTGTGTGTGTGTTTCGTTATAGTTGCTTCCATATTAACAGCCTATAAAATTGAGAATGTCAATCTTCAGATGACAAAATACTCCATAAACAGAGAACTTTTATTTAAATTAACGTTTGGTCAAGGGAAAATTGTTATTTAAGCTGCTGAAAATTTGACCACATGTCTGGACTAAAAAACTAACAAAGAATGAAGATGAAAATGTATGATCCTACAAAAGTTTATGTGTCCCGCATTTACCAAGCTGGACATGATGACTTCTCTGAAAACAAGACACAGTCGAACATGCTTTTGCATGGATCACATTTTAATAAAAGACAAAGCAATTAGATATGGTCAACTAAATACAAAGCGTAAACAAGTCACAGACATGTGGCATGTGATCCATTTGTACTGGATACAAATAAACAAATATTTTACTGGCATTCTTGAGGATTTGAACATGGTTCAACAGCCTGGAGTAGCCCAGATTTACTGTGAACTGAAACATAAACTGGGAAACCACAGCATTTGTCTAATGTCCTCCATATTGTATTTTAGGGATGCCTTTTTCTCTATATGGTCATTAGGTAAAGAGGACATTACATTTGTTTCAGTAATTTATTGGATACATTTTTTCATAAATCCTTTAATGTGTGTCGCAAGGCTCGATGTTAGGCCCCTTTTGTTTCTCTTTGTGATGTGTTTTTGTTTTTGTTTTCTTCACAGGTTATCTGTCTCCAGAGCTGCATGTCTATGTTTCTTTTTGAAAGCACATTCTCCTAAAAAAAGTTGTCCTAGCCACGGGATGACAACTGATGTATGGATGAAATGCTTCAATTTCAGTAACTGCAGGTGGCAGCACATTGCTCAATTTAGACAGCAGTGGGTTAAAGCTCCACTAAGGATTCAAACTAGCACACATTCAGAAAGTTTTTTTTTTTATTTTTGTATTTACCTTATAGAACCTTAATCTGTTTCATCAACTTTATTTTGAACAAAATTTGCATTTAACATTTATTTATTTGTTGTGTTTAGTTTAATAAATATATCAATTCCTATTTTATGGTTTGTTTATTTTTTATTCATGCATAACGTATTGTGATTTGTTTTATTTTATTAGCATAACAATTCCAAGATATTGACCTTTCCATGCAGTCTCTAATAAAAAGCTATTTACCCTGCAGAATGTGTTCAACATTAAAAATAATTTCAGTGCAATTAAGGTTAAATTGTAATGCCCTTTCACTATCTGTTGGTCACTACGAGTTATGTCGTGATGAAATAGGGATTTACTTGGGAGCCCCAATCATCTCTGGCTTTAAGAGAAAACACCAATGAATATTGGCTAGTGGTTTTTGCATACCTGAGCTACTCCCCCGTGCATATGGGTATAAAAGGGTGACAGGTGCATCCACTCATCAGATTTTTGCTTCGGAGCCGAGTGGATAAGAAGTGTGCTGATCTCCACAAAAGCCTTTAATCTTTTATTTGTTCCTGGTTGTGGTCCTATTGTGGGCGTATGAGCATGACTTCGCTGCAATCTCGCCTTTCCTTTCTGAAAGGATTGGCACCCTCTGCCGCCACCTGTCACTCTGGCTTGAGCAGATGTCCGCCGGCTAGCTCTCTGGGAGATCTGAGGATCACAGTAAGAGCCTCTCTGCCGGGCACGCCCCCGCGGACCTCTTGCTCCTCACACAGTGAACATCCCGTTCAGTTACCGGGTGATTTCGCTGGTTCGTCCCACGGGGCACCTAGCATTTAATTCGGTGCGCCACCCGAAGATAGGATGTCAATCGCAGCATCGGGGGATGGGCTTACATCCTCTGAGGATGAAGGTTTGGCTGGGCTGCTCCCCTCGGGTGTTGTCGCCACCACTGCACCGGACCCAGAGTTGACGGCCATGCTTGCCCGGGCAGCCGTGAGTATCGGGCTGGAGGTCAACAAACTGCCCAATCCCGAGCCCTTGTGGCTGGATGATTGGTTTCTCAGAGCGGGCGTGGCTCACAACCGCGTTCTGCTCTGGTGACTTTTTTCCTGGAGGTGCATGAGGAGCCCAATCCCGAGAACAGTTGTGCAATCACAGGGACTTGGTTCTCTGGCACCTCAGCCAGTTGGGGCTTCGGGTCAACTGGGAAAAGAGCAAGCTCTCCCCTGTACAGAGAATCTCTTTTCTCGGTGTGGAGTTAGTCTCGGTGAGTATGACGCACACTTCATGGACGAGCTCGCCCAATCAGTGCTGAACTCCCTGAGTTCCTTCAGAGGAAGGAATGTGGTTCCGTTGAAACAATTTCAGAGGCTCCTGGGGCATATGGCATCTGCAGCCGCAGTCACACCGCTCTGGTTGCTTCATATGAGACCACTTCAGCACAGGTTGCACTCCCGAGGTCTGAGATGGGCATGGCGCCGCGGTACACTACGAGTGAACATTATACAGGAGTGTCGCCGCTCCTTCAGCCCCTGGACGGACCTTGCTTTTCTACAGGCCGGGGTCCCACTAGAAAAAGTGTCGCGGCATGTTGTTGTCACAACAGATGCCTCCAGCACGGGCTGGGGCGCTACATGCAATGTGCAGGTAGCCTCCGGGCTCTGAGACGGGAGCCCCGACTGCTTTGGCTTGAGCACATCAACACTGCATTCTAGAGCCAGGAGGGATAATTATTTTGCCGAGTGCATCTAGTCCTTGCGCATGCTCTTCATCTCAAATTGCACAAATGTTTGGGGTCTAATTGTTAGGCAAAGTGGTTCCAGTACGGTCTACGGACGGGTGGGCACATGGGCTCAGTATCTAGAACTGCAGGTGGAGGTGATTCATATGATCGCATGTCATCTCCTCCTCTATAGTCACATGCTGCTCAAATCGCTGCGCGCTGTCCACCTTCTGGGGGAGCTCAATCGTGCAGCCGATGTGCTCTCACGACAGCTCACGAGACGAGACGATCCGGCTGATCTGGAGTCGATTCGGGGAAGCTCAGGTAGACCTGTTTGCTTCCCACGAGTCCTCCCACTACCAGCTGTATTTCTCCCTGACCGAGGGCCCCCTCGGCATGGACGCACTGGCACACAGCTGGCCTTAGGTTTTACACAAGTATGCGTTTACCGCAGTGAGCCTACTCGGACAGACACTGTGCAAGCTCAGGGAGGACGAGGAGCAGGTCCTGATGGTCGCGCTGTGCTGGCCCACCCGGACCTGGTTTCCCAAACTCATTTTCCTCGCGACAGCCCCTCTCTGGCACATTCCTCTGAGGAAGAATCTCCTTTCTCAGGGGCTCAGAACCATATGGCACCCGCATCCAGATTTGTGGAACCTTCATGTGTGGCTCCTGGATGGGAAGCGGCAGACTTGAGTGGTCTGCCACAGGCTGTGGTAGAGACCATCACTCAGGCTAGAGCTCCTTCAACAAGGCAAGCCTATGCACTGAAGTGGAGTCTGTTTGCAAACTGATGTTCTTCTCGCCGAGAAGACCCCTGAAGGTGCACGATTGGAGTAGCGCTTTCTTTCCTGCAAGAAAGGTTGGAGCGTAAGCTGTCACCCTCCACCTTGAAAGTGTAGGTGGCTGCTATCGGGCCTATCACAATGCAGTGGACGGCCGGTCCCTGGGAAAGCATGATCTCACCGTGAGGTGAGGTTGAATCCCCCTAGGTCACCCCTGATGCCCTCCTGGGAGCTCTCTATCATCCTGGCTGGACTTCAGAGGGGTCCCTTTGAGCCGCTGGACTCAGTCGAGTTGAAATTCCTGTCAGCTAAGACAGCGCTCCTGAAAGCACTCACTTCCATCTAGAGGGTCAGGGACCTCCAAGCATTTTCGGTGAGCGAAGAATCTGGTTTAAGAGTCTCCAGTCAGCCCCTGTACTGGGCTAGGTGTCCATATGGCCTGATTCCCCTCGGGTAATCCTAAATGTATATTCTTCCACGGTAAGGTTTCCCTCACGGTAAGCCCGTGTCTTCCCTTTGACAGAGTATTCTGTCAGGCTCTGCTGGCAGCTCTCCTCCCTACGCCTAGGTGGGATCCGCCCCAGAGTCCAGTCGTATGTACTACTGCCCCAGGCCTGGGTCAGTCAATATCATTGTCTCCACATGTTACCTCCCTTTGGGCAGGATGTAGCCTCCGTAGCGCCCTTCTCCGGAAGGCCCACTTCCCAGTCATTACTGCCGAGCTGTAACAACAAATAAGACAGACCTGAAGCCGTCTTTCACCGAAGGTCGAAATCCATTCCGACTTCTGTGGGGAAAGGAACAGCGGCTTGACTATCTCCAGCAGCGATGTACTCATATTCCCTGCGTGCACCAAGGTTAGCGAATTTGCGCTGGGGCGATGGGAAGGTTGCGACCTTTCACATGGCATTTGTCTGTCACGTGCTCGCTGGTCAGTATCTGCACGTCACAGGGTTGTGACAGGGTTCAGGTTGTGGCACTTTCCATAGAACCCCTATTTCGTCACGGTATAACTCGGAGTGACCGACAGATAGGGAACGTCTTGGTTACGTACGTAACCCTCGTTCCCTAATGGAGCGAACAGAGATGTTATGTCCCCATGCCATAATCTCGAACCATTGCTTGTTGCCTGGGACTCGATCTCAGGTCCTCAGTGGAAAATCTGTTGAGTGGATGCACCTGTTTCCCTTTTATACCCGTATGTACGGGGAGTGGCTCAGGTATGCAACATCCATTAGCCAATATTCATTGGCGTTTTCTCTTAAAGTCAGAGATGATTGGGGCTCCCAAGTAAATCCATATGTTGTCACGACATAACGTCTCCGTTCCCTCCATCAGCAAACAAGGGTTACGTACGTAACCGAGATGTTATAAATGCTACTCATGAATAAATTGCACATCACCATAAGGGCAGAATAAGCATAAATCTGAGATGTTCAAGATCAAGTTTCTCTAATTCACTTTGAACTTATTGACTTTGTCACATGAAATATACTCCTGTTTCTCATTCAGCTTGGTTCAATGAGTTTATGAATGGCTGCGTGATGTTGGTACAATCACAGTCAAGGACAGTTTTGGTTACTAGTTAATAATCAGTAAAAAGTGGAGGATTGTGTTTCTGAATAAACACATTTCACTGTTTAATCAAACATCTTATAAATAATCACTGCTTTTGAATAGATGATTCAGAAAAATAGTATTATTTGCAAACAACGTACAATGTTTTATAGCAGCACATTTTTTTATTAAACAATTTAAACTATCCATTGATAAAAAAATGGCAAGACAACGTGAATGACCTTTTGAATGAATTGGAATACAGTCAGTTCGGCTTTAGTTTAATCTGTCTGCCAAAAACTGCCAAAATTGGCGTACTTTATTACTTTAGAGATCAATGAAATCCAGGCTGGATAAATACATTGTTATGACTGTGTTTGGACTTCATCTAAAAAAAAACAACAACATTGTATTTTAGCAAGAACCATCTATACTTGCTAAACAGCGGGGACAAATCCATTTAATTTTATTTAAATGCTGCAAAGTCACAAACATAATTGCAACAAAACACAATGTATACATTGTATATTTATATTTTTTTATCTAACTTATTTTGTAAATACATTTTTTTTGACCAAACCTTTTATGTGCAGAATACCACATTATTATTTAGAATGAAGAATGAAAAATATTAAATAAACTAATTTACATTTTATTTTAAAATATTATTCAAAAATATTTTTTCTAATTAGAATAATTTCATTATAGTTAGGAATTCAAATATATTTTTATATTAAATACCTTTTCTATTAAATGTGTTTATATATTATCTATTTAGTCAGGATAAATTTCATATTTGTATGATTTTTATACATCTATCTTAAACTGATTTAGATGTTTATTTTGATTTATTCAATTCAAGATTATTTGTATATCGCTTTTTACGATACAATCATTGCAAAGCAGCTTTATAGGAAATTAAGTCTCTACAATAGATTTATATATATTGTAGACATGTATATTTAACTTATGGAAAAATTTGGTTAGTTCTGCACACTGTGTGAGGGTTGGCTTCCTCTGATGTCCTCTGAGGGGTTGGCATCATCTCTTCTCAGGTGTTTGGTCATCTCAGATAATTTAAGGTATGGATCCAGACTGAAGCTTGTGTAATTCCTAGTTACCACAGGATGTTAATCCAGTGGCAGAAAAAGATAAACAAATAGAGACATAATTAGCATAGTTGTTGTTCCATCCAGGCAAAAAATATTTGTTCAACCCAAGCTAAAGCACAATAATGTGCGTTTGATCAGATATAGCTGCAGTACAAGATTATGAGATGCATTATATGAATTATTGGCTAAATAGATGTGTCTTTAATCTAGATTTAAATAGAGAGAGAGTGTGTCTGAACCCCAAACGTTATCAGGAAGGCTATTCCAGAATTTGGGAGCCAAATATGAAAAGGTTCTACCTCCTTTAGTGGACTTTACTATCCTAGGTACTACCAAGATCCCAGAGTTTTGCGACCTTAGGGAGCGGGTTGGATTGTATGCAGGAGCTAAACCATTTAGGGCCTTATAGGCAAGTAATACTATTTTGTAACTGATACGGAACTTAATAGGTTGCCAGTGCAGAGACTGTAAAATTGGAGTAATATGATCATAGTTTCTTGACTTGGTAAGGACTCTAGCCGCAGCATTTTGTACTATCTGTAGCTTGTCTATTGAAGGTGCAGGACAACCACATAGCAGTGCATTACAATAGTCCAGTCTAGAGGTCATGGATGCATGAACTAGATTTTCTGCATCAGAAACAGTTCAAATGTTCCGTAGCTAGGCAATGTTTCTAAGATGGAAGAATGCTGTTTTTGTAATATCGGAAATATGATTTTCAAAAGATAAGTTGCTGTCTAATATAACACCCAGATTTTTGACTGTAGAGGAAGCAGCAGGACATCCATCTAGTTGCACATTTTTATCCAAGATATTCTGTGTACTGTTTTTTATGGTCCAAAAAGTAATATCTCTGTCTTATCTGAATTTAATAGGAGAAAATTATTGGTCATCTAATCCAATTTTGCATTTTTAACATACCCCGTTAGCTTAGAAAATTTTGAAGTTTCATCTGGTCTTATTGAGATATAAAGTTGAGTATCATCAGCATAACAATGGAAACTAATCCCGTATTTTCTAATAATATTACCAAGGAGCAACATGTATATTGAAAATAGCAGAGGACCTAGGACAGATCCTTGTGGTACTCCATACTTTACTGGTGATAATTGAGATGAATCCCTGTTTAAATAAACAAAGTGGTAGATATCGGACAGGTAGGATCTAAACCATCTTAAAGCCTGCCCTTGAATACCTGTATAGTTTTGTAATTGATCTATGAGTATGTCATGATCTAAAGTGTCGAACGCAGCACTAAGTTCAAGTAAAACTAGCAATAAGATGCAGCCTTGGTCTGAAGCAAGAAGCAAGTAAATTGTCATTTTAACAAGTGCATTTTCTGTGCTATGGTGGGGCCTTAAACCTGACTGAAATTCTTCATAAATATAATTTTTTGCAAGAAGGAGCACAATTGAGCAGACACAATTTCTTTTTTAATTTTAGAAGATTTGAAATGGGTCTGTAATTTGCCAGTTCACAGGGATCTAGTTTTGGTTTCTTAATAAGAGGCTTAATAACCACCAGCTTGAATGGTTTTGGGATGTGACCTAAAGATAACGATGAGTTAATAATGTTGAGAAGCGGTTCTTCTGCTACAGGTAACAACTCTTTCAGTAATTTAGTGGGTACAGGATCTAATAAAAATGTTGTTGGTTTAGATGCAGTGATAAGTTTATTAAGCTCATCCTGTCCTATAGTTGTAAAGCACTGCAGTTTTTCTTTGGATGAATGAAGCCGAAGTACTAGATGCAGTATAATCTACATTTGTTATTGTTTTTCTGATGTTATCGATTTTATCAGTGAAGAAATCCATAAATCATTACTATTAAACTATGTGTGAATATTTAGATTGGGTGACATCTGATTATTTGTTAATCTAGCCACTCTGCTAAATAAAAACCTTGGATTGTTTTGGTTATTATCAATGAGTTTGCGGATATGCTCGGTCCTGGCAGCTTTTAGAGCCTGTTTATAGCTGGACATTCTGTTTTTCAACGCAATTCTAAAGACTTCCAAGTTAGTTTTTTCTCCATTTGCGCTCAAGATTACGAGTTTTTTTCTTGAGAGAATGGGTATAACTGTTGTACCACGGCACAGTACGTTTTTCTCCAACCTTTTTTAATTTGTTGGGGGCAAACAGTTTAGACGTATTAGAGAATGCTTCCCATGTTGCTAGTTGTATTGTATGGGTACACAGAGCAGTTGAGCAGTTGAATCATAAATCAGGCAGGTTATTTGTGAATCTGTATTTAGTTGGCTGAACAATAGTTCTGCCTGACGATAACGCGGAGCCATATAGTTTATAATCAGTAATATGCAGCATGCACGATACAAGAAAATGGTCAGTGGTCAGTAACATCATTGAGTGAGAGATATCTATATCTATAAGTCAAGATCAAATCTTAGTCCTACTATGATCAGTAAGATCAGTTGATATTATCTAAATCTAGCCAAACAATAAGATTAAAACAATGAGGCCTGGTGACGATTTGCTTTGCTCGAAAAATAGTATATTATGTCAGTAAACACAAGTCCTATAGCATAATTTGTATTATTATGACGTGTTGTTTAAATCTCAATTACAATTAGCACTTTATCAACATTAACCAATAGGTCTGAGAGGAAATCTGCTAATTATTTTGGAAAATCTGTATATGGCCCTGGCGGTCTATACACAGTAGCCAGGGCAAGAGATAGGACAGATTTATTTAGCATATCTGACAGTGTAACATTAAGCATAAGTATTTTGAATTAGTTAAACATGTATACTGTTTTCTGGGAAACATTGTGAATATCACTATATATATTGTTGCTACACCGCCGCCACAACCAGTCTGACGAGGCTCGTGCTTATAACAGTAGCTTGGTGGAGTAGATTAATTTAGACCAATATAATAATTTGGTTTAGGCCAGGTTTCAGTCAGACAGAGTACATCAAAACTATTATCTGTGATAATTTCATTTGCAATAACTGCTTTGGGTGTGAGTGACCTAATGTTTAGGAGCCCAAGCTTTAAAAAAAATATTTGTTCATTTATTTAGCATTTTTATGGATTAATCACAATCAGATTTTTTCTAAATTCTGCATTCAATTTATATTTTGACCTCACTATTCGGGGAACAGATACAGTCTATATAGATTGGACACTGCAAGTACTTCTATCATTTAAGTGTGTAGAACAAAAGTAATCATAGCAGTTATTTGAGAATTGGATTACTAGTCAGATGGAGCGTAGCGTCCTGGAGATGTTGTTCGACAGGAGTTCCGCCCCGACTCTGCTGGTGTGAAGGCCATCAACACAGAAAAGCCTAGGACGCTCCCAGAAAAGATTCCAATTTTTAACAAAGAGCAGTTTCTGAACTTTACACCATGACACTAACCATTCATTTAAAACAAACAGTCTACTAAACCTTTCGTGTCCTCGTCAATACTTGGGAAGTGGTCCTGACACGGTGATCGTTGTCGCGGGCGATGTGCTGTGTACCATCTCGATCAGGCTCCTGAAGTCCCTCTTCAGTGTCTCCGTCTGCCGCAGCTTGGTGTCGTTCACCCTGCGTGCAGCACGACAGATCCGTGGCTCTCGTCGCCCTTCAGGATCACGGGTCTCTGCGCAGAAACATCGAGAACACGAGCACCAGGGAAACCTTCAGCTAACGTAGCACCGACGTGCCGGATGATGGAGTCTCCGACAATTACAGCGTCGCATTTAGTCTCGCGGAGAGGAGCGAAGCGGTTGCGGGTGAAGATCTCGAAGACCGGAGGCGGCGGAGGGGGAGAGGTCGTCGCCCGGGGCCTGGATCGCTTCTTCCGCTGCTGCAGCCAGGGTCCGGAGTTTCCCGGCGCCGGAGTGAAGGACATCTGGGAAGATTGCATCCCGGGTGCACCGGGCACATGCAGAGAAACACACGGAGTAGAGGTGGTGAGAGTGTTAGCAGCATGCTGCATACTTACCCCGGACTTGTGAGCGTCAGCCCGGGATGTTTCCAGCGTTGCTCTCCACTCCCTCAGCTGGGCCTGCTTCTCCACAGCCTCCAGCTCCAGCTGCACCGAATGCAGCTCGAACGTGTCCTCACCTGCACTCAAAGGTAGACACAAATCTGCCATTAAAGCAAGTAACAGTGAAACAATGGTAAATGTGTGTGAATAGGGTATTAGCTGTGTTAGCGGCAGCGGCAATGCTAACGAGCAGCATTAGCGGCAGCCACGCTGGCGATAAGCTAATAGTGGACTCGGGAAATCAAAATAAAACTAGTGATAACAAGGCGCTCTGATTGTTTTTCTAGCAGAATGCGATCGGGGATATGTTCACATGTTATAGAAACGAAAATGATGGTGTATAAAATTGATTTTAAGATTTGACAGAGCTCAAACTCTTTGAGAGTTTGAGTTTATTTAATTTGTTCAATTAAATAAATTGAACTTCCTTATTTTAACAAACAGGAATACCATTATACATGATGAATATATTTCATATTGATATATTCTTTATTTTTATATTGAATGTTGCTTGTTAAACATTTCTTTATAATTTTTTTTTTTTAAAATTATGATTTTTTTGTTGTTAACTACTATTATGAATAATGAATAATTGTTTAACATTATTTAAAATTATTATAATAATTTAAAATGAATTTGTATTTAATACTGTATTTATTCTACAATTAATAATTGTAATTTTTTTCATTGATATGTTTGTTTTATATGTTTTGGTGTAAAAATAAGTTGGTTATGATATGCATGACATTTATGTACATTTGTGATGCGTAGAGCCGCTTCGGGAGCTGTAAGCTTCGTGAGCTATGGGCACCGCTAGCTTTGGGGGCGGACGTCGCCGCCTGGGAGGTGTCGCGAGCGGGCTATGCATATCCACCCTGAAGGCTTGACGAAGAGCCAGATTAAGGTAGCATCCTCTGGGTTCCAGTACGGCACGGGCTCTGAGAGGCTCGGCTAGAAGAAGTGGTCAGATCGCCGAGCGAAAAAGCCATGATCAACCATGATGAACCCCTGCCCTGCTTGTGTAGTTCGAGTGGGTGCACTAGTCATGGGTGAACAGTGCACAGGTGCTGCCAGGAGGAAGGGTGTAGCGCCCTCTGGCGTGAGAGGGAGGACGCGGGCCTGGATCCTGACAGATATATTCTTTATTTTTATATTGAATATGCTTGTTAAACATTTCTTTTAATTATTTTTTTTTAATTATGATTTATTTTTGTTAATTTACTATACGATTATGAATAATAATAATTGTTTAACATTATTATAAATAATTGTAAAATTAATTTAAAATGAATACATGTATTTATTCTACAATTAATAATTGTAAATTTTTTCATTAGTACTGCATGATTTTGATATTTTTTTGTGCTATTAATTTTAAGTTGGTTAAAATTACAATGGATGATATGCATGTACATTTATAGAGTGTGATGTATGTGATATGTAAAGTATCATATCAGTTGTTAATATGCATGCACCGGGCATAGATCAGGAAAAAGTGCACTCAACCATGATGAAGATGGGATGTGAATGACGGCACGCTGCTGCCTGCTGCTTTTAACTAGAAAGACTATTTCATAACGTCATGCTGGTGTCAATGCTCTGCTCTGGTGTTTGAGTTGAGGCCTTATCTGTGCTCTTTCTCTTAAAGTTATCTCCACCGAGTTAAAATGTTACAGATCCATTCGGCTGAAACATTGACTGACCTAATGTCAGCCTCCATTAAGTCCTTTTCATCGCCAGTAATGAACAGAATCAACAGCAGTTTGAAGAGTCAATGTCAAAGTTTACAAATCCTTGTCAGTTTCAGTGAAACAGGAGGAGCGTGTGCTGTGAGGAAACGTTTGGCATCGAAACGCAGAATGATGAAGAGAACATCACGCTTCACAATCACTCACATAATCATGTAATCAATTCAAAAATCACGAATTTACTTACATGACATATATATATATATATATATATTTATTCAAGATTTTTTTTTTTTTTTTTTTTTTTGGGGGGGAAAATAACTTGCTTTTCAAAATTTTTAAACCATATTCTACCATGTTTGATGTATCTAATATATCAAGTGATATAAAATTATAAAAAATACACAAAAAAGTATTTGCACACAAATGTTGTTGTTATTATTATTATAAAAAATATATATATTTTTTTAAACAAATAAGTTTAAAACAAACAAGCAAACACATTAGAACTATAATTTCATATAATTTTAGGTAATGCCATGATAATGTTTAGTGTGTTATTTAATTTCACATTTAAAAACCTGCTGTAAGCTTACCATCTCAGTTAAACAAACGAACAAATAAATTAATACATGCATACATACATACTTAAATGTGTTTTATTTTATGTTTTAATATAAAAATGCAGTTTATTGAATGTTGTTTACACCACACTGACTTTGATTGGTCAATTCTTCAAATAATTTAATATTTTAAAACAAAACTTGTTCACTGTTTATTTAAATAAGTGATATTGCATTTTCAGAATATATTTCCCTGAAGTGAGGATTTTTCAGCATATTACCACTATTATTTAATTGTATGGCTTCTGAAGAATTGGCATATTGTGTTTGATCAATATGGACTACTTTTAAGTAGTTTGTTTATTATTATTCTTTGTTTTATTAACTATAAAATTCTGTATTAAAATAATTAAAATTGTAAAATATCTGGCATTAAAACATTTAGAATTATGAACCTGTGGATTAAGATGCAGTTTGATTTCAGTTTACAGCAGGAAAAAAATGGTACAAAGGGATGAACAAATCAAATGATAATTATAATTTGACGTAGACTAGACAGTAACACCCAGTTTTAAATAAGCAGATTCAATGAGTGATTGCACACGATGCTCTTTATGATAAAATATCAAGGGCATGTGATTTGATTTTCAAAGGGTCATCAGAGGTGGCGTTGACTTCCTGTGCCGTAATCTACTCAGGATCTCTCTTTATGTACAGCATTATGCAAAGTATTTGATCCCTGTGCCTTTCTGCCCAACCTACCATACGTCAACAGGATGTTGGTCTCCCTGGGGCAAAGCAGGGGAGAACCAGAGCGGTTTTGCCCACCATTGCTTTTCCTATAAATTATCTAGAGCGGAAAATGGAAATTGAGGTGTAGACTGCATTTTGGATGCCAAAAAAGTGACGGTAGGAGTTGCAAAGAGCGCTGGACGTGAATGAAAGCACTGGCATGCTGGTGTTTAAGGACACAGTGTGTAAACGCAGAAGCCCGACTGCCCAGGCGGGAATTTTGTGGAGACGTGTTCAGAACCACGGACAGCGCACTGCTGAAGGATACACTAAAGCTGTCCGTCAGGAGCGCCACTGCTGCCATGGGAATAATGTAATGGGAAAATCCCCAAATCCCTCACAGTCTGCAGATCAGGCCTGTTAGAGCCCTGGAAAAGCCTGACACTGGGAGTGTTGATGGAGTTTAAAACTTGTTTGAGCTCTGCACATTTTGTATGTCTCTTTTCAGCTCTCTCTTGATGATATGAAAAACACTGCTCTAATTCATTAACATCTAACTAGCAAATATGGGAAAATGTAACATCAAGTTATGTATAAAAACTTACCATTTATTAAGGCAATACACTACAGGGGAATAGAGGAATTATTATTTTAGTTTTTCCCCACAAAAAAAAATATTATCTTGAAACTTTACCAATAAAGTCTGTGCTTTATTTATTTATTTATTTACATGTTTTCTGAAAAAAAGTTTAGATCTGCAAAAAAGTTAATATAACATTATGATATGAGTTTATTTATATACATACAAATATTGAAAACAGTCATATCTATAATCTTTATTTCATTTTAACATGTTAACCTATCAGACTTACACATTTTTATAAAACAGAATGTTGATATATCCTTGTTTTAATAAAAATATCAAAATGTATGTTTTTAATATAAAAATTGCATAAATCAGTTTTGTGCACACTTTATTTACTTTTTGTAACTGGTCTGTGTGTCTATTTATATAATATATCAGTCAGTAATATTTATTCATAAAGCACATTTAAAAACAAAAATGCTGTACAAAGTTTAAGTAAATATAATATATATATTATATTAACTTGAGCTAACAAAGTTGTAATTGTATTAACTAGCATCAACAGAAAGACTAACAAAAGAATAATAACTATAGAAACAACTGCATTATTATATTTTAGGAAATGCCTAGCTAACACATATCCTTAACTAATATGACCTCATTGTAAAGTGTTACAGTAAATATATAATAAAAAAGTAGATTTTCTGATTTTGGGAGGTTCCGAATAGTTAGTAAGGAAGGAAAATTATGTTCCTTGAGTGAACTTGACTGTTTGAAAGCAAGTGAAAGGAGAGAACAGGAACAAACAGGAAAGTGTGATGGACACAGAGCAGAGCCGTGCTGACATTTGACATACATCTTCCTCTGCTCGGCCGTCACACCATTCCTTTAATATTCACCCTCCACCAACACTGACAGACAGGTCAAGGTGAGAGAGGACGGCTGTTTGATAAGGCTGAAGTCTATCACAACGTTTGCCCAAAGCGATAAGGCATTCGGATTTCCAGCCAGAATTTGCATATATTCCTCCGGCTTTTAACTAGGATTTATGGGGGGAATTTCTAATCTTGAAACACAAATATTACAGTTTTTATGAAAAAAAAGAAGTGCACTTTATTGCATTAAATGTACTTGTAGCACTTCAAATCTTAAAAGTATATATAGATTTTTTTAAACTGTACTTGCAGATATGTTAATGAAATATATGGAAACTTAAGTGAGTTGAAGAGAATTCACTTGTATGACTGTTTAACATGTGAGTATACTTTTGAAAAGCTCACTTTGAAATAATGTCAAATTAAAAGTTGTACTCTAAAGTACATTTTAAATCATGTTTTCAAAATGTTTTGTCATGTTATGCAAATACATTGAAAAATGTACTTAAGTCTTACTTAAGGGTTAAAAACACTCTAAAGTTCAGCAAATTATTTTACATTTAATTAGTAAAACTATTAAATGTAAATTAATTAGTTACATTTCATTATTTAAATGTATATTTAAAAGTATGTCCTTTTACATATTTGATTTCTCTAATAAAGTAAGCTAAAGTCTACTTCTTGTACCAAAGTTGCATGTCGAGTTCTTTTCATATCAAGATCACAGGACATCACAAACAACTTCGCTCATTCTACACAACTTTCCAAAAAAGCGCCTACGCCGAACTTCAGCACACTTTGATTTAGACTAACTTAAGGCTCTGAAGGGGAAATGAAAGTGCAGGCTCATGATTTTTGCAGGCTCATTTCTATTGCCCAACTCGGCAAGATAATCTGTTATGTTACTTCAAGCAAGAGTTCACCCAAATATAAAAATGTACTCATCAACCCATTCAAGTTGTAGATGTGTTTAATTGTTTGTTCACTGGAACAGAATTGGAGAAATGTATCATTACATCACCTGCTCAGTCACATGTATTATTGTGATGTTAATCCTTGACGAATGAAGAAATAAACTCATCTATATCTTGGGTGGGCTGAGGATCAGTACATTTTCATAATGTTTTCATTTTAGTCATTTAATAAAAATGTTATTCTGCACTTTTAGTTAATAAAATAAAACATCTAATATATTTATCCAAAAGTATGAATACAGTCAAACTAGTGATTATTTCCCACTCTTTTTATTTAAAAAAACAGCTATGTATTTACATTTAATCAGTAAGGCCAGGAAAGAACTGTACATTTATATTTTAGAATTCATTTGTTTCCCCTTATTTATCATGTAATTTATCATTTCATTAAAAGTTTAAGCTAAAAGCTAAAAATACACATTTAAAATTCAGCCAAAATGCAACTTACATTATTATTTATTAATCACCATTTCAATCCAAACCCAAATGGCTTTCTTTGTTCCATTTAACATAACTTAATTTTTGATGAAAATCCTGGAATAATGAATGTAAATGAGGGCTGGGTCTGTCATGCTTCAAAACAACAAAAACAAAACATTTAAAAAGCATAAAATACTCAAAGATCCAGTTGTAAAAATACATTTTTCTCCCTTTCTTTTCTTTTTTTTCTGGGTGGCATTTTGGCTGTTGTCTTCACAGATAGAAGATTCTTCTTTTGAGGCCTTTCTGTGAGGAGTCTGTATGTTCTCCATATGACTTCAGGTCAAAAATACTTGAAAAATATGTCTTGTGCACTATTATAAGGTTATTTTTGGTCCTTTTTGAAGGTTTAAATACCTGATCACCAGCACATTAAAAAAAACCTCTCATTTCATGTTCCACAAAAGAAAGAAAGTCAAGCAGCTTTGGAACAAGGGTGAGTAAATGATAAAAGATCGGTCATTTTCATGTGAACCATCCTTTAATTAAAAAAACAACAACATTAAAATCTAGGTCAATATATGGCACTTTTTCCAAACTTACCCTCTTTATTTCAAGGGTTCCTAGCGTTTCCTTGTACGAACCTTAAATATACACAGTAGTTCATCTATATTATAGATGGCACAGGCAGCTACTGTAACCTCACAGGTGGCACTTCTCCAGATATAAGCAAAACCGCACCTGCATTATTTTCTCAAACCTTTTACTGGTTCACAGAGCACAATTTACTCATTTTATCCAACTGCGGATGGCACATTGTAGCTCTTTGTGAGCAGAAACTGGTGCTGGATTCATTATGGCCGAACATCTGCACTCAATAACACGCTGGCTGCTGCATGAATTATGATAGTGTTGCCGAACCGAAAGGCATGTCAGCGTCTGTCTTTATTAGTTAAGAAGAAGCAGATGATATGCCGCATGTCAACACATAGTCTATAACATCAGATCTACGCTATGGATCACAACACAAGAGCCTCTGTCACGGGAATCCACAATCCCTCCGTCTGATCACTACAAAGTCAACAAGGTAACAAATCACAAACAATCCAGGAGATGTTTTCAAGAAGTCTTCTGTTGACGTCTGAAAAGCATACCACGAATTCTAGCATATCGCACACCTGGGAGTGTTTACCTACACTGCGTGCTAACACGTCCTCTTGTTGTCTTAACTAATAGGGCCAAACAACCTCTACTCGGCTAACAAAGCAGGGTCTTAAACCTTATTTGAATTCTCCAGTACAGCCAAGCACGTCTGTTTACCTTCCCTGGAAAAAGCTTCAATACCGTCTGTCACGTTTACAACAATACACGAACAATGGAGAACAGCCAAAGGGATGCTGGGAAGTGACCCGCATTCCCTCGGGACAGTCAGAAAGAGATAACTTTCCCGTTTTTCTCCTGATAAGCTTGGGTCAGGCCCCTGTGATCTGGTGTTTACACTGTGGCAAACACTCAAACCATTTCCCTCTCATTTTCCCTTTCGCTGCCCTCTGGAGAGAGAGAGAAAACATTCCTTCGTGTTTCCAACTCCAGCTGAGGTGGGTTCAAACTCGGGAAAAGTGATGTCATTTCTAGAAAAATAATGAGGTTACTTTTGCGGATGAATGTTTAACGATGCCACCTGATGGAAAAGACATCTCGGTCGGTAGAGTCCGATAACCTTCAAAGGGAGAAGAAAAAATTTACGAGATCAACAGTCACCTCGTAAATCACCTGAAAATAACACTTAAATAATAAAAAGTATTTATAATGGCACAAAGGGCACGCAACTCAAAAACAACATTGTGTGATGGTTTTTAATGGAAACCCTACATGGTTACATGAAACTTCAGTTCCTCTGTATAACCACAGGAACAGAGAGATTCATTACCATTAATTAACTGCGGGTTGTATTCGTTGACTAAAACATGAAAGGCACAGCATGTACTACAACAATATTGTTGTTTTCCATTCCTAAAGTGGAATTTAGGCCACATAGGCGAGTTCTCTAAACTTTTGGATGGCTTCCTGAATGTATTCGAAACAGGATTTGCGAATAGGGACGAACATATTATAAAAAACACACTTGACACCCACTTAGGGATTTAACAAGAGGCAAATAATCTGTATCCCAAGCAAAGTTTGGGATAGATTGTTAGGTCTTATCTCATGCACCGCCACCTGTTGCAGTGATTGATACCATACTTTTTTGAGGAAATAAAAAAACTTGAATCTCACCATAAATAGTCTACGTCACGTTTCTATGAAAGCTTGATTTCTGCTTGATAGATAGATAGATACACTGAACAAAATTATAAACGCTGTTATTGCCCCCATTTTTCATGAGCTGAACTCAAAGATCTAAGACTTTTTCTATGTACACAAAAGGCCTATTTATCTCAAATATTGTTCACAAATCTGTCTAAATTTGTGTTAGTGAGCACTTCTCCTTTGCCGAGATAATCCATCCACCTCACAGTTTTAGCATATCAAGATGCTGATTAGACAGCATGATTATTGCACAGGTGTGCCTTAGGCTGGCCACAATACAAGGACAACTCTAAAATGTGCAGTTTTACTGTATTGGAGTCCAGGGGGTTCGAAAACCAATCAGTATCTGGTGTGACCACCATTTGCCTCACGCAGTGCAACACATCTCCTTCACATAGAGTTGATCAGGTTGTTGATTGTGGCCTGTGGAATGTTGGTCCACTCCTCTTCAATGGCTGTGCGAAGTTGCTGGATATTGGCAGGAACTGGAACACGCTGTCGTATACGCCAATCCAGAGCATCCCAAACATGATTAATGGGTGACGTGTCCGGTGAGTATGCTGGCCATGCAAGAACTGGGATGTTTTCAGCTTCCAGGAATTGTGTACAGATCCTTGCAACATGGGGCCGTGCATTATCATGCTGCAACATGAGGTGATGGTTGTGGATGAATGGCACAACAATGGATCTCGGGATCTCGTCACGGTGTCTCTGTACATTTAAAATGCCATCAATAAAATGCACCTGTGTTCGTTGTCCATAACATACGCCTGCCCATACATAATCCCACCGCCACCATGGGCCACTCGATCCAAACATCCAATCAGCAAACCGCTCACCCACACGATGCCATACATGCAGTCTGTTATCTGCCCTGTACAGCGAAAACCGGGATTCATCCGTGAAGAGAACACCTCTCCAAAGTGCCAGACACCATCGAATGAGAGTATTTGCCCACTCAAGTCAGTTACGACGACGAACTGCAGTCAGGTCGAGACCCCGATGAGGATGACGAGCATGCAGATGAGCTTCCCTGAGACGGTTTCTGACAGTTTGTACAGAAATTCTTTGGTGATGCAAACCGATTGTTGCAGCAGCTGTCTGGGTGGCTGGTCTCAGACAATCTTGGAGGTGAAGATGCTGGATGTGGAGGTCCTGGGCTGGTGTGGTTACACGTGATCCGCAGTTGTGAGGCCGGTTGGATATACTGCCAAATTCTCTGAAACACCTTTGGAGACGGTTTATGGTAGAGAAATGAACATTAGATTTTTGGGGGCAACAGCTCTGGTGGACATTCCTGCAGTCAGCATGCCAATTACACGCTCCTTCAAAACTTGCGACATTTGTGGCATTGTACTGTGTGATAAAACTGTTGTAGTTATTGTAAAACTGTTCCATTTTAGAGTGGCCTTTTATTGTGGCCAGCCTAAGGCAAAACTGTGCAATAATCATGCTGTCTAATCAGCATCTTGATATAACGTTCGGTTACGACTGTAACCTCGGTTCCCTGAAGGGGAACGAACGTTGCGTCAGCTTTACGCTTCTGGGAACGCTTTGCATGATAAGTCTTGAAGCACACATGTGAAATCAATCCAAGGTGTAATTGGGACGTCAGAGCGGGTGACGTCACGAACCAGGAGGCTATAAAGCCTACCCAAACAAAGCTGTCACTAGCTTAAACGTCTGAGCAAGTCGCTTACAGGCACAAAGGAGATATGGCCGGGGACGCAACGTTCGTTCCCCTTCAGGGAACCGAGGTTACAGTCGTAACCGAACGTTCCCTTTCAGAGAACTCCGTTGCATCAGCTTTACGCTTCTGGGAACGTAGTACAACATCACCATAGCGACGAGTGCCTGTCCTGTGTGAATCTAACGAGCAGCACTAGGACGAGAGCACTTGGGAACCTGGGGTAGAGTCCAGGTCCAAAGAATAAAATCTGACGAATGTGTGCGGTGAGGACCAGCCTGCCGCATCACAAACCTCTTGGAGAGTAACTCCTGATATGAGGGCCTTCGAGGCAGCCATACTCCTAGTCGAGTGGGACCGGACAGCCATAGGAGAAGGTTGACCGGCCGACTCATAAGCAAGTGAGATGGCCTCGACCACCCACTTGCTCATTCTTTGCTTAGATGCAGGGGACCCCTGGTTAGGAGGTCCAAAGCATATGAACAGCTGTTCATTCTTGCGCCACAGGGCAGCCCTGTGGACGTAAGCATCTAATGCCCGTACTGGGCAAAGCAAATTGTGCCTTTCCTGGTCCGCATCTTGAAAAGGGGGAGGACAGAAGGCTTGCAGCATAATCGACCTCGCCACATTAGCGGGGACTTTAGGAATGTAACCTGGTCTAGGATGAAGAAATGCTTTAACCATGCCAGGTGCAAATTCCAGGCATGAGGGTGCAATTGACAGTGCTTGTAAATCTCCTATCCTCTTAAGAGATGAAATAGCAAGGAGGAACAACGCTTTCAAGGTCAAAAACTTGGCCGGCACCTCCTCTAAATGCTCAAAGGGAGCCAGGGAAAGGCCTTGCAGGACAATGGCCAGGTCCCATGTTGGCACCCTGGTGCGAGCTGCAGGCCTCAGCCTCAGCGTACCACGGAGGAAACGAGATACCAGGGGGTCATTCCCCATAGACATACCACCCAAATGAATGTGGTAAGCACTTATGGCCGCCACATAAACCTTCAGAGTGGACGGGGCTAGCCCTGCAGTGAACCGATCTTGCAGAAACTCCAGCACTGTACCAACAGGGCAGTTAACTGGGTCCAGCTGATGGTCACTACACCAAGAAGCGAAAACCTTCCACTTCAGGGCATAAAGTTTCCTCGTGGATGGAGCTCTGGAGTGGAGAATGGTCTCAACAACCTCGGTTGAGAGACCTGAGTTTATGAGCTGGGCCCCCTCAGAGGCCAAGCCCACAGTTTCCATAGTTCTGGATGGGGGTGAAATATCGAGCCCCCCGCTTGGGACAGAAGGTCCCTCCTGACGGGGAGCTCCAGAGGAGGCCCGTCGAGAAGGGAGAATAGATTTGGGAACCATACTCTGCCCGGCCACCGCGGGGCAATAAGAAGTAGTGGGACCCGGTCCCGGCGAACTCTCTCCAGTACTCCCGGGAGCAGAGCGATCGGGGGAAATGCATACAGACGAAGCCTCGGCCACGTCTGTGTCATCGCATCCAGTCCGAGAGGAGCTGGATGCGTGAGGGAGAACCAGAGTGGGCAGTGAGACGTCTCTCGAGACGCAAACAGATCCACTTGTGCCTGGCCGAACTTCTTCCATATCAGCTCCACCACCTCGGGGTGGAGCCTCCATTCCCCGGGCCTCAGCCCCTGTCTCGACAGGATGTCTGCTCCTATATTGTGGACCCCAGGGATGTAAGTTGCTCGCAGAGACAACAACTTCCCTTGGGACCACAGGAGGATTTTGCACGCCAGTTTGCAAAGTGGACGTGACCGCAAACCCCCCTGGTGATTTATGTAGGAGACCACCGATGTGTTGTCTGAGCGGACAAGCACATGGTGGCCCCTGAGATCTACTAGGAAATTCTTGAGAGCAAGAAACACAGCCAACATCTCCAGACGGTTGATGTGCCATGAGAGATGATGGTCCATCCACAGACCTTGACTTGAGCGTCCCTCTAAGATCGCTCCCCAGCCCGTGAGAGAAGCATCAGTCGTTAGCGTCTTGCGACGACATGCAGCTCCCAACATGGGACCCTGGGACAGGAACCAAGGTTTATTCCACATTACCAAGGCACGAAGGCATCGCCGCGTGACCTTGATCATGCGGAAGGGGTTGCCCCTCGGGGAAAACCCTTTGGTCCTGAGCCACCACTAGAGGGGTCTCATGTGCAACAGGTATCACGTTGGATGCTGCTGCCATAAGACCCAACAGTCTCTGAAACTGTCTGACAGTGGGTGACTGGCCTAGCCTTATTCTTTTCACAGCCGATAGGATGGACTCTATACGTGCCGGTGACAGGCGCGCCTGCATCGACGTTGAGTCCCATATCACGCCAGGAAAGTGGTCCTCTGTAATGGAGAAAGCACACTTTTCTTGGCGTTTAGCCGTAACCCCAATTTTTTCATGTGGGACGACATCTCGATGCCGACTGCCAACTGATGCGACTGAGCTAGAATCAACCAATCGTCGATGTAGTTCATAATGCGAATACCCTGAAGGCGAAGAGGCACCAGGGCTGCATCTACGCATTTCGTGAAAGTGCGGGGTGATAATGCTAGGCCGAACGGAAGAACCCGATACTGGTATGCTTTGCCCCCAAAAGCGAACCTCAGGAACTTCCTGTGATACGGAAGGATGGATATGTGAAAGTATGCGTCCTTGAGATCTATCGTGACAAACCAGTCCTCGGATCTGATCTGTGACACGATTTGTCTCAAAGTTAACATTTTGAACTTGAGTTTCAGGACGGAAACGTTCAGAACTCGAAGGTCTAAAATGGGACGCAACCCTCCATCCTTCTTTGGAACTATGAAATACCAGCTGTAAAATCTGGTTTCCCTGTAGCAGTGAGGTACATATTCTATGGCCTCTTTCTCCAACAGAGCTTTTATTTCTTGTTCCATTGCCAGAACCTGCTGGGGGGCCACCTCGGTGGACAAAACCCCCATGAACCTGGGCGGGCGAGACCCGAACTGTATCTGATACCCTTTTCTTATAGTCTGCAGGACCCAATGAGATATATTTGGCAGAAGTTTCCACGCTGCCAAAAATTCTACTAGAGGTACCAGCCTCTCGAGACTGGTTTCTGGACTTGTATGTATTTGTGCAGTCAGAACGACGTCCTGAAGCGGTGAACCGGCAGGAGGCGTCTGCGCTGACTGTTCCGAAACCCTCCTCAGAGGGGGCGGGCATCCCGAGGCCACTACGTTTCCGGGTGGACCTTGGGATATGCGCTTGCCGGAGACCGCTGCGCCCTGAAGCACACGAGGTGGCAGGGTTGGCAGACCGGTCTCCTGAGGACATCGAAGGGAGACGGGCACCGTAAAATGAGGTGTTAACCGCTCTGCTTCGAGGGGGTAAGTCCTCACTGGCCTGAGCCCTCCGGCATCAGGACCTCTTTCCTACAGCCTTCTTAGAGTTAATAACGGTCCTCAGATCCGTTCTGCCCTTTGAAGGCTGCGGTTGAGTGTGTTTACCGTGTCCCAGCCTTTCTGTGGGGGAGCACGATAAGCCACACTCTGTTTTTTGTGTGACACGGTGGGAGGAGCTGGCTTTAGATGTTTGGGGCTGCTCCCGCTCAGCAGCCCCGGAGATATGAATACGGCGGGGGAGGAGTTTCTGGAATGCAGCCGTTTGCTTAGCTGATTCCTGAAATCTCTCGACAACCGAATTCACAGCACCGCCAAAGAGGCCAGAGGGAGAAATGGGAGCATCCATAAGGAAGTTCTTATCCTTTCCTTTTATGTTACTAAGGTTTAACCATAAGTGTCTCTCAGTGGCCACCAGACAAATCTGTTGCCCGGCGCAGTTCGCAAACTGAGCTGGGATTAAAACCCTCGCCCTCATCAAGCTCTATTAATAATTCAGCCTGGTAGGCTTGCAACAGCGACATAGTGTGTAAACAAGCTGCTGCCTGACCAGCCGCTGAATAAGCCTTGCCAACCAGTGCTGATGTGATTCTCACTGGTTTAGTGGGTAGTGTCGGGGATTTAATGGATGAGGATGATTCAGGGGAGAGATAGCTCGCGAGCGTCTCTTCCACCTTAGGCATCTCTCCATAACCGTGCTCGTTTTTATTTAATATAGAGGAGCGCTATATTACTCTCGAGCGCTGACTGTGCGTGTTCCTCTCCCAAACAAGCAACACAAAGGGTGTGTGTATCCCCACCCGTTAAATAACGCGGGCAGGGATGAACACACATCTTAAAAGCTTGCTGTTGCTTGCTCGCCATAACTACTCTTTCTTTCTATCTTATTTCTTTCTTACTAACTGAAATAGACAGACAACACCAAATAGACAGACAGATTCACATAGAGCGCTTGTGAAGACACAAAAAGCTAGTGACAGCTTTGTTTGGGTAGGCTTTATAGCCTCCTGGTTCATGACGTCACCCGCTCTGACGTCCCAATTACACCTTGGATTGATTTCACATGTGTGCTTCAAGACTTATCACGCAAAGCGTTCCCAGAAGCGTAAAGCTGACGCAACGGAGTTCCCTGAAAGGGAACATGTGTGAGGTGGATGGATTATCTCGCAAAGGAGAAGTGCTCACTAAAACAGATTTGTGAACAATATTTGAGAGAAATAGGCCTTTTGTGTACATAGAAAAAGTATTAGATCTTTGAGTTCAGCTCATAAAAAATGGGGGCAAAAACAATAGAAAGTCCAATTTAAAATAAATAAAGTTGCAGTCCTGAGATATTATCTAAATTTAAAGAGGTACATTTTCAATTATGAAAAAGTCATAATTGTGTGATAAAGTCAAAATTATGAGAAATAAAGTCGCAATTTAGATATAAAGTCAAAATTACAATTGTGAAAAATGAAGTTTTGTTTGATAAGTCGCAATTGTAAGATATAAAGTGAAAATTAAGAAAAATCAAGTAGCAATTTTGAGATATAAAGTCAAAATGACGAGAAAATTGCAGTTGTCAAAATTACATCATAAAATGACATCATGTAATTGAGTGATATGAAGTTGCAATAGTAAGATATGAAGTTGTGGAAAATGAGTCATAATTTTGTGATATAAGGTCGCAATTGTAAGTCCAAATTATGAGAAATAAAGTAGAAGTTATGAGATATAAAGTGAAAATGACAAGAAAATTAAAATTAAAAAAATTGACATTTTAATTGTGTGATATGAAGATTCAGTTGTAAGATAGAAAGTCAAAATGACAATAAAATGAATTAGTAATTGTGAGATATAGTCACAGTTATGAGGTCATAATTGTGTGACATGAAGTTGCAATTTTAAGAAGTAAAATCTACATTACAAGATGTCACAAATATGTAAAAAAAACCTTTTCATTTTTTTCTCAGGTGTAGCAATGTGCTTCCATGTTGTAGGTTTCACTACAATATGAACAGAAAAAAAGACAATTAAAGATTTTTTTATATTACAGATTATATGTTTTCTTTGTTGATTTTAGGATGAAATGTGTATGAGTTCTTGACAGGTGTTGTGAGATTCATCCCAAATAAGACTGCCATTAATAATTAAAATGTCATGTGAAAACAGTCCCCTCAGAAAAGGGATGGCTTCTAAGCCCGGTCTAAAAGAAACCAAGACCAAAGACAGGATTATTTAGTCTCTGGTCTGTTCTCACGTTTTCTGTTTTTCTGCATTTTTCTCTTTCCTCCAGCTTTTGTCTCCTTTTCAGCCGCTTGGATTGTGTGTCAGACAATGAAACGAGGAAGAAAAAAAGCGGTCAAAGGTCACTCATTTAGGAAACTAAAGTCTTCAAAGCATGCCTTCCCATTTAAAAGGCCGAATGGAGATTTAGAGAGTCCACCGCAGACTTTGCCCCTCTCTGAAATAGACTGACTGATGTCATAGGTCACATTCCAGCGTAGATCTAGGCCAGTGGCTTGTATGATAGCAGGTTGCTGATTCATCATTTCAGATTGGATGGGGGAGGGGAATTTGAAAAGAGCTACTTTATATCATTACTTCGTTATTTTCCAAAGTGCAGTTTGCATTTCTTTCACTGGGCCAGGGTACTTTCAATCTATCCCTTCTTTAATCTCCTCTCTTGATTTGGAGTGGCATAGAGCTGTCTTTGTTGGCTGAAATATCCAAGCCCTGGCATGCTTGCCAAGAGGCAAGACTGGCAAGGCTGTGCAATAACAGTGTGAGGGAATTATGACCTCTTACCGGGGTAATGGACCTTCAATTGTCAGCACAAGGGGGCAAGAACGTTCTCTGTCAAGACCAGCAACAGGAAAACGAGTAGTTTTGTCACTGGAATAATGGAACGGAAAGGCAGAATTGCATAATCCCTTTAGGGAACTTTATAAAAAAACATGATTAAAAACATTTTTGACATCATTTGCACATCCTCGAATAATTTCAAATCTATTTATTCCATACTGTCCTATCAAATAAAGGCAAAAAAGCTCCCAACTCCAATAAAGAAATACATTAGGATAATGTATTGGCTGCTAAATTCAATTTAATGAAACCAAATTGGGACAGACACTATTCAGCTATAACCATGCCAATAGTTAAATTAACTTTATTAAACTGAAATTAAAGTGTAATTATCTAATTGTAAAATCTCCAATAATTAAAATGTACCCATATGGCAGCCATATCACCCTGCAGCCCAAGACTGGATGCCCACTGAAGCTAAGCAGGGTTGCGCCTGGTCAGTACCTGGATGGGAGACCTCCGAAGCCTGCTCACCTCTCCTGTATAGTGAAGTCATAAAAAATCCCTCTCTGTGGTCAGGATGTCCTTCGAAAAAGAGTAGGGGTGTTACCCCGGCATCCTGGCGAAATTAGCCCTCTGACCATCATGGCCTCCTAATCATCCCCATACACTGATTGGCTTCGTCACTCTGTCTCCTCTCCACCAGTAAGCTGGTGTGTGGTGGGCGTTCTGGTGCACTATGGCTGCCGTCGCATCATCCAGGTGGATGCTGCACATTGGTGGTGGATGAGGAGATAGCCCCCTTACTATGTAAAGCGCTTTGAGTGTCCAGAAAAGCGCTATATAAATGTAACAAATTATTAATTATTATTATTATTATGTATTGTGTGCTGAAACTGCTTGGAAGCACATTTCTACTTTAAGTAAAAATAAATAAAAATAAAGTTAACATATGTAACACATTTGTGAATTTATTTATTACAACTGTGATTTATTTCCCAATTATGACTTTATTCTTCACGATTGTGATTTTCTTATAATTGTGACTTAATATCTCAATTGCGAGTTCATTTTTTTATTTTGCAAAAACATATCATATCACATAATTATGACTATATTTTTCACAGTTGTAATTTTCTCATAATTATATATATATATATATATAAAAAAATAATATATATATATATATATTGATTTATAGGGAAATAACTGAAAAACATTGGTAATTATAATTTAATTATATTGGGGAGTTTCAGCAAGCATTTAATACAGAGACCGCACTTGTCAGGGTGCTCACTTCTAATATCTGATCATGAATACATGTCTTTGCTTGTATCAAGAGGTTTTAAAATGTTCTACACTTCAGATAATAACTTTTTTATACGTTTCAGAGTACAGAGTGCCACACGGCTCTGTGTTAGGTTATTTGTTGTTTGATTGTACAAACTCACCTTAGGTAATATTGTGATATTTGTTGTTATGCTGATGTCAGAAGCCTTTTGAAGCAAGTGCTGTTTGCCTACTATTCACATGAATTCACAAAGTTAGTTTAATATACCTATTTTGAGTTCAACACAACTCTACATGCAACTCTAGTTTGAGCTAGTACAAAGATATTTTATCAGTCATAACTTCAGAATAGAAAGACATTGGACAAAGGTTAAACTTTCAAGCACCTAGCCCCTGTGTTCACAGATGCTATCCAAAAGAGTATACTTTGAAAGGATGTGCATTCGGCTGTACACATATTCAAAGCATTCTCTCTGAGTAGGTACTTTCAACTGTAAAAAAGGTACGTTGTATATAGTTTGAATATGCATAGTGTGAATGTAATCCACACATACTATATTTGTCATGTTGACATTATCGTGCAACCCACCAGTGTCAGCTGAGTTGCTTCGCTGCTTTTCACAAATCCTCTCATGGGACAGTAAAGTGTCCATTAGATGCACACTTCAAAATCTCACCTGCAGTAGTAGGTCACCTGGGTACTTTTTGCCTACTATTTAACATACGACCTATAACATAAATTTGCACATTTATGCACACTCATTTCATATACTGTTATTTGCCTACTATATATCTTCAGCTACAACCAACAAAGAGTTTATTCCCAGATAGCAACATATTGTCAGCCCAGATCCGGCCCACATCTACCCCACAAGTAGCATGGAATGATGGCACATGGGCGGACTGCTCCTGTTTGTCAGATCTGGGCCAAAAGCAAGCCATAGCAATGCCACATGTCAACCAAGAGCAAAGAAAAATAAACCACACTGAACCTTATCTAAGCCACAAAATCTTCATATAATATTTAAAGAGTCCTCAAGCAAAACAAGCAAAATCCCTGAAGGAATTAAGAGAACAGAAAAAAAGAGACAAACAGAAACTCAAGAACTACAACTGACTTCAGCCACAGCCTTAGATTAAATCAACTGAAGATCTCAGCAGAGGATAATTATACCAAACCACAAACAGCATCATCAACTTCACTTATTACTAACCAGACTGATTTAAAGATAGATAGACAGCATGTGAATCTCAACAATGGTGACAAAATATTCAGCTAATCTGATCAATTCTGGACATCACCAAAAAAGCTACTAAAAGACACAACAACAAAAACACTGCAAAAAAATACTAAATAAATAAATACATGAACCAAAGTTAGAATTAAAGAAAATAATAGGACAATTCAGCTGCGTAATTTATTAATGCTGCGATGCATGCTGGGAGTTTTGTACTATGGTACCCAGCATTGCAGCATTACACTTTTTATTGTCATCATTGTTATGTGTTGATATATGATGACTTTGTGTGTTATTGGAGTTTAACTTTTTGTATCTTTAACTGGTTCTACACTACTGTTGATCATGCACTGCAGTTTTATACAGCAAACGTATTAGCACAACACAAAAATTAGAGTCAAATTAAACTAGTGAATCAAGCATTTCATTATGATTGGCCAACCATCAATAGCTGACTATCATCACCTGATCTCATTTTGTCTTTATTGGCTACTGCCAACATATTTGATAAACACACCAACAAGCGCAGACAAACTAACTGTAGTATGAGTTAGAAATTGTAATAAGAGCCCAACTAATGGAAGCACCAATCACCATTATGGTGACGTAAAGTAAAAAAAACATTAGATTTAAACCCCAGTTAATTCTCAATAAGAACTTCTGTAGACCTCTAACAGAAATAAAGTCAGTCTGGTTAGTAATAAGTGCTGTTTGTGGAGTTGTTTAATCCTCTTCTGCTGAGATCTTCAGAAATGTAATGTCTTTTATCTTCAGTTGATTTCATCTAAGGATGTGACTGAAGTCAGTTATAGTTATAGAGTTTCTGTTTGTCTCTTTTTTTCTGTTCTCTTCTTTCCTTCAATGATTTTGCTTGTCTTAGTCAAGCTGGGAGGACTCTATGAATAATTTATTAAGATTTTGTGGCTCAGATAAGCTCCAGTGTGGTTTATTTATTTGCTCTTGGCTGATATGTATCATTGCTATGGCCTGCTTTTGGCCCAGATCTGGCAAACAGGAGCGGTCTGCCCAAGTGCCATTATTCCACACTACATGTGTGCCAGATCATCATTCCACATGTGCCCAGATGCCGACAACATATCTGGGTTCTAATGTCCACACTAGCCCCTGTATGACAACACTGAAAATGAATACTTGGGTATTTTATCTATAATTATTCTGTTCTAATTTCTCGGTATGATAAAAGCATTGCACAAATGATAACCTCCTACAAAAACAAATCAAGCAATTCAACTTAAAATAAAAAAATAGCTAAATTGCAATTCAGAGAAAGAACGAATTTGACCTGTAGATGCCATAGTCCTTTAGACCATCTGAAATCGGTTTCCTCATTTGAACTGTGCATACGTACAACTCACAACTAAGCTCAACATGTTTCTGAGAACACTGGAAACCTCAAATATTTACTTAAATCATCTGATAACAGCCAAACACTGGGAATATGAATAATGAATAGTACTAAATCCTAGAGTTGAATTTAATGCTGTGTTTGTGCCAGTTAGAGATATGCTAGAAGGTTTGGATCATCTGCTCCCCCCACGAACTTAACGTGTTTCTCTTTCTCTTAGCACTTGTCAGAAACGACATTTACGAAACACACACTATTAATAAAATGAGAATTTTCCTCGTTTTCTCTGATCCTTTATGCTATCCCCAGTTGTTTTCCCTCATTTCCTTCACATTCTTTAATTGTTGAAATCTACAAGGATCATGGATGATGCTCCGAATTCCAGATTTCGAAACGGTGCATTACAGTGGCATTACTGGAACTCTTGGCCGCACAGGAATGTGGAGCCGAGCATTTAGAGAAAGAGATGTGCAAACGCAAGTCACCCTTATCCGTGCGCATTTGGAAAGAAAAACACGGAAAACTGATAGGACTCCTGAGAATGTGAGGATATTCGCTGAGTAATATGTTTTTCTTCTTGGCTACCACTGATTGTTTTCACAGAAGGGCCAACATTTTTTCAACATGCCTGATGTTATTTATTTATTTATTTTTTTTGGCTAAAGTTAAAATGTCAATGATTTATAGAAATAGTTGCATTTTTATGGATGGATTTTGCTTGTTTTTAACATACTTTTTTGTGGGGGGCAAACTTTGTAAATGCACGAAATTGTTATTTTTTTCTGGCTGGAATCCAAGTCAAAACTAAACAACATTTTCAAAACAAATTCAAGTAAGAATAAAATACACAAAATATATTTACTACACAAAGTACATATATTTACTTTAACACATCTAGCTTGAAAGTTGTCCTTGCAGTGGTTCCATTTTAATAACCTTGCTCTAATGGGTTTTAAAGGTACAATCTCTAATGACTATAACAGCAATACTTGCACACCAGGACTTGGATTCAAGTTGTGAATTTTGATAGGCCCACATATGAGATTAATGCTATTTCTGAGGTTATACGTCATTGTAATACTAGTAATGACCTGTCACGTTAAGCATTTATGGATTGATATTTTAAAAATATGGTCTCATTTACGCTTAGTGTTTAAATGTTACCAATTTGCACAGTTGGAGTTTTAAAACCAAGATGTTTCTATTAACAACAGATGTAAAAATGTGTAATATAAACAGATGTCCTCAGATCAGCATGATAAGATTCTGATCTGGAACCTAAAATATTTCCAAAGTGCTTTTTAACATGCGCTACCACCCATGGCCCTGACCACCATTTTCTAAATCTCTCCATTCTTCTGTTTTTGTTGAAACTCTTATTGTGATACCATCACATTTACATTATATATCTAGATATTTACAGTGTAAAAGTGTGTAATACACCTTAAATGTCATCAGATAGGCCACATACTGACAAAAAAATTATATCCTGAATGCACTGTAAGTCGCTTTGGGTAAAAGCGTCTGCTAAATGCATAGATGTAAATACATGCTTTGATTTGAAATGCAATCTAGTCACCGTGCTTGCTACCTTGTTATTATTGTGTTAATGTGATAATAATAAAACACAGGTAACGTAATTATGAATGGCAAGGAAGTGCTGAAAAGTAACACAAACGGAGATAATTTGTGCAAGGCAATGTAAAATCAAATTGATGTCACATGACCTCATTGCATTTCGTGTCAGTGTGTTCTGCTATCATGTGTTGAGATAAAACAATGGCTTGATCGAGATGTATTGTAGATGTGTTTGTCTGTTTATCATAAAAGATTTGGAAAAATGTAGCATTACAGCTGATAAAAACATCACAATGATCCACAAGTAATACACCACTCCAGTCCATCAATTAACGTCTTGTGAAGCGAAAAGCTGAGTGTTTGTAAAAAAATAAATAAACAAAAATTCATTATTAAAGTTTTTAACTTAAAACTGTCCATTTACAAGCAAAAACAGTCCAAAGCAGTTCTGAACAAATATGTGGGTGATATATTGATTAGGGTTATATTTATGTGGGTGATATATATATTGATTATATTGATAGACTTTTTCACTGGAGCAAATGTTACTATGGATTATGGAATGGTATTTTTGCTAGAAGCAGCATTTTAAAGTTAAAACAACTTAATCATGGATATGTTTCAGGCACAGAATTTTTTACTATACAGGAATTTGATTGATGGACTGGTGTGGATGGTTATGTTTTTATAAGCTGTTTGGACTCTCATTCTGATGGCACCCATCCACTGCAGAGGATCCACTGGTGAGCAAGTGAAGTAATGACATTTTTTAATTTCTCTTTTAGTGAAGAAACAAACTCATTTACATGTTGGATAGCCTGAGAGTGCATACATTTTCAGCACATTTTCATTTTTGGGTGAACTAAGAACCTTTCATCGACTGGTTCTTTGGGGAGCAAAAAATTGCTCTCTTTGAAATGTTACCTAAATAAATTCATATTTAATTTAGAAATGTTATTACATAAACCAACTTTGATGAACTAGAGTAGAAGAGAATGAAATGTGTTGAATTCCTTTGAATTTTAGTTTAGTAAATTCCTCATCCTGTCATTGAAATGGCAATAAAATTCACACTTTTCATGCAGGGCGTGACCAATTCAAATTGAACTAATGAACTAAAAGGATGAAAATTCAGTTCTGATTTTTACACAACACTGGTAAGAATAGTACAGCAGTTTATAAGACAGCTATAGGATAGTATAGAGGACAATTGGATCGGGAAAGACGTCAAACCCAGGTCAACCAAAAGGCTGTTGTGCCATATGTCAGTGTACAGCCTACTAGGCTATAGATCCGACAGCCTGATTTTTTTTTTCAAACAGGGATTATAAAAAGCGTATATAATGAGCTGTCCAGTAAAGTACAACCTGAATTCCGTAAATGTTGGGACGTTGTTTTTGTTTTTTTTGGAATAAAATGAAAACTAAAAGACTTTCAAATCACATGAGCCAATATTTTATTCACAATAGAACACAGATAACATAACAAATTTTTAAACGGATACATTTTACACTTTAATCCACTAAATGAGCTCATTTCAAATTTGATGCCTGCTACAGGTCTCAAAAAAGTTGGCACGGGGGCAACAAAGGGTTGAAAAAGCAAGACATTTTGAAAAGATTCAGCTGGGAGAACATCTAGCAACTAAATAACTTAATTGACATCAGGTTTGTAACATAAAAGGGATGTCTTAGAGAGGCAGAGTCTCTCAGAAGTAAAGATGGGCAGAGGCTCTCCCATCTATGAAAGAGTGTGTAAAAAGATTGTGGAATACTTTAAAAACAATGTTCCTCAACGTCAAACTGCAAAGGCTTTGCAAATCTCATCATCTATAATGCATAACATCATCAAAAGATTCAGAGAAACTGGAGAAATATCTGTGCATAAGGGACAAGGCCGAAGATCTTTGTTGGATGCACGTGGTCTTCGGGCCCTCAGATGACATTGCATCACTCATCGGCATGATTCTGTCACTGACATTACTAAATGGGCCCAGGAATACTTCCAGAAACCACTGTCAGGAATACTTCCAGTAAACACAATCCACCATGCCATCTGCAGATGCCAACTAAAGCTCTATCATGCAAAAAGGAAGCCATATGTGAACATGATCCAGAAGCGCTGTTGTGTCCTGTTTCAAAGTGGAAAAGTGTTCTATGGTCAGACGAGTCCAAATTTGACATTCTCGTTAGAAATCATGGATGCCGTGTCCTCCGGGATAAAAGAGGATGGAGACCTTCCAGCGTGTCATCAGCGTTCAGTTCAAAATCCAGCATCTCTGATGGTATGGGAGTGCATAAATGCATATGGTATGGGTAGCTTGCATGTTTTGGAAGGTACTAGGAATGCTGAAATGTATATAAAGGTTTTAGAGCAACATATGCTCCACTCCAGATGACGTGTATTTCAGCAGGACAATGCAAAACCACATACTGCAGCTATTACAACAGCATGGCTTCGTAGTAGAAGAGTCTGGGTGCTGAATTGGCCTGCCTGCAGTCCAGATCTTTCACCTATAGAGAACGTTTGGCGCATCATTAAACGAAAAATACATCAAAGATGAACACGAACTCTTCAGCACCTGGAAACCTATTTCAGGCAAGAATGGGACCAAATTCCAGCACCAAAACTAGAAACTCATAACTTCGATGCCCAAACATCTGCAACATGTTTAGAAAAGAAGAGGAGATGCTACACCATGGTAAACATGCCCCCGTCCCAACTATTTTGAGACCTGTAGCAGGCATACAATTTTAAATGAGCTCATTTTGTGCATAAAATTGTAAAATTTCTCAGTTTAAACATTTGTTATCTATGTTCTATTGTGAATAAAATATTGGCTCAAGTTATTTGAAAGTCTTTTAGTTTTCATTTTATTCAAATAAAAAAAAACGTCCCAACATTTCTGGAATGCGGGTTGTATTTATAATGGTAAAATTACTTAAGCAAATTAGATTTTAACATGTTATGTTTTACCATTAGGAAATGCAATGGCTCAAAACAAAATGCTTTGCAAAAAAGAAGGAAATGACCGCTGTGGTTTGGCTGTCCTTTGTCCCTCAGAGCTAAACTGCCTGACTGTAGCATGCTGAGACTGATGGATGTGTAAGAATCAGCAGCTTTTGACTGTCTGGTTTTCATTCACATGTATTACCATCTATGACAGCACTGGCTGACCTACTCTAACATAAATAACACAGCATAGGTTTGGTGGAGACGAGTAAATGTTCACTTAAGGCCAGAAATTATATGCCACATGAACTGTACACACGCACAGTCTGTCTGCTATGCAGGAAATAATACCTATGTTTACCTGTCCTGAAAATCCAGTCACATTTTGGATTGATTGGCTTAATAACATAACTGCGTATGGGTATTTTTCCAATTATTGGGTGAATATGGTTTGTGAAATATTTGTGAGAAAGTAAAATAACATTGTTTAATAGTTGCAAAAAAGATGAATGGTTTTAATGGCTCTTTATAATAGGTTTGCTAGTAGCACTGCAAATAAAAGAGGTATTGACTATAATTTTAAACCTTTACCTACTTTAATAATGATAATTCATCATTCAAAGTGCCAGTTTCTGATGCAGAAAGAAACTTATGAAGAAACAAAATTGTGATGCTGGTAAAATGGCTAACTAGCCTGTTGAAAAGAACAGGTTAAGTCAGTATGAATTTTCATGCTTGTTCAGGCTGGACTGGTGCTGGTCTAGCTGGTGGACCATAGTAATTCTGGTAAAGGTAGACAGCTTACCCAGAAGTACCATGCTGTCTGACCACCTTTACCAGCATTACTATGCTGGTTTACCTGGAACTGGAACACTTGCTGGTTAAGCTAGTTAAGAAGCCCCTGTTGAGGACACCCTCATCCTTGAATGCTGGGGAGTTTCAGCCAGGGTTTACAACAGCACTTGTCAGCGTGCTCACTTTTAATATCTGACCACAGATACATTTCTTTGTTTGTATCAAGAGTTGTAAGAAAGTCATATACTTCAGATAATAAACGTTTTGTTTCATTTCAGAGTTTGTAGTACCACAAGGCTCTCTTTTAGGTCATTTTTTGCTATTTGTACATTCTCCCTAGGTAACACTGTCAAGAAACATGACATTTTTTTGTTATGCAGATAACTTCTTTACGTCTTTATGTTGTGTGCTTTTTTTCTGTTCTGACCCTGGCATCTTAAAGGGGTCATTCGTTGCAAAGTTCAATTTTACATGTTATTTGAACATAAATGTGTATTGCATTGGCAGCCTATAATAATCCACCCCCCCCCCCCCCAGTGCTTTCCAATAATAATGAACACTTTCTCAGATTAGGCTGTTCTGAGATTCTTGGCAGAGTGAAGTAATTCTGCACAGGCCCCTCCCAATGACTATTTACTTACACGGCCATTTTAGTGAATTACGCGTGGCCCTGTAAGCTGGAAACAGTCTGCCATTGTGTTATGCCAGAACAGGAGTAGTATATGTAATTGCTCCTAAGATAGATTGCAGTGTGTCATTGTTTGTTGGATATGATAATGAACATGCAGTGCAGTCGTCATTAGCCCTTCGTCAAATGAGCCGCTGAGCCAGTGGTTTGTTTTTGAAGGGAATGCTCTCCCAATCTCTCCTATTGGTGCTATAGCCCTATTCGGATGGTAATGTGTTTCTCATGAGGACAAGGGGTTTTCACACCATTTACAGGGGGTAGTCTGTGATTTTAATGCGATCTTAATCCAGGATGTCGGTGCTTTTCTCTCACCACCCACGTAAAAATCCCCAGAATAATATACATTTTAGATTTATTATATCTTATATAACATTAAATGTATCTTTTTTAATAATAAGAATATATTTGTAAATAAAATGCTTTTTATTTATAGCAGGCAATCATGTGACTGGCCTAGTGAGCAGCACCTTTCTGGGTTCACAGGATCACAGAACTCACTTCTCCACTGTGAATAATGCATGGTTTGTTAAATAATGTCGATAATGCCTTTTAATACAGTTTGATGGGCCTGCTATCACTATGATTACCTGCTCAGGTAATTACACTGACTGTAACTTTTATGGTTCATGAAATGTTATGAAAATGCTGTTGGAATAGCATATCTGAAGTGCTATTTATGATCCCCTCACTCAATGTATAACTTAATTTATAATTGATATTAATTTTAAATTATGAATTTCTATTGTTGTTTTTTTATGAAAAAGCTTTTCAAATACATTTCTAGGGTTGATAATTGACCTTTGGAGGAGTTTTCATGTCTATGTTTTATATAAACAGTGCATTTAATTAGTTTCAGCAAATTAGAAAAGTGTACAGTGATGTCATAGACACATTTGTTTTCCAGCAACTATGACATTCACCCAGTGACTGAAAGCCAGTAAATAGCCTTTCAGTCTGCAGAACTTTTTCTGGCAGATTGATGTTTTGAACAATACATTCAAGTTCATTTTATGACTTCAATTTTAATTTTTCGTTTATGTGTGTGTTGCTGCCATATGTGTGCTAAATCTATTAAATCCAGTATAATGTACAAATATAACAAATATGAGATAATTATTATGAGGATGTTAACTATTTCAGTTTAAAATGTAAAAATTCAATGACACACTTTAATGTGGGCTTGAGTCAGATCATTATGTCAACTATTTATAGTTGGCTCATCTCTTTTTGTTAATTGCCTCTCTTGTGATTGGTTGCTGAGTTCCCCATTCTAATAATGCCAATTGCTCCAAAACAAACAGATACCATGCTGCCACTCATCATTAGTCACAAAGTCTTGTGTACAGCTCACAAACAGAAAATACGTTGTAATTTGTGGTGTGAAAGTGTACTGGCCGGCCCTGTACATGAGCAGTTCTGGATGCTGTCCCATCTGCATTAATGGAGCATTAAAGTGAAACTGACAGTTTTCAGAGAAAGGGGTGGTGCAGAAAAAAACTAATGCAGAAATGTCAAGTCAGCCAGCACTGTGAACTGAACCAATAAACAAGCTGTTTTGGTTTAGGACCACAATGGTATTATTGCAATGTTTTCTATAAATCTTCTAAAAAAAATTACCACCATGTGTGACCCCTTCGGCTCTACTCGCCTTGCTCACTCCTGGCGGGATTCGGATGGGCAATTCCGTCATAGGAGTCAGGCATGATAACAATGATGCTAAAGACCACAGTCAGTAGCATCAGTTGCTAGTGCATCTCTTGAGATAAGAGGAGTGAGGTCTACCTGCACAGCTCTGACTATCTGCCCTCAGTTACACTCACCCCCATTATTCCTTACTCCCATCCGTGTCATGGCAACAATGTAACCCCTCTTTCATGAATCATATTATTCTACTTTAGGCCTAGACCTTCATTATAAAATGAGCAGCCATAATTGTTGAAACTGATTATTTTCATATTTTTATTGAAAACATTTCAGTCACAAAGATTTGAATGCCAAGAGCCAAATATCTAAATTATTATTAATATATCAATAAGACTATCATAATATCAGATTTTCAATTTCATGATTATTGCATCCAAAATAATTAATGATAACAATATTACAGCAATATTTAAAGTAATTTTGTTTATTTTGTGTTTTCTCTCTCTATTTTTTTTATTACTAATGAATTACACTTATGAAATATGAAAAAAGTGAGGCAAAGAAAGATGTTATAACCATAACTGTACAAATGTACAAAAAGTACTTACCTTTCATCTTTCAAAGTGGTAAAGTGTCAACCAGCTTATTTATTATAAATTAACATGATTTTAATATTTAATTCAGCTGGATAGATAGACTATTTATTTATTTATTTGAAGTAAAAGACAAACTGTCTGTAAGCAACATGGCTAAATCCTCTGGACATCAATAATCTTGAACTGAACAGCACACTACTTTTACAAATCCATTGCCCATATGGATTTTTCATTCCATACCATAGATCCTTAATTCTTAAAATGGTTATTAAAGTGGTTTGAATGTCAAGAGACCCAGAAAAAAATGGGAACTGAAGAAAACCACAGACATGGTACAATAAAAGAGATGTGTGAGGTCTTGCATAAGTTTTTGGTTGCACCGAATATTATTAATGACTCATCCAGTGACCACATGAGTTTTGGTCTGACAATTTAAACTGAGCTGAAACATTTTCAAATACCATAATACTACTTATTGACATGGTGGGAAAGTAGAGGAAGCATCCATAATATATCTTACAGTTTTGTTTTAAACCTTATCTGACCTTAAACCGAATACGCAACTTTTGGCGATTCTTTTATATTTATCTAAATGCTGTAACACTGGCACAGAGAAAAACAAAAGCATTTAGAAATTTATTAGAAACTCCAAGGTTCTGTACAGTAATAAAATATTTACTACGTTATCAACTTTATTATGTCCACCCAATGAGTCAGTATGCTGCCAACTGGCTGAGGTTAAGCACACATCCAGAACAGATATCCATCACTACAGTACCCTTCACCGCTCAGGAGGCATGTGATATTCAATCCAGTTTAATCTAGATTCATTTTAAACTAAGTGCATAATACTAGACCTTCAAACTGATGAACACGTATCAGCATCTTCCATGAGAAATTACTTTAATATCTCAGAATACGAAGAAACCAAATGGTGCTTTGCTTACCCCAAAAAATACCACATTATCTCATAATTGTGTCTGCAACTTTTGTTAATGTTTTGAGACAAGGGGCTATTTTGATTATATTAAGAAATATTTTGTGAACTTTTTATATATTATTATCAAACAAGCTAAATAAATAAATAAGGCATACATTCTGTTGTTGTAATGTTTTCTTTATGTACATTCTGTTGTCTTTATGTATCATTTCACAAGAATAGCTGAAATCACAACACAGCCATCGTCTTTAACTTATGTGTATGGTGATTTTGTCAGATGATGACTTGTTCATTCATCCGGATTTTAGCAGTGCAGAGCAGCAGAATGGAAGTGACTGCATTTAGTCTTAATGGGTCCCATTGTCTGACAGAAACAGAAATATGTAAATGAGAATAGTTTTATTGGGAATTTGGCTGTATTAAAATAGGAATAGGCTGCATTAAAAGGAAATGAGCATAAAGGGCTGATACAACGTGACAACATACATGATGTAATCTAGTGACATTTAGGGACTTTTCAATCAGGCTTTAGATACTTTTCATTGAAGGCATTCTGCAACACTGCTCATTGAGCAACAGAAGAGATCTCAACTTCTCAAATGATATCCACATTTGCCAAAAGTCTGCAAACAAAAGCCAACGATTCAAAACAAACTCCGAAATATATCATCATCTTCTCACAAGAAAAATAAGCTTTATGTTCTTATTGTGTCAACAAATTTCTCATTTGAGTTTAATTCCTCCTGTTTTAGGAGAAGCATCTGGACCAAAGTTCATACCTAAACATAACTGAGAGCTCCATTAAGTCTCTGGAACTATAAAAGAGCAAACTCTAAACAATACAATGTTCTTTTTGGGTCAGTTTGTGGGCACTAAAATGCAATTCATCAAATAGTCCAAGCCAACTGTGTGTTCAACCAAATGAAAATGATTGCCTTTTTAATCAGGCGGTATCTAGTTCCCGCTAAACGTTGAAAAACTATTCTTGAATTACAGTCGATCAATTTCAGTTGCACATTCTGAAGCCTTACAGAATAACTCTATCAAGAAATATCTCACCTGTTTATCAGCGCAAAGGTTAGACTATAAACCAGTCGGTGATGTCTCTGGAATTGCACGTGTTGCTCTGTGACCATGGAGCCCTTCTGGCATCAAGCCACTGAGAAACTGTACAGTATAACTTTCAGTAGTTGCAGTTGAGTGAACTCATAAACATCGCTAGCTCATACAGCTAGATATCACGCACACTGTAGGCAACCACAAGAAATCTTGCAATAAAATGTTTTCGCGTCTGATGTTTTCATGCTAAGACACCCGTCTTTGTACTTCACTCCTCAGTTTTTCTTTTTCTAGAACCCATATAGATCCTTCATTCACGGCTGATATTTTGATTGTGGTTAGTTTCGTATTTCCACAGCATCATTTTTAATCATAGTGTTTTTGTGTTGATGGCCAGAACTATGGTTACTGTAAATATTTTGACCATGTTTGGCATGTTCACCTACATTTCGTTTCTCATATCAAAACAATTCCCGGCTATTTAACCGCAACATGGCAGGTAGATCGATAACTCATCTTGTGGTTACATTTTAGGTTAGCACTAGCTTAGCATCAGTGGCATGTGGTGGCTTTAAGAAAAGAGGAGGCAAAGTCCACTTGGGGTCCATTTTTGTTTTATTTTTAAGATTAATCTAAATTCATGTTCCACATGGGACACAATTTAATCTTCACTTTTTGAAAAAAATCTATGTTATTACTATTATAGTTTTTGTAATATTTTTAATTTGTTTTAGTTTTTATCTTTTAATTTTTTGATGTTTTGTCATTTGTACTAGTGTTTTTTTTTTTTAAATACAGCCTATATAGGTTTTTTAATCATTTGATAATTTTAGTACATTAGGCTAAACAAAATAAAAATGAAAAATGCTGCCTTGGCAACTACCTGAAATAAAATGAATATGATTTTTATATTTGATTTGATTTTAGTTTAGTTTCAGTAAACTAAGCCTGTAACAAACAACCAATATTACCATATTTCTTATATAATACAGAAATATGTACAAATGATTGTTTACATTTTTATTTTATTAAATTCAAACTACATCAATGTTTTACTAATAGCTGTTATTCACTTATTAGTAAAATGTTTAATAATACAAATTATGTTCAGACCATTAGTCAACAAATCCTAATATAACCAAATATACATTATCTCACAAAAGTGAGTACACCCCTCACATTTCGGCAGTCAATTTAGTATTTATTTTAAAGGGACAATACTACAGAAATGAAACTTGGATATATTTTAGAGTCGTCAATGTGCAACTTATATAGCAGTAAAGATTTACTGTCCTCTGAAAATAATTCAACATACAGCCATTATTGTCAAAAAAGATGGCAAAAAAACTGAGTACACCCTAAGTTATAACAGCTATACATCGTTTAACCATGCAAAGCCACATTTCCTATTCATCATGTTCATGTTTTTGCCTGCTTGATAGGACCATACAAATGTGTGTATCTTGTTTTAGAGCAGTTCAAATTTGGTTATTTGAGTACAATTCTATCATACTGACCACTGGATGTTCAACATGGCACCTCATGGCAAAGAACTCTCTGAGTTTTTTTGATGGCCTAGGCTATAAGAAGTTCGGTTACAGCCTGGAACTGAGTTACAGTACAGTGGCCAGGGTCATACAGAGGTTTTCCAAGATGGGTTTCACTTGGAACAGGCCTTGCAAGGGTCGATCAAAGATGTTGAGTCTTTGTGCTGTGCGTCAGGTGCAGAAGCTGGCTTCAAAAACAGACGCATGAGTGCTGCCAGCATTTAGAGGTGTCAGAAGTGGAAGGTCAGCTTGTCAGTGCTCAGACCATACGCCACACACTGCAACAAGTCGTGCATGTTTGCATGGCCGTCGTCCGAGAAGGAAGCCTCTTCTGAAGCTGGCTCACAAAAAAAGCCTGCAAACAGTTTGCTGAAGACAACCTGGCCAAGAGCATGAATCTTGTGGTCTGATGAGTCTAAGGTAAACTTGTTTGACTCAGATGGTGTCCAGCATGTGTGGCGACGCCCTGGTGAGGAGTACCAATAAAATTGTGCCTTGCCTACAGTCAAGCATGGTGGTGGTAGCATCATGGTCTGGGGCTGCATGACTTTTGCAGGTACTGGGGAGCTGCGGTTCATTGAGGGAAACATGGATTCCAACATGCACTGTGACATTCCGAAGTAGAAGATGATGCCCTCCCTTCCGAAACTGTTTTCCAACATAACAACCACCCCAAACACACCGCCCAGATGACAACTGCCTTGCTGCTGAAGGTGAAGGTGATGAAGTGGCCAAGTATGTCTCCAGACCTGAACCCTTTTGAGCACATGTGGGGCATCCTCAAGCGGAAGGAGGAGAAGCACTATGTGTGGAAGAGGATGCCAGCAACAACCTGTGCAGCTCTGGTGAATTCCATGCCCAGGAGGATTAAGGCAGTGCTAGATAACACTGGTGCCCCTACTAAATATTGACACTTTGGACACGGTTTTGACATGTTCACTTAGGGTGAACTCAATTTTGTTGCCAGTTATTTGGACAATAATGGTTATATGTTGAGTTAAATTTAGAGGACAGTAAATTTGTACTTCTATACAAGCTGCACATTGACTACTCAATAAAATATTTTAAAATCTAAAATATATCCAAGTTTAATTTGTGCAGTATTGTCCCTTGAGAAATTATACTATTTTTTTTGCTGAAATGTGAGGGGTGTACTCACTTTTGTGAGATACTGTAACAAATCCTAACCTTTTTTTCATATTTTTATTAAAAAATTAATGCATTAAAGTGGTGTTTAAAAGTAAATACTTTTACTGTGTTACAAAAATATCAATTTCTAAACATAAAACAATAATGAAAAAAAATGTTTTTTGGTTTCAACATTGATAATATGAGAAATGTTTCTTGAGCAGCAAAAAGTATTATAATTAATTCTAAAGGATCATGTGGCACTGAAAACTGAAGTAATGGAAATTCATTTTTGCTTCACAGGAATACATTACATTTTACAATATATTAAAACACACTGAACTAAATTCTAAACACAACACTTGTTTTTGCCCCCATTTTTCATGAGCTGAAATCAAAGATCTAAGACTTGTTCTATGTACACAAAAGGCCTATTTCTCTCAAATATTGTTCACAAATCTGTCTAAATCTGTGTTAGTGAGCAACTTCTCCTTTGCCGAGATAATCCATCCACCTCACAGGTGTGGCATATCAAGATGCTGATTAGACAGCATGATTATTGCACAGGTGTGCCTTAGGCTGGCCACAATACAAGGACAACAATATCGCATTAGCAGCTAGATCAGCCAATAATAGCTCACAGATGGAGGAACGTCTCAGTTACATACGTAACCCTCGCTTCCCTGATGGAGGGAACGGAGATGTTATGTCGTGACGACAAAGGGGATTTACTTGGAAGCCCCAATCATTTCTGACTTTAAGAGAAAACTGCCAATGAATATTGGCTAGTGGATTTTGCATACCTGCGCCACTCCCCGTAGATACGGGTATAAAAGACGGCAGGTGCATCCACTCATTAGGTTTTACGCTGAGGAACGAGTCCCGGTCAACCAGCAATTGTTCAAGATCGTGGCATGGGGACATAACGTCTCTGTTCCCTCCATCAGGGAATGAGGGTTAAATACGTAAATGAGATGTTCCAAATCTGTCAGTCACTACAAGTTATGTCGCGACGACATAGGAGTCCTATAGAATGCAGCACAACCTGAGCCTCATCACAACCTTGTGGTATGCAGATGCTGACAAGCGAGCGCTTAACAGACAAATGCCATGCGATAGGTCGCAACCTTCCATCGCCCCAGCACAAATTTGCTAACATTGGTGCCCGCAGGGACCACTGAGTACATCACTGCTGGAGATATCCAAACCACTGTTCCTTTCCCCACAGAAGTCGGAAGGGATTTTGACCTTTTGTGAAAGATAGCTTCAAGTCTTTCCTATTTGTTCCTATTCTTCCTCTGGACAAAAATGCCTTTGCTCAGCATGTTCTTTCTGGTTGCACCTTGCAGCACATTTAGACTCAAAACTGCTGATTAGGTTACTAGAAGTGTTGCACACCTGTTTATCACAGGTGCATACTATGCTCACAGTACCTGTGTAAGTGACATGTCCCCACGGAAGCCCTAGTGGCCCAAAGTTTCTGTTGTTAATCGTAGTTGGAAAGTTGCCTTCATATAGAAAAGTTGCATCTGCTTTTTTGTTTTGAAAACAAATGAACACTTGTGGGCAGTATGAACCATTGCAGTTTCTTTTAGCGTGAGGCTCTGGCCACTGATAAGACTTGGCCAAAATGCACACTCTGAGAAGCGTTACTCATGGTTGGTCGGACGCACGGGATGCATTGGCGTCCCAGCCAACTTTTGAAAGCAGATTGGCAATGTTTGACAAGTTTTGGCCTGGCCAGAAAGGCCACCATTGATTTTCTTTGGTAGAGTGTGGCCAGGCATTCCTGTACAAGCAACAGCTCCTCTAATTACTCCCGTCTGAAAGGAAGCAAAAGGGGGTCACTTCCTTGAACCGAGCAAACTCTTCAAACCTCCATGTTTGTTTATGCTCTTCCACTTTGTTTAAAGATTAAAGCATCTAAATTTCATGTTTTTTTCAGCTTTTTTTCTAAAGGGCCTGATTTCATAACAAATCAATTTCACTCCAAATCCCAGCCAATGTTGTGTTTGTTATAGCAGGAGCAGCACATAAGACGAGATTGTATTTTTTCTGTTCTCAAAAAAGCGATCTAATTGTCTGTTCCTAATCAACCAGTATTTTGAGGAAGGCTTTCTAATTGTGTAACCATAGTTTCTGACTTGTAAACAATAGATGGACATTCTGTATTTATGAATTATCTTTAAGTCATGGGGCATGACATATGCTGTCAGAGGTTGATATGGTGCTTTCTTTATTGTATTCGGTCATGCCCTTGTAAATGATACAATAGGTTAAATACAAAAGGCTAACTGTAGGTTCAGTACAGCAGACTTACTGTAATGCCAGTACAAATATCACTATTACCTGAACCAGCCATTTTTTATTTTTCTGGTTAACCACTGTGTCAATAACACCGCTACCCCCATCCTCCCACGCTTTTTAATGCATGTTTATGTATACAGTACACAGAGGTAGAAAGAGTACAAAAATATTCTGCTCAAGTAAAAGTACCATTACATTACTGAAATTTTACTTAAGTACAAGTAAAAGTACCAGTCTAAAAATATACTCAAGTAAAGGTAAAAAGTAGCTCATTTAAAATTTACTCAGAGTAAAAATTACTTAGTTACATTTTAACAATGGGAGGGACGAAAAAATGAAATAGGCCAAAGGTGTCAAACTCAGTACCTGGAGGGCCACAGCCCTACACAGTGTATATATAACCCTAATTAAACACATCTGATACAGCTAAACTAATCATTTAGGCTTATTTGAAAACTACATGGTGTGTGTATTGGAGCAGGGTTGGAACTAAACTCTGCAGGGCTGTGGCCCTCCAGGAACTGAGTTTGACACACCTATAAATCTCAAACTAGGTGTTTTTAATTAAAGGAATCGGTTAATTAGAATAATAAGACATTTGGGCTGTTACCAGGCAAATTAAATCAGTATCAACAAAATTCATCTTTGCAATGCAGAGGAAACGCAGAAGCTTCATCTGAAGTGGCATAGATGTATTTACACACTGACATGAATGCATTTAGCCTGCAGTTACAAATGCAGAAATAATGTTTTGATAAATAAGAAATAAAATGTGACAACCACAAAACCATAAGGGGACCACAAAACCATCAATTTTCCTAAATTGGATAATTTTCCTATCTGATTTATACTGAATTCATATTATTTCCATTGATGTATGGTTTGTTATGATAGGACAATATTTGAAAATCTGGAATCTGAGGGTGCAAAAAAATCCAAATATTGAGAAAATCTCCTTTAAAGTTGTTCAAATTAAGCTCTTAGTTTTGATATATTTACAGTAGGAAATTTACAAAATATATTAATGGAACATGATCTTTACTTAATATGCTAATGATTTTTGGCATAAAAGAAAAATGTATAATTTTAACCCATACAATGTATTGTTGGCTATTGCTACAATATACCCCAGCGACTTAAGACTGGTTTTGTGCTCCATGCCAGGGTCACAAATGTTAAATAGTCATTTAAAAAAAAAAAAAAAATCAAAAGATATTTTACATGTTAAATTAGAACCACCAGTAGGTGTCAGCAAGTCACTGATAAGAGAGTCATTGCGATTGAACCGAATCATTTAAACGGTTAATTCAAGGAATGAAACGTCATTGATCATCAGAGACGCAAAACTGTGCTATGGTGGCTGTGTTTGGAATTATTTTTGTTGTCGAAATAGAGCAAAAACAGGCAATATGGTGTCTAAAAACGCAAGTCTCTTAATTAACTTCTTGTTTTTTGAACTGTTGTAAAAATAAAAACTACAGGCCTATGTAATCATGGTGATTTTTTGAGAAAAACGGCATTCTTCATGTGATGTTGACTTACTATATGAAATGATATAAATATATACATTTTCTGCCCCTATATCTTCAATTTTGTGATCATTCTAAACTTTTAACAGACTGAATCACGCCGTGAAAGAAAGCACTCAAAAAACAACAATTACTATATTATCGCAGACAATATTGCACACCCTGCACCACTTCTTTTTGGCTCATTTGTGCAAAACCTTTTGTTAAACTGTTAAAGCTTCATTTTAACCACCAATGCAACGATGCAAGTATTTACCTTACCTCTACATGCTTGCAAGGGTTTGTCGAGATTTTATAAGCTGCTAGTTCGGTCTAGGCAAACACAGCTTACACTGCATAATAACATGAATTATGGCCAGGGGTTCACTTCATTTCCTTCGATAACTTCAGCAGATACGATTTGCAGCTTCCATTAACTTACCTTGTGGTTTTTAGCGCCAGTTTCTCTTCCGCCCATTTTTACAGTTGTTTCCACGGAGCAATGTTAAAATGTAGCGAAGTACAATACTTCACACAAAATATACTTAAGTAAAAGTAAAATTACAGATTAAAAAAATTACAAAAAAGTACAAGTACACAAAAAAGCTACTCAATTACAGAACGCGAGTAAATGTAATTTGTTACTTTCCACCTCTGACAGCATAAACATTTTTATATTTTCAGATAAAAAAAAAATCGATATATTCGATTATCATGCAAATGCAGTTTCTGAAGCATTTTTCATGATTTTTTTTTACTTTTCAATTTTTATTTATTTTAATATTTTAATTAGACTTCAATACCGAATCGCTACATTAGCTATATGTTTCAGTAACAAGGGTGGTAAAATCACTTTTTTTGAAGTAACTAAACACAGCTTCATTGTTTGTAGAGAGAGACGCAGAGGTAGGTAATTCACACACATAACTTTAATCTCTCTCTCTCTCTTTCTCTCAAAATGGCCATATTTGACAAAAAGGGTCAAGTTTGCAACACTGGATATAGCTGTCGGTCATTTAACATTTCTATCGAAAACAATTGACTAATATTAAATGATTTGCAGCTTCCATCTTACCTCACTCTATTTCAATGTTAAACAGACAGTTCACACTGGAATTCAAGCTCTGCTTCTGTGAACAGTAAATCCCATCTACTTTCATTTGATTGGCCATCTCAATTATTTTGACGGTGATCCGCTGATCTACTGGTGAATGATTTGCCAGAGCCATACACATCTGTAGATAAGTTATTTCTCAAATTTTTATAGCTCTTAACAGGTTGTGTATCTATGAGGAATGATTACCTCAAAATGTTTCCGTATGCAGTTTTCCCAATATTGCTCACATACCAGTGATTATCCCTCTGCATGCCACTGTCACATAGGTTGCCGACCCCTGGCCTATACCTATACATAAGGTTATTCATTTAAATGGCATATTAATTATGTTATATGCCATTAAGTATTAAATAAGTGTGAAGCCTACAAATGTACATTGGGTTGTGGATATGAATACAATCTCAAATAATGTGACTTGTTGAGAATAGGCAGTGTTTCCCACCAGATTTTGTGAGACTGTGGTGGGTGGACCTCAGGCCCTCTATGTTCTAGTTCTTTATAGGTTCACGGCTATAAAGAACTAGAACTATGCGTTCACGCCATGTTGCCATCACCGTAATTCTGAGATGACAAGACATAATGTTCTACTCTGAGCTGTTCCACGTCTTCGGACTTGGAGGTAAAGCCCAAATATCGCATAAAATAATTTGGCAGTGGTCAGCAGTTCCATGGCCCAAGTCGTAGCTCTCAGAACATTCCCAGCTTACAAGTTGTAACTACGAGTTTTGAGAGCATGTGAACACTTCGTTGTTGATAGCTTTGCCATAGAAATGCATAATTTTGAGTCAGAGGCTAATTTTACACTTGTGTGTTTCGTTTTAAAATGCATAACTTTTTCTACGGTTACACCTGTCATTTACACTACTTTTAAAATGAAAACGCACTAGTGTAAACAGGGCCAGAGTAACATCAAACGTTGTCATCTTGGAATTATGGTAATTACGACATGCCATGAATGCAGCTTTATGTTACGGTGCTTTATAGTGTCCGCTGTCACATGAGTGGTGTGCCACATGCGCCATCATGCAGTCAGATAATTTTTATTCTCTTAACTGTTATCATTACAATATAAACAACGTGTTGTGTTTTAAAGGAACATGCCAATATTATTGAAAATAGGATCATTTTCCAACACCCCAAGAGTTAAACAGTTGAGTTTTACATTTTCGAACAATTTACCATTCAGCCGATCTCCGGGTCTGGCGGTTGCGATTTTCTAAGCCGAATATGGCTAGGAAATATACTCTCATTCCTGCATAATAATCAAGAAACTTTGCTGCTGTACCATGGGTGCAGCAGGTGCAATGGTATTGTGTAGTGGCTGAAAATAATCTCCAGCTAGGTAACTTCCATCTTCAGTGTATTCCAGTTCAGATAGATACAGTTGAGGATCTGCACCAAAGTAAATATATTCTGAATCGTCTCTCACAAATGTCTCCATGGTTGCGAGAAATGCTCCCTGTGCAAGCAGGTGGTCTTGTTGGTTATGTTGACAGAATTTAGACTATTTTCAGGTGCTGCATAATATCATTGTGCTTGCTGCACCCACGGTACGGCAGCAAAGTTCCTTGATTATTACGTCAGAATGAGAGTATAGTTCCAAGCCATATCGGCCTAGAAAATCACAACTTTTCATTTTCCGTCAGTCTTAGTACACATTTTTTTTAGTTAAAACTGTGGTGGTAAAAAAAAATAAAATAAATATAAAAATAAATATATATATATATATATATATATATAAATCATGGCATTACATACAAATTAATCAATAAAAACTTAACAATTTCTCATCCCTACCTGACAACCACATACAATCTAATCTAGATACACCCTAGAATCTACATAGCAACACCCTGGCAACTGCATGCTAACATCATAACAAATACCTAGGAATCCCTCTGAAAAAAGCTACAACCACATAGCAACTTACTCAAAAGCAACTGCGTAGAAATGAGCTGGTAACCACCATCCTGAAAATCAACTAGATACACCTCAGCAGCTGCATAGCAACAACTTAGCAAACACCTAAAAATACCCCAACAACTTCATAGCAATACATTGGCCATCACCTTGCAAAACCCAAATAAATAGGCTACTTAGAAACACACTGGAAACTAGGGCTGTGCAAATAATCAAATGCGATGATCATGTGCATCTAGCCGGTTCTGTGATTAGTAGTAAACCTCCATCACATGTTTTAAGATGGACTGGCATTTAATACACAGAGCTGTATATATCACTGACAAGCTACGCAATATCGTGTTCATATTCACAGGCGATGCATCGAGATGTAAACTCTCAATTGTGTGAAAAAAGTGAGAATTGTGAGATAAACATTTAGTGCTGTCAAACGATTAACCAGGATTAATCGCATACAAAATAAAGATTTTTGTTTGCATTATATTTGTGTGTTTTTTGTTTATATACATAACATATTTTTCTGAAATATATACATGCGTGTGTTTGTATTTATAAATACATAATAAATAGACACAGCACACATACATATATTATGTAAACAAAAACTTTTATTTTGGATAAGATTAATCAGGATTAATCCAGCACTAACCTATATCATTGAATGCATGTGTTTTATGTCAACATGATGGAAAATTATGAGAAATGTATTACCAGCCACTAGCAAAAGTTCACTGAGTACACGTGATTGTAATACGCTATTTAAATATTCATTCATGCTGTAAAGACACTGTTCTCCGATTTAAATCTATTGCAAGGAAATGGAAGCGGCTGTTAATATTTAAGCAGCCACACTGCACTAAATTAAACAAGCAGGTTAACGGTCTTGCAACATTTAACGTTTTCTATCATCCTCTAACGTCATTCACGTGGAGTCTTGAGGGGATTTATGGAGTGCTGCCATCATTATAGCATGCTACAGACAAAATTACTCACTAGAACACGTCAGGTTCCATGCCGCTATGGTTCACTAGTTGATCTGTCACACACTAGTGCTCCGTGTGTTAATGTGCAGCCTCTGACAGCTAAAAGGAATCTAAAAGGCTTCAAGGAAGAGCTAGTACTCCTTAGTCAGCTGTTCTGGACAGTAAACGGCCAACTCCAGAGAAGTGCCGCGCAAAGAGATGGCGGGAACGAAAGCTGATTCATCTTAAAGGTATATTACATATTAAAATGGCCCGCTACTTAACTCACTGTTTGTCATGTCACTTCTGCTTCTCTAACCAATTAATAAGTTAACAAGCAAGACATTTAAAGTTAATTTAAATGTAAATAAGTAAATAATAATAAAGTGAAATATAGAGTAAGGTGTGGTCCTATAAGAGGGCATTATATCAAGTGCAGGGGTAGTTCAGCCAATATTACATATTCCTGTGACCAACAGTTTATTATTATTAGTTTTACACATTTTGGTAATCATGCAGATAATTACAAATAAACACATATTTTATAAATTTTAAGCTTAAATATAGTGGTCAGTTAGAAATATGTCACAAGTTGGTAGCAACTTCCAGTTCACTTTGATTTTAAGCTTCCAACAACTCTTTCAGGCTTTATTTAAAAAACATTTTCGCTGAGTATACAGTAGTTAGAATAGTTTGCAAGAGCATGATTATAAACACGTGTAAGCTGTAAAAGCGACTAGTTAGAAGATACGTTCTCCTGGTTGTTGTGTTGTTGTTTAATGTCCTGTAGTCCGATTTAGCCACTCGTTTATCCAAAAAACAATTTATAAAAAGACATACATCTAACATATAAAAACAACTAACAGTGGAACCAGAAGTGCTAAAATGTGAACTCATTTTAAGATTTTGCCTACAAAAGTACCTCCAGCACAATATTATTTACTTTTCATTGGTGACCACTTGGTGATTATTTTCGTATAGGAGGTAACATCGAATAAGTGATCATCAACGAAACCCCCCAACCAAGTTGATGCCTCAAAACCCACCCTAGGCAAGTACTAGACTGAATAATTTGCGATTGCAACATCTAGTCCTATTATAAAGTACTCCCCTTCATGTCATTCTATTTATTACATATTTGTTTCTGTGGCCCAAAAGCGAAAAAACATCCAGCCATTTCAAGAGGAATTCATGTTATCTGGAATTTCATCAAATTATTTCCCTACACAGATTTCACATAAGGATCAGTTGGTTTTAACAGTGAGTGAGTTGTGGTTCATACATCTCTATAATATTAACAATAGATAATGCCAGTGAAATTTCACTGCAGTTTCTCTAATGTGACCACTCCTTTAGATAGCTTTTGCCAGCAGTTTATAGCGATCACACTAGTGATCAGTTTATATTGTGCTGTATTATGTTGTAATGACAAAATTGAATTGGTTTGGTGTCATAACCAACATGGACACTATGAAATGTATTTACATGTTTGCATAGCATGGAAAAATAAAAGCATACGGGTTTGGAACGACACATGAGGGTGAGTAAATAATGACAGAACTGTCTGTCTCAGGTGAAATAGTTCTTTAAAAGATTACACTCGGTGTAATAAATTATTTTGTGCAATAAAGGTCTATTAAAGCTGCTTTCTACAATTGCTTATCTTTGATTATTGCACATTTGCAGTATTATGTAATGATTGGTCATGTCTAGATGGTAACCATCATTCCGTTACATTTAGATACTGTTTACTTGGAGTCCTACAGCAACACTAGCCTACATTTGACCTTTGCAAATCTACAGAATGAGGCTTGACATATAAACACCATGATCATCTTGATTTAGGTGGGCAAATATAGTAGGGGCCTAACAGTTGAGATCTGGGATCTTATTTAAATATGAAAAAAATTACAATGCAATATTATAATGTAAGATTAAAACGATATATTGAAGGTTCACTATTAGGAAAATAAGCAAATTTGTAGCAAATAAGTACAAGATGCTCTTTTGAACATGATAACATCAATCACCAGAATCTACACAAACTTGGATATCAAAGATGATAATGCATCTGCCAAAAAAGAATGGAAAAGCTCTGACATCTCAACACAGAAAACATTTAACATTTTCAAATGCGACATCAGAGAGATGTCGACAAATCATTATTTCATGTGAACGTGGAGATGTTAGAGTGAATGCTGCTATAGTTGCAAAGTTTACAAGAGCTTGAGTGAAACCCTACACTTTCATAAAAACGGTACAAAAGCTGTCGTTGTGGTGGTACCATTACAAAGCGTAATAACATATATCATGTAGGTACTAATACGTACAATTTATGTATTAATATATACATTTGAGGTACAAATACGCTTCTTTTAGGGTACAAAAGTGTACCTTTTGAAACGGTACGGCTCCAGTGACTGCTTTTGTAACTTTTTTCTCAAAGTGTAGTGTGTGAAGCTGTTTTGCATCTGCTCCCAAGTCAGCTACTCACTGTTTGCTCTCATTTTAGTGCATTTCTTTTTCCATTGGCACACTTTCACCTTCTGCAGATCAGCCAGTGCAGAAAAGATGCTAAAAGCATCAAGGAAATTCTGTACATCTACTAAATGATTTACAATGCAACCCAGCAATAAAAACGCATACACTTGCACACTGAAACATGTTTGATAAAATGTTTTTTTATTGATATTAAAAATGAAAGTACATGAATTGTGCATTTCGGACGTTCTAGCGTGCAGAGGTTAAATCAATTAAAATACACACAGGCTGCATGGGCTACTGATATTAAACCATTGCCAATGAAAGACAAAAAACCCTTTAATTTTTAGCGCAAAAAGATGTGTTTTCCTTTACATGCCTTTTTCGCATAGAAAAGTTAAGCAACCAGTTTGGAAAGAACAACAGTGCGTGCAGTCCTTGCAGGAATAACAACATAAAAATGGCAATGTCTTCGGAAATATGGGATGTTTGAATAATACAAATAATTATAGTTATTATAATAATTGCACTGCTTAATAAATATTCACTTATCAAGGCAGAGGGATACACTTCAGGCACTTAGACCTTTAAATTCCAAGGTACTAAGCGATACTATAGTATCATTTAATGACCATAAAGATGGGGCACGCACAAGAATCAATACTGACTTCTTGTGCTTGGCTGAGAAACTGCAAAAAAAAAATGGCCTTGTATTGGGTTTTTCACATAAATCCACTGATATTTCCTGAATATTAGGGTAACTAAGTACGGTAGCCCTTCAACAACTGAGATGAAGATATATGGAGGACTTGAAACACACCCCAACCAAAAGGAAATAAGAGGATTTAGGGCATATTGTTGTAAGATGGCAATATTGAGGGGATGTATAAACAGTCCACTCTTTGTGACATCATAATGGATCTTGGTGACATCATATTGGTTTCGTTTTTACTTTGCTTTAAGGCTGCAGTTCAATTGCTTAGCAACAACAGAAAACATTGAACCAGGGACAACATATCCATCTTCCTGGAAGCTCTTCTTGACCCCAAAAACATGGCTTTCTTTTGCAGATTACTACCTTAGAGAAGACAAAAAATGACGATACGACTACGAAAACTGTAGTGGGTTGTGTACAATCACGGCATATAGAGACCGTGTTATCCAGATCCTCATGAGGGAAGTTAAACACAAGAGTTTTTTTTTTTTTTTTTTTATAAACAGAAATCCATTTGGCAGATTAAAAAGCCATGCGAGAGGGAGAGAAAGAGAGAGAGAGAGTCTTCTGAGTATGTGCCTATTTTTGTATTACAACATGCCTAAGCGATCCAGGCTACAGCTGCTGTTAAAATATTGATTTAAAATAGCTCTGTGGCGAACCAAAAGGAAAAAAATGAAATATTTTTTTGGTACAAAGCATCTACAAAAAGCATTTACATGTAAAATGAGAAAATAATAGAGCATATAAAATAAAATCCATCAGTTGAGCATCAGTGCTATGTATATTACTGTATTTGGACCGATTTTAATATATAATTTTATAACAAAATAAATAATGCCTTTATACAGTGCCCATATTTGTACTTAAACAAACAAACAGAAAGAAGCTTGGCGGCTCATTATGCAAGATACAGCTCAGACTAAAATAATATTACATGATGTCCCTGGAAACTAATTATAATATATATATTTTCATATTTATTTCATATATATTTATATATATATATATTCAAGTATTTGTTTTCAGGCAAAAGCATGTGAATACTACGGATAAACTTTAAAAATATGTTAGTTGACATTATTGCGTTTTTTCCCTTTGAATTGATATTTGTGCCTTTTTTCAGAACTGTAAAATAATGTTACAAAAACTCAAAGCCTATTTTGCAACAACAAGAATGTCACGGTACCAGAAACCAAACTTTTTTTCCTTTTTTCCTTGAAGCATTTTCACGAAAAAGAACATAGAAAATACAAACATCCCACTTTTTCAAGGTCACAATGTCTTTCTTCCTGCAGTGCAAAGCAGGGGTTTTGTGCAGCCACGCTCGAAAGGACACGAGTTCTCCACGTCCAGGCATTCGAACATGATCCCTTCGGAGTCCCCACACTGCTCCTTCCTTTATCGCGACGGCAGCGCTGGGACCCAATGCATACGTCGCGTCTTACGTACACGTCTGCATGCAGCGATATCCCTCGTGCTCTTGATTTCTCTTTCAAAAGTCACACTTTCCTTAAAACGGAAAGTTTAATAAAGTTTCAAATAAAAAAAAATTAAAAAAACATGCTTTTCAACCCCTTCTCCTTTGAGTCCGTTCCCAAAGCTAGCACCATGACATTTTTTGAGCTACACGTTCACATGCTCATAGTCCATAAAAAAATAGTGCCTTTTTTATTTACTTAAAAAGAACTTTGACGTAATCCGTGGCGATGTGCAATTCGCAGACTCTTCTCTGCTTTTCATTTGTGATTACAAGGTGCTGGAACAGGAATCTAATTTTACAACAATTCCTTACAGTGTGGATGTCCCTTTATAGTTACAGGTGCAAACTAATATGTAAAAGGACTAAAAGAGAGATACTTTTGTCTCGGGAGAATGCAGTGGAATGGGTTCTTTCATGCTAGCTCTAGCTGTTCCTTGCGCTCCGATGTCCTCAAAACCGGCGAAACCTTCGCCGTTCGGCGGCTTCTTTGTTCTTTCTTTTGCTTCTTCACCTGAATAGTGTTACTCTCGTTTGTGATGTGCCTTTTTGTTGGTGAACGAAACCGCAAGAATAGAAACTGGAAGAGCGTGTGAGCACGTCTGGTGGGGAAGGAAGAAGGGTTGTTGAGGACTGCCACAGAAATGACATCAGAGACAAAAAGCTTTGATCCCCTAGTCTTTTTTTCATCGACTCTGTGCAAATGATCCTGGTTTCACTTGTGGCTGACATAGTCTTCTGTGGGAAAAAGGATGGGCGGCAGCTTGCTGGGAAGCGTAATCAGAGGCCTGTGGTGGTACAGTTGCTCTTGGGCCCTGATTCTCTTCGCCTGCCGCCTAAACTTCTTGGCCCGCAGGATGGCGGGGATGCCCCTCCGTAGCCTCTGGGCGGCCTTTCGTTGCCACATGTCGTATTTGGAATATTTCACGGTCACGTGTTTTCTTGGGACCTCCTGTTGCAAGAATAACAATAACGTTAGGAACTGACTCTAGAGAAAGGTCAGAATTCTCACAGATTCTACTGAATGATATCTAAAAATGAGATTCAAACCCTCTAAAACTCAAACCTCTCAATTAAAAATGTAAACGACTTTGCAGATATTATGTAAAAAATATCTAAAAATCCTTCAACCACCAAAACAACAACTTGAGCATCCACTTGAACTTTTCTTGCCCAATTCTCATATTCCTTAAAGGGTTAGTTCACCTAAAAAAAAATATTTGATCAGTAACTCACCCTTATGTTCTTCCAAATAGTTTAATTGTTTTTTAGTCCATACAGTGTTTTGGACCCCACTGACTTTGTATGGACAAAAATAGTTGAACGTTTCATTTAAATACCTTCTTTTGTGCTCCACACACAAAAGGTTTGGAAGAACATGATTGTGAGGAAATTATGAATTTTGGGTAAACTATCTCTTAAACATATATTAAAAAAATACTAACATAGAGCAAAACTCAAAATGGACAATGATAAGTAGGGGGATAAAGGCAGTTCCATTTGTCCCCAGTGTACAACCACCTAGTCAAAATCCAGGCCATTTTGAGAGACACTGGTTTTGTAACCCAATCCAAGTATGTGAAGTCAAATCAACAGGAAAATTTCAACCTATGTATGACCTCTTCTATCTTATCATTTTCCACTTGGTCAGCAGTGTTGGGGCAATACTTGCTTACTAGTTCCTTACTCTGGCTCACTGTTTTACCAGGATGCACAAGTTCAGCAGAAAGAACAGGACGATCAAGATGGTGAGCATGATAAAGTGCTGGAGAGATTTTGTTGTTTCCCACGGCCAATGTACCTGATTTAATGCGGGCATCACCGGGATGACCTGTGGGGATGTGGCTGAAACATCCCTCTCTGACTTGGCAGGTTTAGCGCAGTACTGTTCTAGAAGAGCTAGGTTACAACTGTTAAAACAACACTCTTCCACAATCCCACGATTTTGAGAACGTCGACTGTTCGACCTGCTAGTTGGTCGACCTGCAGAGATACAAATGAAGATCATGAGTTCAAGACACTTTAGGATTGTTCTGGTTACATTTCAGACAAAATCACTCAGTTATGTCATTATTTACTCTCTTAATTCTAAACCCGTGCTACAAACCATTATGTTGTCCATGCGATACAAATTCATTGGGGACTAATATTGTTTTGGCCCACAATTCCTGAGTTCTTCAAAATATCTTGCTAGTAATAAAGGACTGGGTGTAAATTATTTTTCCTTTTTGGGTGAACTAAACTTGTCATCCTGTGGCTGGTGGTTTAGCCTGATAGCTGAAAAGTAAGAAAAAAACAAACTAATACCGCGAACATACAAGCTAAGAAACGCAAACTAGTATAGACTGGTTTAAGATGTGTGTTTTTCAGCTAACCACCAAAATAGCTATGCTGTAAAAACATTTAGCCATCTTAAACCAGACTATCAAACTAGCTAGTTTGAACTGTCATTGCAAGAAGGAGATTTGGCTCAAACTGTCTAAACAGTCACCATTAAACATGCAAACACATTCAACAAACCCTTCTAATAATGTAAATCAAGCTACAGTGGCCTGATTCTATTGTCAAAGTAGATTTCATTATCGATTCATTGTGTTTTGACTGGGACGCATCTGCGGTGTATAATGAAGCCAAAATCTGTGACATAAAATGGAGTCTGTTTATTTGTTTTCTCGCCCGGATTGATCTTGTTATGCTGTCTAATTGAGCTGTTCGAAATCGGTTTAGAAGAATTCGCTGGCAGTGCATTCCCAGGAACTGAAAATCGAAAGCCTACAAATAAGACAGCGAAAGAGTTGAAGGGCAAAAGTCTTTGCTTCTGTTTGGATGAGTAAATGGTGGATATCTTTTGACCTTGTCCTTTGCCAGCTCAGCAGAGATAAAGTGAGCATGACAGAGAGGAAGGGGGAGGGGTAGAAGAACAGACTTGGCATGAAAGAGTGAAGATACAGAACACAGTAATGGAGGAGAGGGAGCCGGACCGGGAAAAGCAATGAACAATTGATTTTCAGTCAAATATTATGAGAACGATTTGTGCTTCTCACAGTTGCCCCGATTTGAAAGGGAGTTCTTGATTTTAGGATGGGAAACATTGAACAAAAGTGGATCTAGTGGATAGAGGGGGGAAAATCTGCGCTGGCCCAAATTGGATAATGATCTTTCGGGGTAGTTAGGCTTCTGCGGCCAAAAGAACACAAAGGCCTTGTCTGTTTGTCAGTGCTGGCGTGAGGAAGACAACAAATATTTTAAAAGTTGTGCTCTCAACCCCCTCTGTGTATGCGAGCGGTGTACAACCAACAGAGGTATCTGATGTATCGATTAAACGTATTGGTTAATATCGGTTACGCTAAACTAGTAATGAAGCTATATCAATGCATCCAGCCGTGTAAAAGGACAAACTACTTTTTTTCAATTGAGTGTAGCCTGGGAACATTTCATGAGAGGTGAATGGAATGCCACTTGGGTACTATTACTTTCACTGGCGGAATGTGCAAGTAAACAACCAGGCCATTGTGGCTCATTTAGCATTCTTCATATGCAATCACAGATATCGTGAAAGAATGTGCCCAGTCAGCACAATCTGCCGAGACTTCGCTCGTAACTCTGGTCATTCGTGACATATAATTGGCAGGCTTTCCAACTCCTAAGTAAAAGCAAAGAAAATACGAAGTGCAAATGTACTTACTGAAATAGAAACCTCTGTCTTCACACACAAATTGTAGCGCGTCCACCAGCTCTCCGCCACATAATGTTTCAGCTGAAGCCACTTCGAAGGCAGACAGGCTTAAAAACAGTATGCATATGGGAATCCGTATGGACCAGTACATCTTTATGACCTGTGGAGATAATGTGTTTTAGATAGTTTAGATCATTTTAACTTGTGCATTTCATTTTTATGTATAAATCTTCTCTTTTTATGAAGATCCCATGTACTGTATACCGGAACTTAATACTGAACGTTTTCCTTAAGTTAATATTATTAGCTTCCTCAAGGCATTGAATTCAGTAATGCAGTACTTCAGTGTGTGCATGGATGGCCATCAACTTTTCAATTATCTCAATGATCTGTCTGACCTCATGGTCAAATTCAGTATGTCAATGCACAGCATGGACAAGCACGTTTTCATGACCTGGAAAGCATGCATTGTAGTACACAACAGGCATTTTGTCAAGTAATTTAATTTAATTTTTTAAAAAAAATTGGGGGGGGGGGGGGGGGGGTTCTAATCAGTTTAAACAAGGTCGATATATCTGCTGATATACTGAACCTTTTCAACTTCAATTGCAATGTTGTTGGTAAGATCTTGAGGAACTGTAATTTGTTTCTTCAATAGTCCTCCTATACAGTTCTTAATACATTCTGGGAATTTGTATGCATGCATGACCTCCAACTATGCACGTTTATCCATGTAATTATAAAGATGATACTTTAAGGTATAAAGACCTGCGGATCAATTATCCTCAACATCGTCCGTGGGTATCTGTCATTAGTTCCTCCAGTGCATTAAATTCGCCAATGCAATTCTTCAAAAACACTGGAATTCTACATGCATGCATCGACTTTTTTATTATCTGCTTAACGCTTGAAGATCAATTGTTATCCAAGAGCTTTTATCTCCTCCTTTACACTCTTACTCAACGTTCAACAAGTTGCAAGACTGCTCAATATGCCCTACTATCTCATTCCTCACAGCTCAGCATCTAATTTCCTTAAATCCAGCTCATTTAAACTGCTGTCGCCCCCTTGCGCAACGTCTTTCTCCTGCGCGCTATCCAGAATAAAGTGTCAAGTCCGTTTTTATTTGGAAAGCACTTTTCAAAATACACAATTTCAAAGCAGCTTTGCAGAAATGCATAGGGTTAATGCTTACAATGCCTTATAGTCATTTTTCAGCAGTTCAGCCCTGTCAAGCTGTTTAGAGCTGTTAGCAATTTAGAGTAACAAAAACATCTCCAATGCGTTACGCGAACCGCTCGTGCTAGAGAAAATGCGTGTAGAAATCCGATCGTATCAATTTCTGATTTTTTGAAAATACGATTTTTTTCTATTTAAAATGACTTAACTACTCATCTCCAAATATGTCCAAGATTCCGTAAAGGTTGTAAAAAGACGTTATTTACCTTATTTGTGACACTGTCTGTTCTCAAGCATGTATGGCAAACAGAATGATGTTTTAGTTGGTCCTCCATGTCAACATAAAAAAAATGCTGTGCTGTTGTATTTGGTTAAGAAGGTCGGTTTAGTTTCCCCGGTTAAGATGGTGTGTGGAGCTGTCCCAAAAATCAGGCGACAGGCACAAGTTCTCTGAAGAGAAGTATTATATACCCAAACCCGCCCCTTAGCACCCCCTCCACCCCCCGCCCCTCAGGCGCGCATGTCCGTGAGAGGTAAAACTCGAAGCGCTCAGTCAATCTCCAGCAGTCCCTGCTGCTGTTTTCCAAGAATTCCAGATCACAAAAAGGTCAATGAACATTATAGAATATGTCATAACACCTTATTAAGATATCCAGCATGTTCTGTGCTTTCCTAAAATGTAACGACATCAAGCAAGTTATTCCCCAAATGATTTGCATATCTACAAGTGTGCAAGTAAAACAGTTAAATAAGCAGCAAAATAAGTAATACTCTAAAATACTACTTTGACTTTTTAATATTCGTTTTATCACTTTTTTCCCCAGAAATGCGCATGTCATCAATATCAGTGTATTATCAGTTTGTGTATGCTAACTAGCAGAGTTCCTGACAGGACAGTCGATGTGTAAAATTTTACAATGGAAAGTGCCCCGGATGATAAGGAGAGAAGATGAAACGCTTTCTGCCGTCATTTCCTCTGATATCCACCTGCCTTATCGATCCTCTCGCAAATAGTGGCTGTTAATGATGGTAATTCACTTTATGCTGACCCGTTCAGAGCACTGAGAGGATAATGAAGAATTAGCTGGACTTGAATTGAACTTAAATTGCTTTGATTGAATTACTTGAAATGTCATCCATCGCCTGGCAAAGCAATAAGGGCCATTATTTGATGCAGATGTTATTCTTCATGGACAATAGTCTCCATCTGATATGAAATGCTGGGCCAAAATGTCTACTACTGCCTTACTAGAACACCTCTTTAAATGGTTTTAAATCAGCATTATAATGTGATCAATAAATGCACACACACACACACACACACACACACACACACACACACACACACACACACACACACACACACACACACACACACACACACACACACACACACACACACACACACACACACACACACACACACACACACACACACACACACACACACACACACACACACACACACAATCACAAATACATATATATATATATATATATATATATATATACATTTGGTGATTGTTTTGAATGTCATTGCATTAAGATTTCATTGGCTACTGTTTTTGAGACATGGGTTTTTATTAAAATACGTGCTTGGATGTCCCATTAATATTCGATGAAAACTCATTTTAATACTAGAAGTCATACAATAAAATTACATTTGTAAGTTAAAACGGTTGGGTAGTTAAATAAAGTAAGTGACTGACCAAAACGTGGAGGTCTGCGATTCAGAAACGTTGCATTGTGAAATCACCAGCTCCTTTTCCAAACCAAAGCTGGTTTTGCCAATGAATGACACGTGTTTGCTGCTAAATAGCCTGAAGTCAGTGAGAAATTACAGAATTTGCACAAAGTATGACTCCTTTTTGTGTCAAAACAGTGCCTCTGCTGGTAAAAGGGCGAACAGTGCAACATTAAAAAAGGGTCCTGCTGCTGGCATGAATTATCAATGCACTCTGTTACTGGAAGCTCCATTATAAAGACATTAAACCTCTCTTCCTCTGTCTCCTATTATCCATCAGATGAGGGAAGCAGGAAACCCAAAAGATCTGTAGGGCCTTGCAATAAATCATTCAATCCATTCAGCAAGCAGCATTTTCATCTTAGTCACATTGCCTCGTACAATAATGGATAGGACTGCCCGTGATCAACCAGTCCAGAACAAATCATTACAGGTCATCGATAAAAAGCTCAGGAGACTTTATGAAGGCTACAGTCAGCAATATCTAATATTTTGCATGCATAGCTTTTTGTTTTAAACTCAGTGACCTCAATGTAATGGTTAAAATTATGTAAATTACAATCTTCAGGAATATCTCAGTCTTAGTTAGAGGAATATCCTACACCTACTGATTTACTGCATGACGTATTCCACTGTGGGATACCTCCCGTCCGTTGTAAAATGTATTTAGTGGTCTGTTGCATATTTGAATGGCAGATCTTTCCCGCTAACTAGATACAAAATCTGAATCTTTATCCCATTCCTAACCTCATGACATGACCCTTACAAAAGCCCTAGTCATTATGCTGTCCTGTCCGCTCACCCAAAAAGTGCTCGTGTTGAATGCCTGACCTACATATATGCTTAGACTACCATCTGGTGGTGGTTGTTTTATGTAAAATAAACCGTTTGAAGTTTCAGTCAGATGAGTTCATTCAGAATAGCTAGTTTTCTGAAACCAACATTCTCAGACTTGTTTTTCCTGTAAAGGAATTAATGGAAGGGGCGACTGCACATAACATCAGAAAGTCAACCACAAGTATAGTTTGGGATATTTTCAAACATAGTTCTTTATATTAGCACATCATAGCCACTTTGCACACAGTTTTCTTGCAACTTTATTTACGCTTAAATAATAGAAATGGCATTTCTATTTGTATGCCATTTTTGGCAGAGATAGACTATTGCAGCATTCATATTTCATTTTCTGGAGATAAATATGAACAGGCAAGAGTCAGTAGACCTGTACTATTTCATGAATGATTTGCTGTATTCAGTATTAAAAAATATTTCTACCAACTGTAATAGAATGCATGAGCTCAATGCATTGATGGACTATTTTAAGAATATATTTGGAATACTAATGCATTTAGATTTGTTATTGATAAAACATATTTGATTATAGACTGTACACATTTTTTATTATTTTAGTGTAGCACTTCATCTACTGATATTTCATAATTAACATTTGGCTTCAATAGCTTTAATAACTTGATTTACACTGGGTAAGATCTACCTAAAAAAAATTATGTCATATTGACAAAGTTTCTGTTTATTCACAGAGTGATCCATTAATCCAGCCAATCGATGGTTCATCTAAAATTAAAGTGTTGTCATACATTTTTTATCCTCATGTCGTTCCAAACTTCTATGACTCTCTCTTATGTGGAGCATGAAAGAAGATATTTTGAAGAATGTAGGTAATCAAAAAGTTTCAGTTTCCATTGACCTCCAGTAAATTATATGTGTTATTTTATTTATTTCTTTGTTATTTTTTTATTTTTTTGTCCATATTATAGAAGTCAATGTTAAGCAAAGGCATATGGTTGCCAATATTTAAAATATCTACCAAGAAGGTATTTTGGAGAATGTTGGCAACCAAACAGTTTTGTTTCGATTGACTTCAACTTTAATTTTTTTAAATCAGTAATTTTTATTTTTTTATTTTATTAATGTTTCAATTTGGTGGAAATCAATGAGAATAAAAACTGTTTGGTTACCAACATTTAAAATATTTTTTGGTAGATATTTTGAAGAACACTGGTAAATAAACTGGTTGGTTTCCATTGACTTCATTGTATTTTTTGTACATAAAATGTAAGTTAATGCATGTGACATAATTTTGGTAATTTAAATATTCTACAAGAACATTTTGAAGAATTTGGCACAAAATTTTGGCTCCGTTGATTTCTCTGTAAGTTTGGTTAATCCATGTGAACCAGAATAGTTTTGATTTAAACGTAATTTAAAATATCTACCAAGAACATATGTTGAAGAATTTTGGCAACTAAACAGTTTTGGCTCCTGTTGACTTTCTCTGTTTTTTTTATTTGGTTTTGGTTTGGTTAACAGAACTGTTTGGTTACCAATATATAATATAGTTAAAGCATGTCTTTTTTCTGTGGAACCTGAAAGAACATATTCTGAAGAATGTTGTAACCAAGCAGTCTTGGTTATCATTGACTTCCATTATATGGACAAAAAATACAATGTAAATCAACAGGAATCAAAACTCTTTAGTTACCAGCATTCTTCAAAATACCTTCTTTCATGTTCCACGGAAAGTCATACAGCTTTGAAACAACATGTGGGTGTGAATAAATGATGATGTAATTTTGAGGTGACCTATCCCTTTAAGGTTTCTGTAATCAACTACCAACATGAGGTTTTGAGGTTGACACCGTTTTAAAAGCAACAGCGTCTGTAGCAGCAGATGTAGACATAAACGCACAGCATAACGATGAGACCATCACATATGAAGCAGAGAGGAACAGGACAGCTGATTGGCTCCTCGCGGCAGAATCAAGCCAACACATTCAGGGCATCCGTGAGAATCTTCAGTTCATCTTTGATGGTCTCCAGCCCCTTCTGGATCTTCAGAGGGTTGTCCAGCACTTCTATGCTGTCTGTGTATGGGTCAAACCGCACAGAAAATGGTCTCTTGATGCGGGTCACAAATGATCTGTTTAAAAACAAATGAGTATAATTATTGTCATACGAACAATTGCATTTATTTTACTGCAAACAATTAAGACAATAAATAAAAATTTATAAAATGCATAAATACTTATTTTTGAATCTTTGTAAAATGTATTTAGAAAATTTGAATAAAACAATAAAATAAAAAGTAAAATCAATTTAGTTGTTTAAGAAGAAGAAGCCACACTGCAAGACAATTTAAAATGAATTATATACAATTTCCCCTATACATTCATAAATATTTTAACCAAAAGTATTGTTCATTTAAAAAAAAGAAAGTTAATGGACATGTTATCCATAATAAATAAAAACAGTTATAATTATTTGACTGCAAACAATAAAGAATACAATGCAAATGTATGCATGCTAAAATTAACCTTTTATTTTATAAATAAATTAATCAATCAATTAATTCATTCTGAGTATGTAATTTTGTGCTGCATATGTTCAATCATCATACATATATTACATACAATCTCCTACAGTAACTTTAATTTTAGATATATTTTAATTTTAGCACCTTTTAGAAATAAATAAATAAATAAAGTTGTAATTATTCAATTGAAAATAATTATTATAATTTGTTTTATGGAATATTCCAATCATTGCCAAATATATATATAATATATATATATATATAAATATATATATATATATATATATATATATATATATACATTGTTGTTGTTGTTGTTGTTTCCATTTATTAATTCATTTTGAGAATAATTGTAACTATAATTATACGCTGTTACGTGTTTAAAAATAATTTGTAATTTTGTGCTGTATGTTTTATCACAGTACTTTTATTTTATTTTTTAGCACCTTTTATATATAAAATAATAAATAACAGTTGTAATGATTCAATTGCAAGTAATTATTATTAGTGAGCATTTGTTTTATGTAGTATGTTAATCCTATAGCCAATGTTTCAAAACAATTTTTAACATTTATTTTCACTGATAGCTATCTATATAATGGCCAAACCCGCAGTACTGACGGCAGCAGATTATTTGATGCAGCTCACCTCAGCTTCTCTGTAGCATCTAAAAAGCTTTCAGACACAAAATAGACGGGCTGGTAAGTCTGATCCTGGTACGACTGAACAGCTACAATGTCCGGGTCAAATTCCCGTCGCTCTGGCTCATCTGAGAGAGAATGCTGAGAAAATGGGTGACAGTAAATGTCAAATACTTTTACCATAAAACGCAGCAAAATAATTATTTAAAAAAAATGACCAACTGCCACCCACCACCAGCTCGCCATAAGACGAGAGCAGTCCTGCTCCATATGCTTTGATCACCCCTGCCTGCTTACACAGCCCAAACTCCACCGTGAACCAGTACAGCTGAAAACACACAGCAGGACAAACACATGCAGTGCTGTTACTAGAGCAGCGTTTGAGAAAGATGTGAGATGTTTTATATTTACCGTTGACAGTTTCTCAATGTCTTCATCAGAAGCTCCAAGAGAGGCCAGACCAATACTCTGAAAGAACAGATTTCGCAATAAAGATCAAACATGTACGGAAATATAAGATACGTAAATACAGTTGATGTTTTTACCTGAGAAAACTGCGCAAATGTTCTGTCAGCCAATATGGGTACATGTCCGAGAAGTTCATGGACACAATCCCTGGAGAGTTAAACATTCAATTATTGTTATTACTTGTGCCATTGTTTTCATAAAGTGAATTACTTTACTAAGCAGATAGCCAATGTCTGGATGTAAATCAAATGCATAATAAACAGGAAGTGTTTTCATAAACATAAACAGTGTGACAGGAAGTGTCTTACGGTTCAGGCGAGTGCATGGGGGAGGAAGCGTGTCGTATGTATTGTGTGCATTGGAACACACGGAACGCCAGGCTTGCCAGAAAATCCCGAGCAGAGAGTAGACCTGCCACCGGACGCAGCTGAAACCCTGTGCGCTCTTCAATACAGGACAGACAGAGAGTGAGAGACTCACCACCAGCATTCTGGATGGTTGCCAGGGTGTTGCTAGAGTGATTATTATGGCGTTGCTGTGTTCTGAGTGGTTACTATGGCAGGGCTATACCATTCCTACAATGTTCTAAGTGGTTGCTAGGGTGTTCTGTGTGGTTGCCAGGGTGTTGCTATGTGATTGCTCCAATGTTTTAATTGATTTCTGTGACACTGCTATTCGGGTCTTCTAACTTCTGAGTGGTTACTATGGCAGTGCTATACCATTCCTACAGTGTTCTAGGTGGTTGCTATGGTGTTCTTGGTGGTCCTCGGGTGTTCTGTGTGGTTGCCAGTGTGTTGCTATGTGGTTGCTCAGGTGTTCTAGGTCATTTCTGTGACACTCCAATGCAGGTGTTCTGAGTAGTTATTGTGGCAGTGCTGTACCATTCCTACAGTGTTCTAGGTGGTTGCCTGTGTATTCTGGGTGGTTGCCAGGTGTTGCCATGTGGTTGCTTGGGTGTTCTAGATGATTTATGTAACACGGCTATGCAGGTGTTCTGAGTGGTTACTATGGCAGGGCTATACCATTCCTATGGTGCTATGAGTGGTTGCTAGGGTATTCCGGGTAGTGGTTTCCAGAGTGTTAGAATGTGTTTGCTAGGGTTTTCTAGAGGATTCGTATGACATTGCTATGCAGGTTTTCTGAGTAGTTACTGTCACATTCCTATTATTACAGAATTTCAGGGTGGGTTACTCTTGGGTGGTTGCAAAGGTGTTCTGTGAGGATGCTAAGGTGTTCTTTGTGGTTGCTAAGGTGTTAAAGGTGGTTGTCAAGGTGTTGCTATGTGGTGGTTGCTCAGGTGTTCTTAGTGATTGCAATGATATTGCTATGCAGATATTCTGAGTGGTTACTATGCATTTACATTACATTTACATGTATTAATTTAGCAGACGCTTTTATCCAAAGCGACTTACAATTGAGGAATACAATAAGCAATACATTGTAAAGAGGCAAACAGTCACAGGAAGTGCTTGTAATAGTGTTCAGAAGAGTTCAGGCATTGGTCAGAGCAAAAACTAGCTAGACATGGAGAGGTTAAGGAAAGAGAGCAAATCTTATATTTTTTTATATATTTTATTTTTTTGTATGGGGGGGGGGGTTAAAGTAAGAAGTGAAGGTGTCTTGAAAATTGTCAGGACTCAGCATTCAGATTGAAAATTCAGGGATCAGCAAGTTCATTCAATCGGGGTGTGGATGGACCCAGTCCAGGAACTGGTGAATGAAAAATGGAAAGCCTGCTGAGCCTCTGTTCTATATGGCAATCATCAGTCGTCTTGAACTTGGATGCGAGCTGTCAATCAGGGAGCCAGTGCAGGGAGACAAAGAAAGGTGTGACATGGCCTTTTGGGTTCGAGCTGCAGGGAGACCAATCGTGCAGCACTCATGGACCCTTTGTAAGGGTTTGATTGTGTTTGATGGAAGTCAAGCTAGAAGAGCATTGCAGTAGTCCAGTCTAGAAATACAAAGGCCTGGACAAGACTTCTGCAGCATGCTATGCAAGGAAGGGCCTGTTCTTTCTGATGTTGTGCAATGCAAACCTGCAGGATCGAGCGGTTTTTGCAATGTGGTCTTTTAAAGTGAGCTGGTACGAAAATTACCCAAGATTTCTGACTGAGCTTGATGGGTAATTGTAATGATGAATCTATGATAATCTATCAGATGTTGTTGAGTGAGTTAGACAAGTGGCCGGGAAGACAAGATGCTCAGTCTTTGCCAGGTTGAGCTGTAGGTGATGTTCTTTCATTCATGTCGAGATGTCCGCCAGGCAGCCAAAGATAAGTGCAGCTACCGTTGGATCATCTGGTCGAAATAGAGATAGAGCTGTGTGTCAGGACAGTCATGTGTGTTGTAGGATGGTAGGATGACCAGTGATGTGTATGTGGAGAAGAGGAGTGGTCCAACAACTGATCAGACAGACAGATGAGAGAGTTGAATGTTTTGAAGAGATTGCGTGTGTCAGATGTGCTGTTGATCTTGTTGTGGATGAATGAAGCCTTGGCAGTGTGGACTTCAGCATAGAAAGATGAAAGCAAAGACTGATAGATACTCAGGTCTGACAGATCTTTTGATTCACGCCATTTTCTCTCTGCTGCCCTGAGGGAAGAGAGGATGATACTACAGAGGAAAGATGTGAGGGTAAAAAGGGAACGAAGGTTTCGCCAAAAGGTAACTGGTAGAGGTGTTGGTGGCTCGGAGGTAGCAAGATGTAGGTTAAATGTTATGAAGTAGTGGTCAGAGGTGTGTAGGGGTTTTATCAAAAGCATGTGTAAATTAAGTCCAACTGGCTGCCAGATTTGTGAGTGCTTGTGGTGGTAAGGCGTTTTAAGTCAAATGACAATAGGATTGAACGTAAACTTGCAGCATAAAGCTTGTCCAAATGAATATTGAAGTCACCAAAGGCTCCAAGTGGACTGCCATCCTCGGGGATTGAGGACAACAAGCCATCCAGCACTTCTAGGAAGGTGCCCAATTGCCAAGAAGGGTGATAAATGACTACAACATGGAGTTTTACCGGAGCCGTTACAGTAATAGCATGAGTTTCCAATGAGTAATTATTGCATAGGGGAGTATAAGTTGAGTATTTACAATTGTTAGAAATGAGAAGACCAGTACCTCCACCCTTTCTAACCTGACGGGGGGTGTGAGAGAAGGAGAAGTAGTTAGAGAGTGCAGCAGGGGTTGCTGAGTCTTCTGGACGAATCCAGGTCTCAGTCAGGCCCAAGATGCTGAGTGCAGTTTAGGAAGCAATAGCGGGAATAAGATCTGCTTTGTTGACCACAGACTGACAGTTCCAGAGGCCCATAGAAGAGGTGCAGATAGAACGCAGGTGAGCAAGATTGCATTGCCGTCTGCGTTTGATGTAAGAGCGTTGTTGTGAGACAACCAGAATGTATTGGAAACGCATGATAGAGGTGGGGAAAAGAGGATAGAAGGGGAAAGAGGAAATAAATAAAGCAAGAGATCAAAATAGGTAAGTGCGTTGCCAGTGTCGTTGCTCGGTTGAAGTTGCGCAGGAAAAAGTTGCAGGTCTTTACACTCGTCGGTTTTTTTACACGAGAAGGCTGAACGCATCCGCTAACGCTTCCACGCCAGCGAACTAACCTCAGCTTAAATACACAGCTAATCCTGTTTAGTGGAAACAGCTGCCACGCCTTTCTAATTATCACAGCAAAGCCTAAAGCACGTGAATGGCTCAAATCGAAACTAAGTGCGGTTCAGTTTGCCAGCGCTTAATCGCAATTTAACAGGTGGCAAATAGTCTTTTTGTACTTTCTAATTACAGCCAACGGCAAACTACAAGCACAATTAGCACAAACGTTTCAGATAACATAAGCAGTAAACAAATCACTTCTCACAACTAGCAGATATGTAATCGACAAGACAGAAAACATTTTATTAGGCAAGTCACTTACTCGTTCTTGTGGCCTCAGCAGTCAGTACACTTATCCTCTATCCTATGGAAGTGATATACCATTCCTACAGTGTTCTGAGTATTTGCTAAGGTGTTCTTAGTGGTTGCCAGGGTGTTGTATGTGATTGCTACGACACTGCTATGCATGTGTTCTAAATGATCACAACAAGGGTGTCCTAGGTGGTTGATATGGCATTACTTGGTTGCTGTAGCATAGCTTTCATATTAGTTAAGTTATCAACGTAATTTCGGGAGGAGTACGCCCATCTAATCTTCCAGTGAATATCTGAGTATAAAAACAGCCTCTTCCTACTTCCGTTGTTAGTTCTTGCTACATCCCTCCACCTCCCCATCTCCTCCTTTATGTATATTTATTTAATTTATCCTTCTGTCTATAGGGGGCTATATTGGTACATAGTTGATGGGTGGTTGCTGCAGCAATTCTATGAGGTTACTAAGGTGTTCTAGGTGGTTGTCAAGGTGTTGTTAGGTAGTTGCTGAGATGTGCTGATGGGTTTTAACATACTGCTACTGTTTTCTATTACTTTTCTCTTACTGGCAGTGCTTAAGAACATTTCTAGTAGCAAACGTGATTTGTTATAATAAATAGAATGCTGAATGACTTATGGGTTGTTCTGTTTTCTGGCTGCGTTATAATCAGATTGGTACCTTTTAAGAAGCGGGACACATCCTCCAGCTGAGGGATGTTATCGGGACTGTAGCCACAGTGTTTCTCCAGTAAGTGGAAAGCCTCTATATGTTCATTGGGACTTAAAGCATTTTGGCGTGGGTTAATGGCCACCTGTACAGATTACCCTGAGGTGTGCAGAGTTTTAGACTAGATTAATTCTCACGCCTGCACACACAATAGGTTGCATGTGAGAAGTCTGAATGAAAAACACAATGTGAGGATCTCTGACTGCATTTCATCTGGTGTTGTTTGTTTATTTCAGTTGAACACACCATGTTTGGATTTCCTCTTCCGTATACACCACTCTGGGAATCTGTTCTCCTCTGGAAAGAGAGACAACTGTCAGTCAAATATCTGTGCCAACATGTCCAGACGAGCAAATACTGCATGATAAACATGATTGCAACATACTGTTTGTATTTGAAGGCAATGTCTCCAATCATCTTCCGTCGTTTTCTGTAAACGGGGTCAGTGAATCCCTGCAAAATAAACCAAAAACCAGTGCTTGTTATTAAACATTTTGAGGCTGTTTAACCCGTTAAAGCCATTGAGCATCACTATCTCATGGCCAATTCGTGCATATTTTACAAATTGGCTAATTTGCATGAATTTATACAACCTCACTCGTACGGTTTCTGTGATGGTTAAGTTTAGGTGTGGTCCTTTGTTCGAATTCCTACAAATTTGCAACCTCGTAAAATGCATATGATTTTTCACAAATCGTATGAATTCATATGAGTGAGGCTGTACGAATTAGTACGAATTAGCCACCTTGTCAGATATGTACGAATTTCTTTGAGATTGTGTTGCATTGAAATAATTTTCCGGCTTTCTTTGACTTTTCACTGTGGTATGGTAGGAGGCGCTATTACATGTCTTCTGAAAGAGTACTGAATCTCTAGATCAAAACACAGTGAAGAAGAAGCAGAAACAAGCAATCGCATATGCAAGCAGACGCATGTAAAATAATGCGATCATCAAACAATAAACAGCATATAAATCAAAACTGCCTAACGTTACCGAGTGAAAAGTCGACACAGGAAAGTTTAGGACTGGTGATGGACTTGATCTACTTCATCTATTTTTTGATTCTCATTCTGAATCCGATCCAGACATAGTCTTTTACAAAAATGCAATGTTTCAGCTTTTTGTTCAAAATGTAGCTTTTTTTATTAAACTTACCTGATGTTGATCAAATTAGAATGCATGAAGCTCAACTTAAATGATTTGCTCAGGCTCTGTTCTTTCTTTTGACATATTCATACATTCTCAGATATTCATACAGTACAAAAAAATATTGTGGAAGCCATGAAAGTTTTGTCAAAAATATCAAAATTGCTTGCAATCTTTTTAAAAGCGCTAACAGGAAATAGTTAAATTGTACATTTTAGGTAAATTAGTGTATATTTATTTTAGAAGTAGAGAAGGACTAATCCAACACTTACTGGATGATCCTGATCCAGATCTGGATCAAATTTGGTGATGAGATGATGGCATTTATTCAGTTCAACGATTTTTCTTGGAAACCAATGAACTTGAAGAAGACAAAAGCACAAAAGCTAAGCAGAACTGACATTCAGATAAGCAAAAGATAAAACAGAGCAGCGTTGTGCTTTAATAGACTCACATTTGACCTCTTTAGTGGTTTTGACGTCCTCTGCGCTCCTCTTGAGAGAGCTGACCAGTGTGCTGACGTCTGAAAGGTGCACCTCACACTGAACATAATACTCCAGATCCTCCAGACCGTCCTTTGGTTTTCGACTCAGCCTGGTCTCAAGATGGTGGATCTTAGCTTCAAATGTCTGTGGTGTTCAGTAGTTGAACAAAATAATACGATTTAAAAGAAAATACAAGAAATTAGTGTATACATTGTAGTAATGCCATCAGACAGAGAAAACTGTAATGATAGGAATTTCTTTATTTATGGCGATCTGTCAAATATATAATTTACAAAAATAAAAACATTTAAAAGTCTTGATTTTCAAAACATAAAAAACATTTGATTTTCGAATAAACTATTTAAATACATAAAAATTATATAATAATACAGATATAGTTGGTATATTATTATATTAATTGTTAAAAATAACGAATACAAATTAACTATTTATTTTACTCAAGAATATGTATATGTATATATGTATATATATATATATATATACTAGATTGCCAAAAGTATTGGGTCACCCCCTTTTGATGACAGGTTTGACTACTTTAGTAATCTCCATGAGTAAAAATCTTAATGTTTAAGCATATAATTATATTAAACATTAAGATTTGTACTCATGGAAATTACTAAAGTAGTCAAACCTTTCATTAGAAGGGGTGACCAAATACTTTTGGCAATATATTGTGTATCAAGAAAAAAATATAATGTTCTTCCTTATTTAAATATAAGTACTTAAAATCATAAATGCATTTTAGATTTAGATTTTTTTTTGCATTTTGCTGTGTTGCTCGAGATCATAAAAAATATATTCTTCTACATATTCAGACTTTAGATTCATTATTTATATAAAAAAAAGATATTTTTTTTTTTTTCTTTTTGACAAAAACAACTTTTTAGTTATGTAACTTATGCAATGTATATATTTTTTAAATACATTTTGTCTTAAATTAAACTGAAAAAAATGACTTACAGTACAACCAATATTTTCCGAACAACGACAAAGTAGTTAGTCTTAATGGTAAAAAAACGTAATAATTGAATTTAATAATAACATATTAAAAATACTTAATAATATAGAAATAGCTGTTTTTTTCTGGATTTTTTTCTTAAGTGATTCACATTCTTATTTGAGCCCAATAGGATGGCTACTAATATCGAATATCCAATATCAGTTTTTACTACAATTTTCTTCAGGATCTGAACTAAAAGTATATTTGCACATACAAATCCTGGCTTACCTCAAAAACCTTGAGAGCACGGGACAGCGCAGGGCTCTTTGAATTCTTAAGAGAGAAAAAGAGAGTGAGCAAGGCTTTTCCATCGCTCTCCTCAAACACGATCTGCTCGCTGAGTCCCGCAGCCTCCGCCACCGCGGCCGCCGCCTCGCGCTCCTTCCGCGCATCCTCGATCAAACTCTGCCGCCTTCCCACAAACTTCTGAGACTGACAAAAAGAAGAGCGTGATTCGTCTAAGACCACATATTTCTAGCCATTTAAAAGATTAATCTACATCAGAATCAGAAATAATAATAATAATAGGCTATAGCCCTGCTTACCTTCTTGACATCTGATGGAGGTGAAATACATCTCCAAAATCGCATAAGAACTTCAATGCAGTTTATGTAAACCTGCCATATAGCTCAGACTTAATCATTTGCTTATGCGCCGATGATACAGCACGTATAGACTGCTTTATAGCTTATTTTTGATCACCGTGTAATGCTGTGCGTAAATCTCAATGGAGAGTCCATTTACGCACAGCAAAACAGTGATCTGAAGGGATAGACGTGCAACAAAAATGCTACACTATTTTCAATAAGATCCGAAAAGTTATTTCACAGAATATTACTCAAATGTATGAATTTAATTGCATTTATAACTTCAAACTATATGGCACCTGCAAACAAATGCGGAGCTAACTTCATTAGTTGTATAGTTTTTGATCGAATTGTGCTTTTTTGATTGATTTATTGACAATATATACTTATATTTACGATGTATCATATACATTTTTTAAATGTTAATTTATAACAATAAAAAATGGCACTTGGTTTGGTATCTTGTTTTCTAATTAAATAAAATGTATACATTTTATATGAAGCAACATAGGCTGCTTAAATAATTTGGGGATTACTGTTTTTGCATACCTGTTTGAATTAAGTCTTAATCAGTACAAAAATTTCCACGACGAAACTCCCGTCAAGATTAATGCTTAAAAGCATCGACATTTTTTATCATAGAATATTTCGAAATTGAGGAAGAGGGGATGTCAGATCATTCTTTCTTTATTTGCACTCTTAATTCTAAAGTTAACATGAGTGAAGAATGTAGTTGAAGACTCTTACCGTAATGGAATCGGAGCGCTCGAGTTCAGACGCAGCTCTCCGGATGCTCTTTGTGGAAGATGTGGAGCTGCTTGAATTCGGCATATCGGAACAGATGAGGGTATCTCGTGCTCTCTTGAGACTGCAGCTCACTTACTTCTATCTGTAGCTTTCCTTCCCCCTTATTTATAGAGATGCTTTCTCCTGACTGACGTCAAACTGACCTCCGTCACCGATCATCTTGAAGCTCCTCACACCACATTCGTTCATAATTCGATTCTGACTTTGCTACGTAACTCACTGTTTACATTGCCAGGCAGCGCGTGTCTCACCAAATAATTTCAATTATTAGTGTATGAATGAACAATCTGCACTGTTAAAGTGTGGTGACCTGCATGTGTTTACCTTAAACAGCCATTTTTTACCTGATTTGTATTATAAAGATTTGTTTTGATTTGTATAAATGAATGTATTTTGGTTAATTCGGCGATGAAACCAGCATAAAACCACTTCGTTTAGCATGTTTAGTGTGGTTACATAGGTATTAAAGTTTTACATATGAATACATAGCCTATAAAGTCTTAAGTAAATATTCAAAAATTAAATGTTTTATGTAGGGCCTATGACTTCTATAAAAAGGAATGAAATAATTAAACTTTCAAAAATTGACAATTTTGTATGACTTCCTTTAAAGTGAATTAAACAACTAATGTATATATAAATCATAATCAATATATGAATGTCAGAAATTTTTTTTTAGCTTTTGACCTTTTTCCAGTTTCTTAAATTGTTTAGTTTGGTAGTTTGTTGTGTGTGTGTGTGTGTGTGTGTGTGTGTGTGTGTGTGTGTGTGGTTTTTTAATGTTTAATTTGTGCTGAAAAACTTAAAATTGACTTCAAAGTAAGGAAAGTGGTTAGCATGAAATGACTGATAAATACTATTATGGTTAATCCAACTTTGTAAAGCCATTCCAGTTATATTTAGTTTAATTTTAAGACATGTAGGTGGGTTGATTGATTGTTGCTTGATTATTGTGGATTGATTGCTGGATGGTGGATGGATGGATGGTGGATGGATGGATGGATGGATACAATGGATGGATTGATTGATTGATTAAAAAAACGAAATTTGTCTTCTTAATGCATCATAAAAAATATTTTACATGTTTTACATTATTTTATTAGTTACGGTCAAAACATCTGAAAAATAGCTAAACTCATCCCGAATAATGTTAAGAAATAAATATTCATTCATACATGCATTAATTTATTAATCAAAAATGTGATTTGCCACCAAATCAGCATCACTAAAAAAAAAATAATAATAATATTTACAGTGTACAAACCGCTGAATATAAATTGTTTTTGTGACGTTTACAAATTCATTAATATCTCCATGACAGTTCATTTTACAAGAGCCACTGTTTCACTTCCCTTTTTTTAAACCTTGCCCATACAGTTCTATTTACTCATCTATAGGTCTTAGACACTTGACATTTAAAAATGTTAATCTAAAGTGACTTATAATGCACCAGTTGCAGTCAGCCTGGAGCAAGCTGTGGTCGAGGGCATGATGATGATGATAGAACAGGACTTACTACTTTAGATTGAACCTCCAACCTTTGTTTGAGCAGCCCAGACCCTTAAACATTATCCAGTCACCCTGAGGGTCTAACATTTATGTTACATGACATAAGCCAGAGCTGGTTACTTTTAAACATAATCTATTACCCTGCTAAATACAAATCAACTTAGATTGTGGGTTGTATGGCACTAAAATGTTATACAATTCAGAAATATCAATGTCTTATCTAAATAAAAACAGCAAAAGAGCTCTTCTTAATGCACCATAAAAACATTCATGTGGCACGCAAAATGTCTTCCCTTCCAACAAAAGGAAGCAAAAGTCAACTGTGGAAAATTGAGTCACTTTATCAGCTCAACCGAAAATCCATTGTCATTTTCTTCAGCAAATGTAATTGCGATTAAAACCTGCCAGTTGTTTTCTGTCTTCTACCTGAGCATCAAGTGTTCCCTCCAGCCGTGAACAGTTTGATGTGTAAATTGATTAAAGTCATGATGCGCAGAGCCCTGCGGTACGGACGCTAAAAGGATTAGCAGCAGTTTTGGCTTCACATGCAGCAACAGCTGGAAAAGCACTTGAGTGCTGGGGGTTTGTGAGATGAAATGCTAAAGAGTACTTATGTACCCTCGGGGCCATGCACAGAAAGACTGTCCTTTACTGGGAGGGACAGAGGACAGGAAAAGATAACGAATGGTGACATTAAAAGAAAGCACACTGATTTTCTGCACTGTTCACAGTCACTTTGAGGATGAAACGCAGCTGAAATTGTGCTTCTCTGATCTCTAATGATCTCTCCGTAAGAAGGCAGTGAATAGTGATTTGGATAACAGGTCTAACAGGCATTTAAGTGTTTGCTGTTTTCATTCTGTGGCTTTAGAAAGTGAAAAAAAAAACATAATTGGGCCACATATGTTCATCAGTGAATCAGGAAACTATGTAGTTTTTATAATAAAGAACAGCATTTAGTTCTGGTCCTCAAATCAGCCTGTTTGTGTTAAAGTCATGTCAGAAAGATCGTATGAAGAAGTTCATGGGTCGTGGGTTCAATTCCCAGGGAACACACATACTGACAAAAATGTATAACCTGAATGCATTGTAAGTCGCTTTGGATAAAAGGGTCTGCTAAATGCATAAATGTAAATGTAAGA
>CM049796.1:26964850-27249395 GCA_027422405.1 Ptychobarbus kaznakovi | reverse complement strand
AATTATCATAATAATAAAATGCACCACTAAATATAAATTTTTCCAGTTTGTCTGCAAAATCAGTCAAAATCATGTGGTACGACCAACATGCAGAAATAAATCTCAAAATATGATATAATTTAAGGCAAAGTAAGCGTTTTAAAATGCAATATGCTGTGACTCTTCAAAAAACCTTATCAAATGTATTAATTAATTAATTATTCATTACATACTAAAAAAAATCTGGAAATTATTTATTTATTTGTTCATTTTATTTATTATTTTTTATTTATTACAATCTCAGACAGTACTATGATACGGTCTAAATCCTGACTGGAAATCCTCACTGATACCATTTTTCTCTAAGAAGGAACATTGTGATGATACTACCTTTTCTAGAATTGTATTACATGCAATATATTATAGAAGTAAAATGGTTTGAATTTTATGTTGACTTTAAATTAAAAACACTGTCTAGTTTGATGAAGTCAGACTTCAGTGTAAAGCATTTCCATCTGACTGCTGTCAGTAGAGACACTGCATGTTTTCCTGGTTATTTTTTTGATATGCTGCAAAGGGAGGCGATGCCCATCAGACCATCTGAATTATTGACAAAGGCACTGACCCGCTCTATTTGTGAAGAATCTGAAGTTAGAGTGTTTTGCTCAAGTGCCGTATCATATATTTTCAAGTTTTGTCACTTGCTTCTGCTGTTGTGGAACCAGATAAGCATTTTGCTGTTTGTTTCTATGCTGAAATGTTGTTCTGTTGGACAAAATAAAGTAAAATGGCTTGTGACAGATCTTGTTGGCACAGAGTGTGACGTTAATGAGGTTGTTAGATTCTTCCTCGCATTCATCTTCATGTCTGGGCTCGACTCGGCACAGTTTCTGAGAGACTGAGTCAGAGTTTGCAATTAGTCAGACAATTAGGAGCTTGTCCTCTCTATCGCTCGCTTGCTCTCTCTCAGTCTGACTGTGGTTCTATTCATCATCTCTGGACGTGTGAATGAGCAAAACACACACACACACAACACACACACACACACACACACCTCTGAGACAGACCTGCATGCTAATTCGGAGAAAACTCCAACCCTTTTCTTTTATAAGCCAATGAACTGCCATCCTATGAAGAATTGTGAATGATGTAATCAGATAAAAATGGCGGTAAAAACACATGCACTAATACTAATAATACGTGTTCATCCATGTATTCTTGTGTTTCCATGTTTATGAAAGATTCATGACAAATATGGCCTAAGACATGTTATGATTTAAAACAACCTTTTCGACAGCGGTGCCTAAAAATGTAGCCTAGGTGGGTAGCTCGCTATGAGAATTGAGCAGAAGTCCACAGATCTTCTGAAGGTCCTGGTTGTTTTGGCAGGATGCCGGCACACCTGCTGTGATTGATTGTAGTGTGGAATACGAGACGGTCAGAGCGAATCAGTCAGTGTGAAGTCGAGGAAATTGCACTGTCACCGACACCCTTCTCTGAGCATAATTCTCAATCGGAGAGCTCTCAGCCCACTCTCGCTCTTTTCCTGCTGAGAGCCTCAATTTTCTACTTTTACAGCAGTCTCTCTCACACTTCCTGTTTTTCCTCTTTCACTCACTCTCATGTTTTATCGGTTCCTCTGTTTTGTCTTACCGACTCTTAAATTCTTTCTCGTTTTAAATGATGGTTTTCTTTCTATCAGTAATTTTACAGTATATTACTGCAGTGTTTGATGTATGAGGGGACAAGACCCCCTAGTGCGAGTCATAAGATCATAACATACCAACCACATCTCAGAGAGCCATTGCAATGTGTTATCAGGTGAAGTTGTTGTAAGGTTTGTTTACATGTTTTTGTTTTTATATTTATTGATTTTATAAATAGTTAAGGGTTAGTTGACCCCAAAATTAAAATTCAGTCATTAATTACTCTCACACTCATGTCGTTCCGAACCTGTAAGACCTTCGTTCATCTTCGGAACACAAATTTAGATATTTTTGATGAAATCTGAGAGCTCTTTCCCCTCCCGTAGACAGCAACGCAACTGTAATGTTCCCAGGTCCAGAAACGTAGTAAGGACATCGATAAAATAGTCCGTATGACATCAGTGGCTAAATTTTATTTTTGCGAAGCTACTCGAATGCTTTTTGTGCGCAAAGAAAACAAAAATAATGAATTTATTCAAAAATTCTTCTCCCCCGAGTTACTGTCTTCCTCCATTTTGGAGAGTATCGCAACACATACGTGCGCTTTACCCTAAGCGTAAACAACGCTGATTACGGCAATTACATTCTTAGGTACTCTCCAAAATGGTGGAAGATGTAACTCAGAGGAGAAGAATTGTTAAATAAAATGTTATTTTTGTTTTCTTTTCATGCAAAAATAATTTTTGCAGGTTCGTAAAGTTACGGTTGAACCACTGATGTCACATGGACTGTTTTATCGATGTCCTTACTACGTTTCTGGACCTGGAAACATTTCAGTTGCATTGTTGTCTATGGAGGGTCAGAGAGGTCTAAGATTTCATAGATTTCTTTATTAGATGTCTTAGTGTGCTTCCTGTGGAATTAGTGACAGAATTTAAATTTTGAGGGTGAACTATCCCATTAATATATTATATATTATTAACTATATAAATATGTAAGTATAATTTTAATCTAAATCTTGTTAATGTATGTACTCTATTATTTATACATTTATGATAGTATGCTTTATTATATTATATGATTAAATAATTATATAATATAGCGGGTTCTCTCTACATTTTGCTCACTTTTCTTATTTTTATTTATTTATTCATAATATATTTTTAGGTTGATTATTATATTACAGGTGCTGGTCATATAATTAGAATATCATCAAAAAGTTGATTTATTTCACAAATAAATTCAAAAGTGAAACTTGTATAATGTATACATTCATTCCACACAGACTGATATATTTCAAGTGTTTATTTCTTTTAATTTTGATGATTATAAGTGACAACTAATGAAAACCCCAAATTCAGTATCTCAGAAAATTAAAATATTGTGAAAAGGTTCAATATTGAAGACACCTGGTGCCACACTCTAATCAGCTAATTAACTCAAAACACCTGCAAAGGCCTTTAAATGGTCTCTCAGTCTAGTTCTGTAGGCTACACAATCATGGGGAAGACTGCTGACTTGACAGTTGTCCAAAAGACGACCATTGACACCTTGCACAAGGAGGGCAAGACACAAAATGTCATTGCAAAAGAGGCTGGCTGTTCACAGAGCTCTGTGTCCAAGCACATTAATAGAGAGGCGAAGGGAAGGAAAAGATGTGGTAGAAAAAAGTGTACAAGCAATAGGGATAACCGCACCCTGGACAGGATTGTGAAACAAAACCCATTCAAAAATGTGGGGGAGATTCACAAAGAGTGGACTGCAGCTGGAGTCAGTGCTTCAAGAACCACTACGCACAGACGTATGCAAGACATGGGTTTCAGCTGTCGCATTCCTTGTGTCAAGCCACTCTTGAACAACAGACAGCGTCAGAAGCGTCTCGCCTGGGCTAAAGACAAAAAGGACTGGACTGCTGCTGAGTGGTCCAAAGTTATGTTCTCTGATGAAAGTAAATTTTGCATTTCCTTTGGAAATCAGGGTTCCAGAGTCTGGAGGAAGAGAGGAGAGGCACAGAATCCACGTTGCTTGAGGTCCAGTGTAAAGTTTCCACAGTCAGTGATGGTTTGGGGTGCCATGTCATCTGCTGGTGTTGGTCCACTGTGTTTTCTGAGGTCCAAGGTCAACACAGCCGTATACCAGGAAGTTTTAGAGCACTTCATGCTTCCTGCTGCTGACCAACTTTATGGAGATGCAGATTTCATTTTCCAACAGGACTTGGCACCTGCACACAGTGCCAAAGCTACCAGTACCTGGTTTAAGGACCATGGTATCCCTGTTCTTAATTGGCCAGCAAACTCGCCTGACCTTAACCCCATAGAAAATCTATGGGGTATTGTGAAGAGGAAGATGCGATATGCCAGACCCAACAATGCAGAAGAGCTGAAGGCCACTATCAGAGCAACCTGGGCTCTCATAACACCTGAGCAGTGCCACAGACTGATCGACTCCATGCCACGCCGCATTGCTGCAGTAATTCAGGCAAAAGGAGCCCCAACTAAGTATTGAGTGCTGTACATGCTCATACTTTTCATGTTCATACTTTTCAGTTGGCCAAGATTTCTAAAAATCCTTTCTTTGTATTGGTCTTAAGTAATATTCTAATTTTCTGAGATACTGAATTTGGGGTTTTCATTAGTTGTCACTTATAATCATCAAAATTAAAATAAATAAACACTTGAAATATATCAGTCTGTGTGGAATGAATGTATACATTATACAAGTTTCACTTTTTGAATGGAATTTGTGAAATAAATCAACTTTTTGATGATATTCTAATTATATGACCAGCACCTGTATATTATTAAATAATATAGTGGGTTCTCTCTATCTTTAATATAGTGTTCTCTTGAATTATAATGATTGTGTAGGTTAGGTTGGTGTTTTCACAATTTCTCTTGCTTTTCAATTTGTCAGTTCTTTATCTCTATTCCACATCTGTTCTCCCTCGTTCTATTTGCTCTCAGTATTTCATTGGCCCACTGGAGCAAACAAGACATTTGTGTGAGCATCTGAGCTGAATTATGTCTCATGCATTAGCAGCGCTCATGAATATGCATGAGAAAATGTACTCATCAGGAACCTCATGTTGCAAATATCATCTTTTAAATTGCCAGAGCACCAAAAAAAAACAAATATAAAATAATAAGTGCCTGTAGAGATAAGGTGGAGCATCACTCACCCTGAAGATCTGTGCTGTGTTAAATACTATTGAGTTGTGAGTGAATGACATGAGCGGTGAGTGATGTCTGTGATCTGTCACATTTGGAGGTGTAATAAGGTGTGAAATCAAGCAGGGCTGTAATTGTGCTGCTCGAACAGCAGATGTGGCCCATTTGAGGAGATGAGAGTCACAGCAGAGAGCAAACATTCACTCATACACCTCCAAATCAAGACATATCATACATTATGACATAACATCTATACTAACACACAAATGATTTTTTTAATAAATTATTTTATTAAGCAAGGTCAGAATCAAATATGACAGTAAAGACTTTTATAATTTATTATTCTAGTTTTCTATTTAAAATAAATGCTGTCTTTTGAACTTTATATTTATCAAAGAATCTTGAAAAATGTTTCCACAAAATATTAAGCAGCAAAAACTGTTTTTAACATTGATAATAATAAGAACCATTATTAATAACTGAGCAGCAAATCATCATATTATTATGATTTCTGAAGGATCATGTGACACTGAAGACTGGAGTATTGATACTGAAAATTCAGCTTTGATCTCAGCAATCAATTACATTTTAAAATATATTACAGTAGAACATTTTAAATTGTAATTTTTTACTATTTAAAAATAGTTTTAATTGTTTTTTGTTTGTTTGTTTATTTTTTTTAGCTGTTCATACTTCGTAAGCTTAAGAAACTTCTTTAAAAACATAAAAAAATCATGTTACCAAACTTTTCACAAGCTCTGTAATGATTGATATTTTATAAATGTATGACACAAAAAATCTGATATGATTTTTGAAATAGTACAGCATAATAAGTGTTATTTATTTGATTAAATATAATATGATAGGATATAATGCAAATGTCTAATGATGATATGATATGATAGTGTTCGGATACATTACAGCAATATTTCATTCCCATATTGCATAAATCAATAGAGAAATAAAGTTACTTATTATTAATAGAGTTTTATTTGAAATGTGATCGAAATGTAGAGAACCCACTATATTATTTAATATTATAATATAATATAATATATAATTTATTTAGTGCTGTGCAACGAGTAATCGTGATTAATCGCATCCAAAATAAAAGTTTTTGTATACATAATATATGAGTGTGTACAGTACACGTATATATAAATAAAAATGTATATATTTAAGTTTATAGATTCAATATATTTATATATAATATAAATTATATTAATGTAAATACATGTAAACATTTTAAAAATATTTACTGTATGCGTGTGTCTTTACAAATGCATAATAAATATACACAGTACATACACATAAATTATATAAACAAAAACTTTTATTTTGGATGCGATTAATCGCAATTAATCATTGCCCAGCACTAAATATAATATCATGTAATATTTTCGATATTTTGTAAATACATGACTCAAGAATGTGATATGTGGGACAATATTTATATAATACAGCAAAATATGTGTTAATTATTTGATATCATATATAATACAGAATAATTCATATTGTGTATATGATATGATATTATATTATGTGATATGTTAGTGTTCTTATATTACAAGATTTCATGTCCCATATTACATAATTCAGTAGAGCAATACAGTTATAACAGAAGATATGTCATGATATATAATTCACTGTTGCAATATATGATTCAATCTGAAACACTACAGTACGATACAATATTATTATATGTGATGTGATATGATATGTAATTATATATTATGTGGTACATAGCAACAAAATATGATTTGCTACACTGTTTTGTTCCATATATATATATATATATATATATATATATATATATATAGACAAAACAATGCAAAATATTGCAGTTCTGGCTGTAATTCTGAGTTCAAGTTTGAAGGCATTGTGAAATGCATGCAAACGTGTGGCCACAAATTCTATATTAATATTTAATCGTTTTTGTGTTGCTCGACAACTGTAAACAGCCAACATATCACTTGGCAAAATAACTATTTTCCAATTATTATGATTAATAAATGTAACTTTATTGAACATTATTCCTTTTTATTGTATTGCTGTTATTGCTATTTTCTGAAAGTTATACTCCACATTATTGCTTCAATAAGATATGCTATGATGTTACAATATAGGGAATGATGAGATACAATATGATATGATAATGCAGTAATTAAAATACAGGACTTACAAATGAAAGGCATTAAGATTTCATGTCTGTTCTGTCCTCTCCAGTCTCATGGCCTCCAGACGATACTACTTCGAAATACTCCACAAGCAGGACGACAAAGGCTCGGATCACGTGGAAGTCGGGGTGAGTTTGAATCAGCTCAATACAAGCTCAGAGATTCGGAGATGACTCTTAATGTGCTTCAGACCACACGGTGCTTCCCAATTCAGCTTCTGTTGATCCCGTCTAAACATGCACAATCACCAATCCTTCACTATCCATTATCTGCAGCGCCAAAACAGCTGTCATTGTCCACTTTGATAAGCGCTATTATAGCAGGCCTTTCAGTCCACTGGCTATTCTGACAATTGAGAATAGAGGCGAAAGAAACTGAATGGTCATATCTGCTTTCACTCACAGCTTTCATAACAGTCCATTCAGTCGCCCTGAGAGAGCCGAAAACCTCTTAAAGCCTCGCATTTGGGTTTTTAAAGGTTTAGTTCACCCCAAAATGAAAATTAGCCTGTTATTTACTTATCCTCAAGCCATGCTAGGTGTATATGACTTTCTTCTTTCCGACGAATCCTATCAGAGTTACATAAAAATTGTCCTTGCACTTATAAGGGTTATCATTGCAGTCTCTTTCTGTTCGACAGTCCAAAGCACGTCAAATAAAGCACGTTCATCTATAAAAAAACGTGCCTGACATGGCTCCGGGGGTGAATAAAGGCCTCCTGTAGCGAATCCATGCGTTTTTGTAAGACAAAATATCCATATTTCAAACGTAATAAACACTTTTCTCTCAGTTTCGCTGACTGTCATACGCGGAAGGCTTTGCAACGGATGACGTAGGATGTCACATTGTAGATTTTTTTCTGACCAGATGTCTCCTCCTACCTCAATGAATTCAAACGTGGTACTGTGATAGGTTACTAGATATTACTTGGTCAACTGTAAATGGTATTATTGGAAAGTAGAAGCGTTTATGAACAGCAGAAGTATCGAGTGCTGAGGCACAATGGGTCTCGTTTATCAATCTAACGTAGAAACGAGCGCAGATCCGAGCACACAAATCAACTTATGACAGAGTTCACGTGTGATTTATGAAACATTCGTATGCCGCCAATCCCATCGTACAAAAGATCGTACATTGATCAATTTGGCGTCTGAAAACAATCGTCATTTGAATATCACGCCCCTAAAAACACCCCGGTTTAGAAGCCTCGCCCCTAGAGTTTACGACACGAAGAAACGAAACCCGGCCAAAAAGAGGAAGTAATCTCATGAAAGAGAAATTTATCTTACTCTAAAAACACCCTTTAACCTTATAATTGCAAACAATTATGCAAACAATGGCATTCATTTATATGTATATTAAATACCAGTAAATATAACGAAAGATTTAGAAACATTATAAACACTAGTATATAGATTATTTAGTTATACTTAATCCACAAAAAAACTTTAAATTTAACGGTATTACAGAACAAGAATGAAAAAATGAGTAGCTATAAATTTTATAGCTAAATATAAATTTAAACAAAATGCTGTCATTATACAATTCTCTGAAATTCTCTATGCTGCACGCAAGTTCTGGCTAACTCAAAAACTTGCGTACACGAGCTCAGACCTGACGTGAGATTTGATCGTAGCCACTTTTCGGTCGTACGTTTGTTTCATAAATGAGGCCCAATGTGTGTCAATTCTCTGACACTGCTGATTCCACCTGAAGAGCTCCAGACTTTCACTGGCATTAATATCAGCACAACAACTGTGGTGGGAGCTTCATGGAATGGGTTTCCATGGGTAAGCAGCTGCATGCAAGCCTCACATTACCAAGTACAATGCCAAGTGCTTGGCGGAGTATGTAAAGCACACAGTTACTGGACTCTGGAGCAGTGGAATCCTGTTCTGTGGAGTGATGAATGGTGATGAAACCACTGGTGGTGGTTGAGGAGAGACCCCCCCCCCCACATGATTGTAAAGCGCTTTGGGTGTACAGCAATACACAATAAAAGCGCTATTCATTCATTCATGAATCTCACTTCTCTGTTAAGCTGGATTCACACTAGACGATTTTCAAATCTTAACCGATTTTAAAAACATGGGAGACCACAGACATGAAGACAGTTCAACCGATATTTACCTTTATAATCTTCTGAACGCGCACACTAGATGATTCGGTGAGTGACGCTTGCACGCTCTCATTGACTATCACGGGTATCACGTCAGAGGCAGTCCAATCAAGAGTCTTAAATATCAAACATGTTTGATATTTATGATTTGAGTTCGGCGACATTCCGTCTCGATCGGGAGCAGATAAATAATCGTAATGACACCACACAATAGAGTATTTTTGGACAAAAAATTATTTGCAATAAGCTGCGAATCGGCAACACCTCAAATCGGCCTTAAAATTGGGCTTAAAATCCTCTAGTGTGCGGCCAGCCTTAAGCACTCGGATGCACGAGTCTGGGTTTGATAAGTTTGGGGGTTTGGTGGAGAACGTTGCCTGCCTAACTAGATTTTGCTGATTGAAAAGTTTGGTGGAGGAGGGATAAATAGGGCCCTATGAAATCCATTTTATTGTTTATTTTTTTTTTTAATTCAGTTTTTTTTCCATTTAATTTTTTTCTGGATTCTGTTTTTCTCATTTTAAATTTTTCTAGACTATGTTTTAATGGTTACATTTAATTTTATTCGTCTAATTAATTGAAATCATGAAACTTATTAAATAAACTATTTCTTAAAAGTTTAATACAAAAAATAATTTTAAAGCCATATGAAATGTGTTTTACTTTGTGCTAAATAAATTCTGGTAAATAAATATAATTTTTTTCTGGTAAACATTCCTTTAATTTTTTTTTTGTATTGTCAGTTTAGTATTATTCGTAGTAATATCATTACATAAAGTAACATTTCTGTCACAGTTTCTTCAAGTTAAACCAAACTTTTATTTTAACAGGTTGCTGTGAAGACCTTTAGGTTTCTTTTTGTATATGATACATTTACATTTATTCATTTAGCAGACGCTTTTATCCACAGCGACTTATAATTGAGGAATACAATAAACGATACATTATAAAGATGCAAACAGTCACAGGAAGTGCTTGTACTACAACATTTCAGGCACTGATCAGATTTACGAAACAACAAAAATACTTTTTGTGAGCAAAGAAAAGAAAAATAACAACTTTATTCAACAATTTGTCTCCACTGCATCACCCTATGGCGCCATTTTGGAGAGTATCTATCTTACGGTGTTGGAACGACATGAGGGAGAGTAATTAATGACAGAATGTTACCTGACTCTATCTTTATTGGTATTAGCTGACCTCCAGCTGATGTTTTGTGTTTCAGGATGTTGCAGGAAGACCCTGTTCTCTTCCAGCTTAATAAGGACTTAGTGGTGAGTCAGGTGATCAGCGCTGAGGAGTTCTGTGCCAATCGGCTGGAGGTCAGCTAATACCATAGCCAGGAACGGTGAATGAAAACGTTCTGGAAAGTAATTTTGTGCCTCTCTGTAATGGCACCACGAGGCGTCGCTCACTCACAGATCTCAGACTTCTGGAGGGGATGTAGATTGTCATCAGTGAGTGGAAGTAGGCGGGTGCTGAGCCTGTGGCTGTTCTATATGCAAGCATCAGTGTCTTGAACTTGATGCGAGCTGCAACCGGGAACCAGTCCAAGGAGATAAAGAGAATTGTGACATTGGCCCTTTTGGGTTTGCTGAAGACCAATCGTGCTGCAGCATTCTGAATAATCTATAAAGGTTTGATTGTGTTTGATGGAAGTCCAGCTAGAAGAGAATTGCAGTAGTCCAGTCTAGAAATGCCTCTAGAAGGGCCTGGACAAGAAGTTGTGCAGCGTGCTGTGTAAGGAAGGGCCTGATCTTTCTGATGTTGTGCAATGCAAACCTGCAAGATCGAGCAGTTTTTGTAATGTGGTCTTTGAAAGTGAGCTGGTCATCGAAAATTACCCCAAGATTTCTGACTGAGCTTGGGGTAATTGTTGATGAATCTATCTGGATGGTAAAATCATGTTGTAGAGTTGGAGTGGCCGGGAAGACAAGAAGCTCAGTCTTTGCCAGGTTGAGCTGTAGGTGATGTTCTTTCATCCATGCCGAGATGTCTGCCAGGCAGCCTGAGATCCGTGCAGATACTATTGAATCATCAGGTCGAAACGAGAGATAGAGCTGTGTGTCATCAGCATAGCAATGGTAGGAGATACCATGTGCTTGAATGATGGGACCCAGTGATGTAGTGTATGTGGAGAAGAGGAGGGGTCCAAGAACCGATCCCTGAGGATATGATGATATCCCTGAGGATCTGATGATATGATGATTGTTTTACTCAAAACTAACAGTGAAATGCTCTTGAAGTGGTAAGAGCAGTTCTAGACATTGTTTGTGTTTATGTACTCATATATTAAGGCAGCAGAGGCTGAAAACACAGCGAGCGATTCAGTATGTGTGTGGTAAACGGAAATTGCGCATCTGCGCCATTTATTCACATGGAGACGCGCAGCACATGCAGTATTTATATTTAAATAGTATTTTTGTGGCTTAATATTAACAGACACTAGTCTACATCTTGTTTTGGTTTAAGTGTACTTACCTACTTTTAATTTATTGATCCACTATTTGGCAAATTCCATGACATTCCGCGTTATACAGAAAATTACGTGATTTCATCCATGCTTTATGCATTGCAGAAATCATAAGGCCCTAGATAACGGTATGGAGTTGTTTTTTAGGGGTTGGTCTGGGCTTTTTGCTTCCAGTGAAGGGAAATATTAATGATTCAGCACACCAGGACATTTTGGACGAAGCTATACTTTCAACTTTGTGGGAACAGTTTGTGGAAGGCCCTTTTCTATTCCAGTGTGACTGTGACCCAGTCCACAAAGCAAGATCCATAAAGACATGTTCGGATGAGTTTGGTGAGCAAAGAACTTGACTTGCTCGCACAGAGTCCTGACCTCAAGCCCATCCAACACCTTTGGGGTGAACTGAAACAAAGACTACACGTCAGGCCCTCTCATCCAACATCAGTGCCTGACCTCACAAATGCTGTACTGGATGGGAAAAAATGCCACTCCAAAATCTTGTGCAAGTCTTCCCAGAATAGTGGAATCTGTTATAGCTGCACAGGGGAGACCAACAATATACATATGTGTTCATGACAATATATAACTGCCTTTATGTTTTAGGAATCAAAAATCAAACCCTGTCAATGACTACACAAACTGTCTGCTACACAATACTGTTATTAGTGAGAACCAAAAAGGAAAAAAAACTATCCCCACTAATTAAATAGACAATGCTGAAAGTATGTGAGGTGGAACATAAATAGTTCATAAAAAGATGTGCAAGGCCTTCTGTTGTTTTAGAAAGAAGTGGAACAATCATGGTAAATTAAATGAACGTCATTACATTATCATCACAAATGCCAAAAATAACAATTTCAACCCCCTTTTGTGAAGCCATCAGCAAGCATCGGTCCGCAGCACACGCTCTGCGGGAGAGAGAGAGATACAGACAGTGCTTCAAACAACTTTAGGTTTGATTTAGCTGCAGCTGGCTGCTCCTCATTCCACTAAAAGCATTGAGCAAATACAAAAAGTGCCTCCAAATGAAATTATCAGAATGTATTTCCTGACTTTGACAGTCTGCTCTGGACTGAGGTGATTCTGAGAAATCTTGTGTTGAGCCACTCTATGAGCTTATGAGGAAAAAATTATGGTAAACTTTTTTTTTTTACAAAAATAACATTTAAAAAATATTTCCATTAAAAATTGTTCTCAGCAGTAAAAAACTGTTTATAATTAATTTGGTGCAATGCAGCACACTAAAACAATCTAACAGGGACAAAAAAGTATTTTTGAATTATAAGTATTTTGTAAATTATTTTGTGTAGTTGCAATGTGTAATATGTTGCACGTCAAACAAAAAACAAAAAACTTTTCTTTCAGTTTTCTAGTCAAATTATGAATATATAAATTCCAAACAGGGAAAATAGGAGGAACATGTCTTTTCTGGGTCAATAAAAGTAAGAACTTATCTTTTTAAAATTTGTATTGAAATAAAATACAATATATTATTATTATTATTATTATTATTATTGTGACATTTGAAATGTTACTTTTAGTAATAATTCTGTTAGATGTATTTTGATCAATATAATATAATGTAGGACATGTTTTGATTTGATAAATAATCTGACATTTATTGCCAACTAATTTGGGGGAAGGTGCATTCCACTGTGGTGCTCCCTCAAAGTCAATAAAGGTCATAGCTGTGGTACTTGACATTTTTTATATTCTAATATTTATTTGGTAACTATTGTTAATGGAAAAAAAAAACCTTGACAGTTTTCTGAATTTATTCTAATAGCATTAAATGTAATATCATCCAGCAGTTGTCGCTGGAAGACATGCATGAAATAAAAAATAAAGCTGTTAAATAAATGATAATTTGCTGAAAATGTCCTCACCCTCAGCCCATCCAAGATGTAGATGAGTTTGTTTCTTCATCAGAACAGATTTGGAGAAAATGTGCATTACATCACGTGATCACCAATGGATCCTCTGCAGTGAATGGGTGCCGTCAGAAAGAGAGTCCAAACAGCTGATAAATACATAGTAATCCAAACTCCAGTCCCTCAATTAACATATTGTGAAGTGAAAATATTTTTTTTGAAATAAACACTCTCATTCTGATGGCACCCATTCACTGCAGATGATCCATTGGCGAGCAAGGGATGCAATGCTCAATTTCTCCAAATCTGTTCTGATGAATAAACAAACTCATCTACATCTTGAATGAATTGAGGGTGAGTACATTTAGGCAAATTTTCATTTTTTTGGGGTGAACTATTCCTTTAATGTTAAGACATTAAAAATAACTTTGTTTTCTGTGTGAATTGACATTCCCAGTAATTGAGCTTCGCCAGAACGTTTGATAGAGGAACCACATTATAAAGCTCTTATGTGACTGTACACATTTGTCAGGCACAGAGCATAATAAAATACTGTCAGCCACACGTTTCTGACATTTTCATACATGTTGTTGGTTTCCCTCTCGTATGGATTTTTTGTCTCTTCACACTGAATGCTTCAGGCCAGTGAACCGGACCTCTGTTTCACTGAAGAAATGTCATCAGAGACATGAGACCCTGAAGACAGGAACAGCTAATTCCATTCTCAATGGGGACATATCACAATGTATATTAAATATTAGCTCCTTATGATTACTACACACTATTTCTTCCCACTATTCTTAAAAAAAAGAATAGTTCACTGTATTTGAATGGCTGTTGTGTACCATTTAGCATTTTTAGATTTGAATTATCGCATTATTTAGCCCTTTTATTAAGTTACTATCCTCCTGGGAACCATTGAGAGGTTCTCACGTTGTAGATAATTTCAGGTTTTACTTTCATTGTTAAGGGCATTTGGTCAAAACCTGACCCATACACAAGTACAAAGCCTTTTGTTGTTTTTCTCTGCCACAACACATATTTTTCTCACGCACTCTGTCTTTCTGTCTCTTCTAAAAGCTGGAATGATTATAGTGTCCACAAACCCAGACACCTACATGTATCACAAAGAAGAGGCCTATAACTGCCAATGGGTTGTATTATACTTTCAAGTGATATTAATAGTGGGTGCTGTTTCAATCTCTCATAACCTAACCAAAGAAGTTGAGTGCACATGCTCAGCGTCATATCCAGAGGTTGTGTTTGGGAAATAGACATACGAGTGCTGCCAGCATTGCTGCAGAGGTTGAATGGGTGGGGGGTCAGCCTGTCAGTGCTCAGACCATACGACGCACACTGCATCAAATTGGTCTGCATGGCTGTCGTCCCAGAAGGAAGCCTCTTCTAAAGATGATGCACAAGAAAGCCCGCTAACAGTTTGCTCAAGACAAGCAGACTAAGGACATGCATTACTGGAATCATGTCCTGTAGTCTGATGAGACCAAGATAAGAATAAGATAAGATAAGAACTTATTTGATTCAGATGGTGTCAAGCGTGTGTGGTGGCAACGAGGTGAGGAGTACAAAGACAAGTGTGTCTTGCCTACAGTCAAGCATGGTGGTGGGAGTGTCATGGTCTGGGGCTGCATGAGTGCTGCCGGCACTGGGGAGCTACAGTTCATTGAGGGAACCATGAATGCCAACATGTACTGTGACATACTGAAGCAGAGCATGATCCCCTCCCTTTAGAGACTGGGCCGCAGGGCAGTATTCCAACATGATAATGACCCCAAACACACCCCCAAGACGACCACTGCCTTGCTAAAGAAGCTGAGGGTAAAGGTAATCTGTGGGGCATCCTCAAACGAAAGGTGGAGGAGCACAAGGTCTCTAACATCCACCAGCTCCGTGATGTCGTCATGGAGGAGTGGAACAGGACTCCAGTGGCAACCTGTGAAGCTCTGGTGAATTCCATGCCCAAGAGGGTTAAGGCAGTGCTGGAAAATAATGGTGGCCACACAAAGTATTGACACCGGGCCAAATTTGGACATTTTCATTTAGGGGTGTACTCACTTTTGTGGCCAGCGGTTTAGACAGTAATGGCTGTTGAGTGTTGAGTTAATTCGAGGGGACAGCAAATGTACACTGTTATACAAGCTGTACATTCACTACTTTACATTGTAGCAAAATGTAATTGCTTCAGTGTTGTCACATGAAAATATGTAATAAAATATTTACAAAAATGTGAGGGGTGTACTCATTCTGTGAGATACTGTACGACAGCTTTGTGTTTACGACGACAGCTATTGTGTTTACAACCTGGTAAAAGTGTGAAACCTGCCATATTAATACACACTGCCAAATACAAAGTAAACAAAATGACAGAAGATTCTGAAAGGAGAAACAATATCTTTTATAAGAGAGTTTATCTTGATTTCCGACCTGACAGCTATACTAAAATATCTAGTTCAGTATGTCATCCTTAATACTGCATCACCGGTAACCTAATTAGCTCATGAACAATTACAGTCTAGTACACCACATAATCTTCATTCTGAATTCTAGACCTAGTTTCTGAATTTATGCGTGTGTGAATCTCACAAAATCAGCCGAGAACATGTCCAGGTCTTTTCTGGGTCAAGAAAAGAATGAAATTATCTCTTTAAAAAAATATATTTTTTATTTAAGACAATTACATTCAAAATAATAATAATTTTATTATTATTATAAAAATAATAATAATATGTATTATTATTATAAAAAATAATAATAATATGAAGAATGATGTATTATTGTTATTAACATTTAGGATCTAAATGTTTTGCTATGTTTTTATTATCATGATGCAAAGAAATTGTGCTATTATAAGATTTTAAAATATATTATTTAAAGTGTTGTTTATTAATTTAAATAATTAATTAATTGTATTTTTTAAATTGAAATGTAGTCATTATATATTCATATATAATGGGGTACTATTATTGAACTGCTTTTAATTGTATCATTTAATTTAATGTTGACTTAAAATGAAAAATAATAAAATTATTGAACGCTTAATCCCCCCACCCCCTCCTCTGTCCCCACTACTCTTAAAAATAAATAAATACAAATTGGAGGGAAATATGACACGATGACATGAAATGCACCTGTATATGCTTGCTTTACACAAAAATCATATTTTCACACTCCAAATGAAACATAACATATCTTCGAACTGGTTGTTCCTCAATAATCGTGTGTGTGTGTGTGTGTGTGTGTGTGTGTGTGTGTGTGTGTGTGTGTGTGTGTGTGTGTGTGTGTGTGTGTGTGTGTGTGTGTGTGTGTGTGTGTGTGTGTGTGTGTGTGTGTGTGTGTGTGTGTGTGTGTGTGTGTGTGTGTGTGTGTGTGTGTGTGTGTGTGTGTGTGTTTGGCTGTGGAAAATGGCCTGTCTCCACTCATTACAGCGAGCATAAGCAGAAGTGACATGGTAATTGCACAGCGTCATTAAAAGGATTGTAGCTTGTCTGATGGTTTGTAAGTGTGCTGCTGAAGAAGATACTGTTGATGTGAGTGTGTCTCTCATTTCCTGCTGCATGTCGTGTTGTGATTGGATGGGTGAATCTATTTAGTAAGGGTGACCTTGCTTGAAATGTAGACAAATATATAGCTATCTAGAACATCCCTCCATCTCCACTAGTTCCATTCATTGGTCATCAGTACATTTTATCTTGACAATCAATACAGGAATCTAGGATTCCATGGGGGTCTTTTTTGGTTCATATATGCACGACTTTTCAACATGTCCTAAATGGGATTAATGTGATAAATTGACAAGCCATTTAATCTCTGCCATCCTAATCAGAGTTTCTAGCCTTAACTTGCCATCACATCTGATTAAGGCACAGTTGCTACATATCTACACCATTTCAAAACTTTAATCAGACCTGTCGGCACTCTGACCCTCCCATAGACAGCAAGGATCCTTACACGGTCAAGGCTCAGAAACGTAGAAAGGAGATTGTTAAAATAATCCAGGTGACATCGACCACAATTTTACGAAGCTACGAGAATAATTTTTCTGCACAAAGAAAACAAAAAAAGAATGACTTTATTCAACTATTTGTCTCCTCCACTTCACCCTCTAGCGCCATTTTGGAGAGTATCACATACATAAACAACGTATGCAACGTATGTACTCGGATATGTTGTTTACGTTCAGATCAAAGCGTGAACAACATATCCGCATATATACGTTGCATGCGTTGTTTACATATGTGATACTCTCCAAAATTAGGATCCTTGCTCACTATGGGAGGGTCAGAGAGTTGTCGCATTTCATAAAAAATGATTCATTTAATTTGTTTTCTGAATATGAACAAAGGTCTTACAGGTTTGAAACGACATGAGGGTGAGTAATTAATGACAGAATTTTTTTTTTTGGGTGAACTATTCCTTTAAACAAAAGGTGAAAAAGTACTGTCTCAAGCATCTCCTACAAAATTCTGTCTTTCAAATTATTTAATAGCATGAACCTCATCAAGTTCATCAAATCCTTCAACAGATTGTTTCTCAAAAGCACTTGTTGCGTTCAATTGGTACCCAAACACAAACACTACTTCCTGGTGGACTGATGTGCCCTGATTCCCAGAAATTGCTAGAACTGCCGAGTTCAGCCGGATCTTGCCGGTTTCTGTGCAATATGCTTAATGCAGTCTAAGGATGGTCTGTTGGCCAACCGTGGCCATGCCGTATGAGGCTTGAGACTAGTTTATCTCTAAATTTCTCTCTTTGTCTCTATTACAGTGGCGCCCTTTCCTGCCAGGACTCAAATATGAGGTCATCGATTCCGCCTACATCTCCTTGTACACAGGTAACCCTCCCTCTCTTACAAACTCTACCAGTTTTAAAACTAACCAGCACTGTCTAGCCATCGTACTGCCGCCACACCATCATGGTTTGAGTGGCTTGATGACGTGACAGTTTGAACTTTAGTTTTTTAGTTATTCTCCGAGGTGCTTGAGAGGTTTCGGTGTGAACTGTCTATGAAACAGACCGTGCCTCCGAGAGTTGCCAAGAAGGAAGAAAGTGGCTTTTTCAGGATCATTGAGATTGATGACAGTGTCTCCTTCTGCCAGAGGCTGTTTCCAATCGCTGGTCTTTGTGCAGGGATTGGTAAAGTGTGTCCCATTGGGCTTGAAATGACTTGATGTATTAGCCGCATTACACTTTAAAGTTGTTTTCCGTGCCCTAAAGTTGTATGCGCAAAGACTTTTAATAGCGTCCTACAGAGTTCGCAATAAAATTGACGAGTTTAGTGGACATAATTTGCTTTCAACACTTTGGTGCCAGTGCCCTGAGGTGAAGCAAAATTGAAAATGTTGTGACATAAAGACAGAAAGGACACAGGAAAAAGAACAAGGTTATAAAGACTCAGTTGGATCTTGTAGGCTCTCAAAGGGAGATCAGGCATGGAGCACTAACATCCGTAGCTTGCATACTGTTGCCATAGTGATGATGCTGACCTTCATGCATAGCCTTTTGGAAGTGTCTTCAGTACAAATGCCATCTTGTAACACAATGGAGCTTATCTGTTTTCAAGCATTTCACAGCACACACACTCTGGCCTCATAGAGTTTACATTCAAGTTGGAAAGAAGAATTACAAATGAAATCTCCATAAAATGTACATTGTTTTTTCTAGAAAGCAATGACATTAACTAGACAGCAAAGTAGAAGTGTCTTGTTTTAAGTGTTTTCCTGAGAAAAAAAGACCTAAATAATCTCACATCTATTCTTGAATTTGCTAAGACATTTCCCCAATGTCTCAAACTTTGCTCAGATTTGCCAATGTCTGCAATCAAAAGTCAGAGAACTCAATATGAAGTATTCATCTATTCTCCAAACCAGTGGCTCCCAAACACTTTCCTGGAGTACCTCAACTCTTTACATTTTGCATGTCTTGTTTATCCGACACACCCATTTCAGGTCTTGGAGTTTCTGCTAATGAGCTGATGAGTTGAATCAGGAAGGAGACATGCAAAATATGCAGTGCTGTGAGGAACTCCAGGAACGTGGTTGGGAACAACTGCTCCAAACCATTTGTCCCATGTAGGGTGGTGATTAAAATTAGAGAACAATCTATAATTTCCTCAATTTCAAGGTTTCTGCTTAGTCTTATTTCAAGTTAGAGTAGAAGGGCAGTTTTTAAGTATATTTCATAAATGTATTGTATTCTGAAGCACAGTATAACAAACTTAAAAAGAGAACACTTAGAGAACATTTACAGATATAAGTTATTGGTGTTAATCTGGCAACTGCAGCTAATTGTATTAATTATATGACAAACCCTATTTAACTGGCAGCATTCCTACAATTTTGAGATTGCTAGATGGTAGGCTGCTCTGAAGTGACTGAAACTCTGTGACAGGAGGTTGTCCAGATGAAGGCCAAAGGGATGATCCTTTCAGACATTGCAAGAGAAGTTGGTCATTCCAAATCTGTGATTTCTCGAATATTGCAGGTTTACAGTGACACTAATTCATTCAAGTTCCCCCAAAATGGCTGGTTGTCCACATAAGACAAATGCACGAGAAGACAGAATAATGTTGAGACACTCATTGGGGAATAGGTTCAGCACTGCAGCTGGAATTGCTTGCCAGTTCAGTGCTGAACAGTTTAAGGATCTGTCTCGGCATGAGAATTTGGACTAAAAGCCCACTCTGCAGTGACCAAGCCTCTCATCAGCACAAAGAATCAAAAGGCTAGACTCCCCTTTGCTGAGGAGCATGTCGTGGTTGAAGAGAGGAGAACTTGTCCAAAGTTCACTTTAGGGATGAGAGCAAGTTTAATTTATTTGGGTCTGATGGGCAAAAAGAAAATTCGGCATCAAACTGAGTAAAAACTGAACCCCAAGTGCATAAAGAAGTGAAAAGTGGAGGAAGTGTAATGGTTTGTGGGATGTTTTCTGCAGCAGGAGTTCGGCCTCTTGTACAGCTACATGGAAGGGGGAATGCAAATATTTATCAGAACCTCCTTCAGCAACATGCGGTACCTTCCCTGCAAGCATTTCCCAATCAGCCTGCTATTTTCATGCAAGACAATGTCCCCGCCACACTGCAAAACAGGTAAAACAGTTCATTGAAGCTGAAAACACTGAAATACTGAAATGTCTGGCCTAGAGTCCTGATCTAAACCTCATCTGAAAATCTCTGGAAAATGCTTGGCTACAAAGTGATGCCTAAGAAACCCACTACAGGTACCAAACTATGGAAGAGACTAGAAGAAGAATGGACCAAGATCACACCAGCGCAGTGTGAGAGACTAGTGATGTCCTGCGTCCACAGACGTGCTTAAAAATATTTATATATATAAATATATATATATATACATATATATAAAGTATTTATATTTATTTTTAATGTCTATTATATATAATATATATATAAATATATATATACAATATATATATAATATATAATCTTATTTATTCCTTTTTATTGTTATTTTTTAATGTCTATGTCTTTGCAATTACCAAAGCAAGTTTATTTATATACCACATTTATATAAATAAACTTGCCTTAAGTAAAATGTATTGATTTATTGATGTATTGACTTTTCAGCATTGTTACAGGTACACAAATATGTTTGTCATTATGGGACACTGAATTATTTTGCTGTTACAATAAAATGTCAATATCAATTTACTTCATATTAAAATACAACAATTAAAAAAATAAAATAACAAAAATACTTCATAGGAATACACACAGTTATTTAAAATCCGTAATTGTTTAAAAGTCTACACATATAGGGAACAGGTGATCACCTGTATTTTTCTGTTCGGCATCTGGGCATTGTCAGTTTATCTGAGTTTCTCATCTGGCGTCCAGTCAACTGCTCCCTGAGTGGTGGTAGCCAGTCTCTAAAACTAGACTTGTATAGCTTCCTAGCAAAGTCAAGACACAGTTGAACCCTTCTGTCTGCTAGTGTGCACAATCCAAGAAGGGAGAGGGCGTCAGAATATCCTTGATACCTTTGTCCCAGTATGATTTTACAGACCCGTTTCTGCACACTTTCCAACCTTTTAATTTGATCAGTAGTCAATGAACTGTGCCAACCTGGGACTGCATACTCTAACACAGGGCGCACATACCCTGTATAGATGATAACCAATTCTTGATCTCGAACACCAAATTTATTTAGCCGGCGGAGAGAAAAAAGCTTTCTGTTGGCTGAGGACAACAAGTGGTCCACTTGACCATCCCATTTTAAATCACTCTGGGTTGTAACCCCTAAAACCTTAACAGAGTCACGGGTTTTCAAGATGTTCTGATCTATAGAAAATGATGTAACATGTAAGACCTTGCATTTTTTTGAGTTGAGTTTCATTTTACGTTCCTCCACCCAGATGCCAAGTTCATTCAAAGTCTGCTGAAGAGCACAGGGTTAATGAGAAGTCCATCTCTGGGCCATGGTCATGTCGTCCACATATTTCCAGTGGTCTATTTGATCCTGAAGAGCATTGTTAATCAGTGCTTGGAAGATTATGGGCCCCAATATAGTTCCCTGGGCAACTCCACATGAAGGATACTCCCAATCAGATACTGTAGATATCCCTGATAACGCACTCTTTGACGACGATTAGACATAAAATTACAAATCCATGGAATGAGATTAGGAGGCACTTCACTGCTACTGTATGGTCTACAGCATCAAAAGCCTTGGCAAAATCAGTTGTAACTAATGTGCACACTGAACCTGGTTCTTCACAGGCCTTATACACAAAATCCATCAGGCTAAGCAGATTGTGTGTTGTTGAATGGTTCTGTCGACTACCAAACTGCATAGGGTCTAGGTTTGTTGTGATATCGATCCATCGCTCAACAAATTTCTCACAAATTTTTGACAGCTGTGATGTTAATGAAATCGGCCTCAGTTCCTCAATATCTGGCCTCTTTCCATTGTGTGGGAAGAGTAATTTAAAGCAAGGGCCTCTACAGTTCATACTAATTTCCTAATTAAAACTCTCCAATGTTTTTAATCTTCTTTTGTGCTAGAGTTGTTACTGTTCTCTAATTGTGGTCACCCTGTTTTCCACAAAATAAAGTTTTTGTTGAAATGTCTTGGTTATTTTGTCAAACGTTTTAGTAGAACAATGGTATACCTAGAGCTATATTACTTCAAATTTTGAGCGATGAAGATTAACAATATTGTTCTCTAATTTCGATCTCCATTGTAAGGTCACGGGGAAGCTGCAGCCTATTCCAGCATCTCAGGCCAAAGAAAAGGAAACGGATGGATGGCCAGTTCAATATGAACTAGTTTATCATAAAATTAATTTAAGGCAAAGTTATCTGAGCTATGCTAGCCACAATACTCTAAACTTAAAACACAATTGTCTCATTAGTGTCAATTTTAGTGAATTGTACAAGAAAGGAAAGATGCTTAAAAGAAAGCTTGTGAGCTATAAAAGGTACAATCTGAGTAATAACATTTTATCTTCAATGTTAAAACTTCCTATAAACTATTAATGCAACAGTTTCTTTTCTTTTTACACATGTTTAGTTCATCAGAGACACCGCTGTTGGAAGCAAAGGGTTTGTGGTGAATGTGTCTCTAGGCAACATGACGGGTAAAAGCCATCAGTCCTCCTAAAAGAGTCAGAGTTATGCTTGAATGCCTTGTGTGAAAAATTGGCTTCTGACAAGGGCTTTCTTGCATCAAGTGTCAAATACTATGAAATGAATTCCCTTCAGAATTGTGATTGTATTGTACAATGTACAAGGCTTATTATATGCAACATAATGCAGAACCACATTTATATAGTTTGCAATGACAGCAGGGTTTGATATGATTAGGGGGTAGACTGGGGCTGATAACCAAAGAGTTTTAGGTGTAAGACCCAGGAGACGTTTTTATGCATGAAACAGAACAATTAAATCATCCCACAGCATGCCACCACTGGTTATTGTCAGTGCCACATTTGCATGTGTGATAAATTTATATTTTGAACACCTTGTTCTGCTGGGGTGTGCTAAAATAACCCAGGGCCTGAATGGAAAGGTTTTTTTTAGTTCGTTAGTGGTATTGTAATATGAAATACTTGAGTGTGTTCCCTTTAATTTTGGTTCTCGTTTGAGTTGAGCTGCTGGTATCTTTGACCTTCATGTGAACTCCCTTTGAACGTAACACAGAGCTTGAGCACTTCACAGTGTTCGTCTCACACATTAAAGTGCAGAGTGTGTGTCAACAGCCACCTCTGCTCTCTCTTTGGTTTCAAGAACACATCAAAGCCTGTCTCATCTGCGTGGAGGGGCTCTAGTGGTCCTCGTCATTTGAAGGGTGGCACCGTCATTTGTCACCCAGACATTCTGGTGTATCTGATGTGGAGTGACCCACATCTTTGCAAGGCGTTGACATCGAGCTTAAACAGACAGACAGCCTGCACATAGGCATAGGAAAATCTGTCAAAAGAGTCTTGAATGTTGCCAAGGTGATTTTAGGGTGCTCTCCAAGGGCGCTAGGATGTTGAGAAGCAGTTGCAAGGGGGCATAGATGCTATTTAAACTAAGTGAAAATAGCATTTTTTTACGATATGCTATTTAAACTAAGTGCTATTTATACTACTTATTGCAAATAGTGGCAATTATCTGCACCTCGGTATTGTAGTACATTATAAAACAGTACACAATAATAACGTGTTGAGTATAAATTCTAATATTAATTCTAATTATTACATGGATATGCCACTTTATTGGAAAAATAAAGCCCTCGCTACACATACCCTAACCCTACCCGATATTTTATTAGCAGCTTTTTTATTATTTTCTTAATTTTTACTGAAAAGAAATGCCTTTCTGATGCGATATGAGATTTGAAAAGGGAGAAAAAAAGTTGGGCAAAAGGCAGGTTTGAACTCGGGTCAATCGCAAAAGCACGCGCCTTACCATCTACGCCAGGGCTGTCCAAACTCGGTCCTGGAGGGCCGGTGTCCTGTAGAGTTTAGCTCCAACTTGCCTCAACACACCTGCATGGAAGCTTCTAGTATGGCTAGTAAGACCTTGATTAGCTGCTTCAGATGTGTTTAATTAGGGTTGAAGCTAAACTGCAGGACACCGGTCCTCCAGGACCCTCCAGGACCAAGTTTGGACACCCCTGATCTACACCAATGAAACTGACGTTTAACAAGCGTCTTTTTTCAGTGTTGACTATCCCAATCAGACCTTGGTGGGTGGAGTTAATTTAAATATCGTCTGCCAACAAGGCAAACAGACACTCCGAATTTCTAATCACGGTTACAGTGACCAACATTATCATGGTTATCAGTATTATCACGGTATAGTTAAAATGTGCTGGAAATGTTCAAATCTACTGACACATAAACCGTGTTATATATAAAATCAACAAACAACAAATACAATTACTTTTTGTTTGCATAAACAATATAATAATAACATTACCAATGATGTCTGGATTTTAAGTGACAACAGGACTGACAGCAGTTTATCTAATAACATGTACGAAATATTCAAATATAATTTTAGACACAGAAGCACATGGGACTGTTTGAAAGCCGCGTCTATCAGCGGATCCCTAATATATCTGCACAGAGACGTTTCCGCTGACTGACAGATGCCTGCTTTTAAATGCTCCTGTGTATTTCTGTGTGAGCCCTCAGCGAAGAGCGTGAAACGATGATCATTGTAGCCAATCACAGTCAAATCTGTTGAGTGCGTGAACACATTGGCCAATCAGCAGTGTTTAAGAATCAGCTCAAAGGCGCTCAAATGTTAGTGGGAAATGGACGTTTTTAACATTTCATTACCGACTGGTACTGAAGTCAGTACTTTTGACAACGCTACAGAGGGGTTTCTAAGGTGTTTTGGGTGGTTGCTAAAGCATTATTCAAGGTTCAAGGTTTCTTTATTTGTCACATAATAAATTATACAGGGTATAATCAGAAGTGAAATGTAAATCAAATCAGGTCCGCTCAGTGGACAGTGCAAAGAATAAAAATTTAATTAAATCAAAGTTACACAACACAAGAGCATATACATATATATATAGGTAAAGTAAAACAAAATAAAAATAATAATAATAATAATAATAAAGAGTAAAATGTGCAATAGAATAAAAAGTGCAAAACAAATAAGATGTGCAAAAACAATAAGATGTGCAAAACAGTATACTGGGACTTAATAAATAGTAATATGAACAAGAGGGATGAGAGGGATGCGCAAACGGGTTGAACCGGGTATGTACACTAGCAGCAATACGGATGATGAGAATATGAATGTTTTTTACAGTTAATAATGAGTCTTGTAAATGTTATGAATGTTATGAGACTGAGTCATATAACTCAGTCTCATAACATGAGTCATATAACTCAGTCTCAGCCTCAGTTCGGAAGTCAATAGGGAGTTGCTAAACAGTTGGCAGGGTGTTTTGGGAAATTGTTTACTGGCCCAAGTCAAAAAGCCCTCCCCTGATTCTTTATAATATTCTGGTTTCTAGATATAACTTGGTCCCCTACTTCAGTTTCATTAAAAATTCTTTGTCTTGTAAATTCTGCTTCATGTTGCCTTTTAACACTACTACTACTGTGTAATGCCTGTTCATAAACAATGGCTTCCTACTCCATGAATAACTCTCCCTTCTTTCTTTGTGAAAGATGAGAGCATTTTGAAGATGAGCCATGTGGATCACATTCCTCAGACACTGGCCAGCCATGGGCCTGTCCCAAAAGAGACCCACACCCGCAGCCAACACGGCGCCGATATGCTGCAACCGGACCCCCGCGACACTTTCTTCAACAGTAAGCCTCTATCTCTCTGTTCAGGTCCACTTTCTGGTCCCTTTTTATTTGATTATTCTGTCTCTCTGTTGCTATTGGGTCCACTGAAATTGTTTTTCCTCATTTTGTGTTCCGGAATGACAAATAATGTTTGAAAGGAGAATTTGATAATCTGCCTCTGGTAATATTAATATAATATCGTCTTTCTCTCAATACTTTCCATAGTTCCCATGATTGACCCCTCTCATCTTGAAAATGTGTTGCCCGCCTGTCTCTACTCGCCGACATATGTGGTCAAAGACTTCCCTATCGCTCGCTATCAAGGCCTACAGTTTGTGAGTCTAACAAATATACATTTCTGCACACATTTTGCCAAATAGTACAACTGAAAATGCCCTTTGAGTTACAATGCACTTGCACCTGTTGCCGTATTGACTTGCTGCTGTAGTGTACTAAAACTTCCTGTGTAATTACTGCCCCCTTTTGGATTACAAAAGTAATTGCAGGCATACAAAATAAAAGCCAATCAAAAGCACAAAAACAAAAAGGGAGAGCAATAATAAACAGGTACATTTACACAAAATATTAGCAAGTATCATCATTATATTATAGATTTTGTATTTTGTTTATCGCTGAAAATAACATTCAATTTTCTGCATCAAATGAAGTAACAAACATTTGTTTTGACAAATCAGACTTCACAATGCTACATTTTAGAGAGAGTACAATTTTATATATATATCCTACAATGCAATGTGCTTGACATTACCTTGAAGCAATATTTTTGTTTTTACTCATATGTAATTTGAATACTAAAGGTAAAGATATTATACACAAAGTCAGTTTCCTGAGATGAAAACTATATACCACTTGCCTAAATAAAAAACAAGACATGTTTAAATGTTTATTGTTGCATACTTTCACGTTATTTTTCAAAAGGTTTGAAGGCAGCATGCAGTACAGTATATGCTAGACAACAGGCTTTTATACAGTATTCACAGGCATATTCTTCTGATCAGTATTGAACTAATGACATTTCAGGTTAATTATCTGGGTTGTCATGTCTGGTATTTTGTCTGCAGGTCTATCTTTCTTTTGTCTATCCCAACGACTTTACCCGCCTTACCCACATGGAAAGAGAAAACAAGTGCTTCTATAGAGAGTCGCCCATCTATTTGGAGAAGTAAGCTTGTATATAGATTTTAATGGCAATAAATATATTGAAATATATTATGAAATATAATGTGTACAGTAAGACCAGGGAAATTTATCAAGAAAGTATTTTTTTTCTTCAACTCATAGAAGATTTCTTGAAATGAAATGGTACTCTGAATCATTATGATCACTGAAACAGAGATGAATAAATACAGTTCTCTAAAACTCTGTTTTTCTGTCTGTCATGGACTTGATCTTTTTCTCTCCATCTCTTTCTCTTAACAGGTTTGGCTTCTATAAATACATGAAGATGGATGAGGAGGAAGATGACAGGCCATTCTTCTTCCCTAATCCTGATGGTGAGTTTTCATGTGTGTGATCAGTGATCCAGAAGAGGAATAACACTTCATTAGTGCATCGTTCCGTCACAAGCTGCTTTATTAGAGCATGGCAGATATATTCATCAGGAGATAATAGCCTTGGGTTTGAGCCAGAAAATAAATGAATTGCTGGAGTTGTGTTTATTTTCAAAGGGTTAAGGCCTGGTTACATCGACAACAACATGAAAATTGCTGACGAAAGGTGTTTTCATAAGAGGAACTACACGTTATTTTGGTATCAACAATCTAAATTAACTGTATAAAATAAAATAAAATAACTGTAAAAACTTTTATTTAAACAATTTTAAAGTTCAAATAGTGCAAGTTTTGATCAAAACAAGCTGAATAAAAATACAAATTCACTCTCCAGTAGGTGGCGCTTATGGAAAGCAGAAATACAGTCGCTACTATAGTTAGCTTTTACACAAAGGAGCATTGCACTTATAAACACAATTTCATTAAACGTAACCCAGAGTTAAGATGAAAAGTAAATTCATTCAAATTCAAAGTAAAAAAAGGCAACAAGTTTGCAGGTGTGGTATATTTCACAAGGCCTATTGCAGGGTCTCTCAAGCATATTGCAATTCCACTAGGTGTCACTTGTAGAAGTTTCATACTACAGCTTTAAAGTCTTGGTATGAATAGGCCTATATGTTGCAAATTGACGAAAATAATTTTTCAAGGCCTATTTGTGAGCTTGGCCTCAAGTTCTGGAGTTACACTCATAGTGTTTGTGTTTGGTGTTTTGCTTTAGATTTTCCTGAGGAAGAAGAGGGGGTTGATCTAGAGGATGAAGCACAAGTTGTTGGCACCCAGTCAGCAAAGAAGACTGTCCAACCTAGCCAATCAAGTCACACCTCAAGCCCCTCTGATAAACCTGATCCCACAATGCTGGAGAGAAAAGAGGTAGAGCCGGACAACCCAACTCTTAGGAGGGACCAAAGACGCTTTTTCACGAGAGCAAGGCAGGGGGTTGGGTCTAAACCTCAAGAGATGGACCAAGACACTTTGGACCATCAGGCTAAGGTAGGGTTACCAAAAAGTGAGAGTATGGTGCATGGTCGTTCTCTGACTTGGGTTCAAAGAGACCGCCGAGACATCAGAGAGGGTTTGTCAGAAGATCGTTCACCGAAAATAAGCAGATCAGCTTTGCTTTTCCCGCCAAAATCATCATTGGTAGCCCTCAACAGTCGAGCCAAGCAAATCCTTAGTAGTCCTCCCCACACTGTTCCTTCCCCAGGTAACAACCACGCTCATGACAACAGCCACAATCCTGGAACCAGCCACACCAACAAGGAACGCAAGAAGGAGGACAACAAAATCTATGTCACAAGACCTCGCCCTGCTAAGGAGAAGCAAAGTCTAATTTCACGCCAACCCAGAGAGGTCTTCCCTGGCGTTTTCTTGTACCAGAATGGCAAAACCACAAAGCTGGTGAACCTCAGTGGCAAACCAAAGCTCAGCAAAGGAGCTTTGCGTGCATCGCAGTTATTTGCACGGTCTCCTTTGCAAGAGAACAAGATCTTTCCAGCGAGCCCCAACTTCAGCAAGCCAGCTGAAAATCCCATGCCCCCAAACAGAGCAGCATTCCCAAGCCGCTATGAGAGAAGGATGCGAGGCGCCTGGGAAAAACCCCAGCATCCCTTGAGGCCCATCACAGCCACTCGACCCCCTCCTGCACCCACCCCTCAGTCTGCTAACTCCTCTGAGAACGTACTTCCGACCGAGCCTATCCGTGTCACTTCCTACTTGCACACCTCTGAGATTACTGAGTCACAACAGAAGCGGCCGGACACGGACCCAGAACCGGAGGAGGAAGGAGGCCTTTCGGAGTATAGCTATGAGGATGTGGAGCCTCGTCCTGGGTGGGTGGAGGAGGCCATTAATTGGCAGAGGACGTTTTCTGTTAATAGCATGGACTTTGAGACATTGCGCTCTGACTGGAATGATCTTCGGTGCAACGTATCTGGAAACCTGCAGCTATCTGAGAGCGAAGTGGTGGACGTTCTTGCGCAGTACATGGAGAAACTCAACGAACGTAATGGAGGGTGAGGCTGATATAGACACCAATATTTTAGTTTTCAATATATCGGTAAAATCAATATTTACCATTTATATTTTTGTATTTATATCTGTATTTATTAGGGGTGTAACGGTACACTTATTCGTACTGAATCATTTCGGTACGGGTCTTTCAAACGAATACAGAATTTTTTATTTATTTTTTTATGGGCTTTTTAATTGAAATACGACAGTAGAGAGATGACAGGAAAGCACTGGGAGGAAAGGGGGAGCAGGATCGGCAAAGGACCTCGAGACGGGAATCGAACTCAGGTCGCCGTGAGCACAGTTGTGCTATGTGTCGACGCACTAACCACAAGGCTATTGGCGCAGACCGAATAAAGTATTTATTTATTTTTCTTCAGGAAATTCAAATAATAAATGGTGTTTTGGCCGTCTTTGATGTGGCATCACAGATCACTGAATAAATGCCCTGGAGAGCCATTTCTGGGATGGTTCAGAAACGTGCTGATATAAACCCAACTCAAGCATTGACTCGAGCAGCCGCGATTAGCTCCGGTTCCTGTGTCTGAGCCGTGACGCACCGCAGACTTGTGCAGAGCGCGAGTGAATGTAATCATTCCCTCCTCTTTACTACTAGTTTTAATGCAAATACACATGACTGAATATCTCATGCCTCATGTAATTCCTCAATCAGTGTTTCACTCACGGAAAAACATCAACAAAACAGCGTGGAAATAAAATGTCACATAGCATTTAATTTACCTCAGCAAGTCATCAGTGTCCACGGCTCGTTAGTTCACTAGATAAATTAAGTCTAGATAGGAGCATTTTGCTAAATTTTACACCATATACTCATTATATTTTACTAAACCTGTTAGTCTTAATTATTTAATGTATGTTTAAATTAATCTGTTATGAAACATGCTATGACAGTGAGTGTGGAATTGAATACAATTTAACAAATAGCCTATACATTTTATTATTTATAAGTTTATTTTAAAACTGCATTATGTACAAATGACATGTTTGCATACTCTTTTTGTTTAAAGATGCTTGTTGATCATCTATTAAAAAATAAATAGCAATTCAGTTTAAATTTGGGTTAAGTTGTTAGGCCTAATTGTAACCTTATAATGTAAAAGGGCTCCCTATAGTTTTAAGCATACGCTGAGGTAGATTTTTATCACTAAGAAAATGTAAAATATAACTGAATGTATGTAAAGGAAGAGCAACTTAAAAAAACGTATAAAAAAATACATTAAAAAAAGTTTAATTTTTTCCCCCTGCTCTACCGAAATCATACCGAATCGTGACGTTAAAACCGAGGTACGTACCGAACTGTCATATTTGTGTACCGTTACACCCCTAGTATTTATATATAAAATTATTTTTCCGCTGTGTAACTCTACAACCATTTGGCGATACAGAAACTTACACATTTAATTTACAATATATTGACAAATATCGGTTTTCACAAATTTGTTATGTTTTGGCATCATTTTAAAAAAATGCATTGTACATTCCTTTGAGGTTTCTTTTTCCTCTCTGTCTAGTTAGCAAAACAAACAAATACTATAATTACTGGAAAGTGGACACCTTACATTTTATGTATTGCTATATGCATTTAATTGGAAAATATAAGTAAAATGTCAGTAGTCACTGTGTGTATTTGTATACATTTTTGTTTTTAATTTATTGTTACATATCTTTATACTGCTCTTTTTCCTTACTGAACAACTATTTAGCAATGAAAAAAATCATAATTAATTAAATTCATAAACGTTTCACTTGCAATATATTGGTAAAATATCGGTGTCCGGTTTGTACTCAAGGTTTCTTTTTTGTTGTTGTTCTGCTGAAAATAATATCGGAAAAAATGTAAAATAATTTAATTTGCAAAATATGTGTAAAATATTTGTCTTTTTCCACTCTCCAACTGCACAGCTATTTAGCAATAAAGAGAATTACTGTAATTATTGTTGAAAATGGACACCATGGTGTCCATTACCAAACACTCACTCAACTATGTAATCTTTTTTTCTCCCTCTTTCTCAGGATTTACACTCTCCTCCGCATTATAAATGTTGAAAAGAGGCGTGACTCTGCACGCGGTAACCGCTACCTAATAGAGTTGGAGCTAATGGAGAGAGGCCGTAAAGTGGTCCGTCTATCTGAGTACATCTACATGCTGTTGCACCGAGGCCGGGTAGAAGACAGTCTGGAGAATATGGAAGGGGTCACAGCATCATCCCCCTCTTCCCCTGTCGCCAGCCCACCTGCTCCACCCTCCCGCACACCTACCCGCGGGGCCCACGGCACCCCGCAGTGGGGCACAGTGTATGCCAAACCCCTGCTGTGCCAGCCAGTGATGCTGCAGTGGAAAAAGAATGTCATGGTGCATTTTGTGGTACCAGGTAAGTAATACAAATCTTTCTATTTGTGTGAATCTATGTACCCAGATGGTCCACTTTCCTGCACAGTTTAGCTCTTACCAGTGTTGCCAGGTCCGTGGTTTTCCCGCAAAATTGGGCTACTTTAACACTGGGCTGGTTTTGTTGTGAAAACCTGGCAACACTGGCTCTAAACTTGTTCAAATTCACCTGCTTGTAACTTTACTAGAGATTACTGGTAATCCTGAATTAACTTGTTCAGGTGTGTTTAATTAGGTTTGGAGCTAAACTCTGCAGGAAGTGGACCTTGTGGGTCAGAGTTGAGAATCCCTGATGTAACTTAAATATATTGCCAAAAATCCTGTGCTTGTGCTGTCTTTGTTTAAATGTCACATTGTTTGAGATTTTTTTTATGTAACACATTGACATTCATGAATTCTAAAGTGCCACTTAAGTGTCTAAATACCTCTTGGGGCCACTACATTTTGAAATTCAAATCAAAGTGGGTAGCTGGTGTGTTTTTCATGGTTGTTTCTCACTTTTTTCAATTTATTTTTGTGTAGCAATGAATTTGAAAGGTTTTGCATGGTGGGTTACTTTTGATTGGCATATATGGGATGAAAAAGTGTCCCTTGCCTTATCACAAATTCCATTTGTGTATGTGGAACCTGTCACAACTTGCCTTAGCAGTACAATACATTGCAGTTTACATTTGTTTAGCAGAAATTCAAACTACAGGCAATCAGTTTACATAACACTCACTCGTAGAAGAAAAAAAAAGGTTAGTTTAATATAACTACATTAAAGGAATAGTTCATCCAAAAATTTTAATTTTGCTGAACATGTCCTTACCCTCAGGCCACCCAAGATGAAGATGAGTTTGTTTCTTCATCAGATTAGGAGAAATTTAGCATTACTTGCTCACCAATGGATCTTCTGCAGTGAATGGGTGCCGTCAGAATGAGAGTCCAAACAGCTGATAAATACATCCCATAACACTATTTTACACATGTTTATCATGCCATTACCACAGTTATATAAAAACCAAAATACATTTGGCTTAATAGGCCAACTGTGAAAAAAGTCCACAGATGTAATAATGTTCATAAACTGAAATGAAGCTTTCAATATATTGGGACTATAAATTAAATGTTTAAAATAAATTACATTTATATAAAAGCAGAATCATATATTTTTGCTTCATCTAAAGTATAAAAAAGACTATATAGTATAAATACAAATTCAAGTTGCAAGTTTTTTGAAAGTTAAGCCCAAGTAATGTATTTGTTGATTTGCTTCCTACAGTGAAGAATCAGGCGCGTTGGGTTCAGCAGTTCATCTCAGACATGGAGCTCCTGCATCGTGAGACCAAGGACAACAATTTCAACATCATCATCGTGGACTTCCAGAGTGAAGACATGGACGTGGAACAGGCTCTCAGAGAAAGCTCCGTTCCACGGTACGCCAACACACGCTTACATGCCACTTTCTCATTATATTCATTAGATAGATACTTGCAAATGTAGGTAGTTGGTATATTGCACTCTAACCAAGCGGCAACCTCCGTCTCTCTCTCTCTTGAAACCAACACGGAAATGACTAAAACTGCAATTCATCGACTTGCCTCTAGAGGCTGGCTCCAAAAGGGAGTCAGTCCCATAGACTCCCCATGTTAAAATGTCAGCAGAAAACATTTTTTACAGCCTGGTACAAAAAGTGATTTTGGTCTATATATCTAATTTTGCCCTTCATGACAACTGTGAAGAGGGTGAATTTTTATTAGGCCTTAATATAAAATTATATTAGGCCTTACATTTCTGCATAATTAAGGGCATGGCCACCTGAGTGACAGGTGGATTGCCGCTGCTGTCACCACTGTCGCGCTAGGTAGGTGTGGTTTCAGCAACCAGCTCCACCCACCTCCCGCCTTTTTGCCCATTTTCGATTATCCGGGAGTGACGCGCTGCCAAGATGGCGACGTCTGGCTCCGCCCACTTTAAGCTTCAAAAATCCACTTCAGAAACCTATGGGTGACGTCACGGAAACTACGTCCATTTTCTATGGCTCTGACGTGCTAAATTTCTTCAAAAACTTAAACACTTAAACTTTTAAACAACAATTTAATTAAGAAACTAAATGTAATATATATATATATATATATATATATATATATATAATTGTATGACTCATTGGAGCAGTATTTAAAATGAACTACTGTTGAGGTGCTTTAAAATGTTCTCGACCAAAGATACCTTTTTTTGATAAAAACAGAAAAAAACTTAATAATAATAATAATTAATAATTTGTTACATTTCTATAGCGCTTTTCTAGACACTCAAAGCGCTTTACATAGAAGGGGGTATCTCCACATCCACCATCAATGTGCAGCATCCACTTGGATGATGCGACGGCAGCCATATTGTGCCAGAACGCTCACCACACACCAGTTTACTAGTGGAGAGGAGATAGTGATGAAGCCAATCAGTGTATGGGGATGATTAGGAGGCCATGATGGTCAGAGGCCAATGGACGAATTTGGCCAGGATGCCGGGGTAACACCCCTACTCTTTTTCAAAGGACATCCTGGGATTTTTAATGACCACAGAGAGTCAGGACCTCGGTTTAATGTCTCATCCGAAGGACGCTGACAGTATAGTGTATCCGTCACTATACTGGGGCGTTAGGACCCACACAGACTGCAGGGTGAGCACCCCCTGCTGGTCTCACTAACACCTCTTCCAACAGCTTAATTACATTATGCCTACTTCCCCTAAATATACACACACATATATTCAGAATAAACATTTAAATGTGAAATTAATATGCATGTGTATATTATATATTCTGTTATCTAATACACCAATGTATATTAATCTATTACGTTATAGAGTAATTTACATTAGAGTAATTTAAATTACCGTAATATTATATGTAAATGTTTAAAAAAAATATACATATATGTATATATATATATATTCAGTTACACTGAAAGTGTAACAATGCAAATAGATTTTCTGTAAGAGGTAGATTTAGGGTTAGGGTTGGGGGATAGAAAATATTGTTTGGTCAATATAAAGGTAATAGAAGTCTTTGAAAAGTCCCCACAATTCACAGAAACAAACGTGTGTGTGCGTGCGTGTGTGCATGTGTGTGTTTATATAATTAGAAATGTAAAATTACTTTATTAAGATTATATTTTATATTGATTAGTAAAAATTTAATATATTAAATTAATATATTGTTTAATATATGTTTATAGATTATGTATAGTTAATAGAGCTAATTATATACTCAGAAGGATATTTGTGTATTTAGCTTATAAACAGAGGCATATCACTATTGTATTTGTATGTTTATGGACTCTTTTGTGCACAGATATGAGTATCTGAGGAGGGAAGGAAACTTTGAACGTTCTGCCGGGTTACAGATCGGTGTGGACACCATAGAGGTAATCATACACTCACAGCTTTAAGATTTAAAATCAGATTTATTATAATTCCAGTATAACACACTGTAGATGGTCAGATATTCTCAGTAACGTTTCATATCTGTGGTAAAGTGCATAACGGCACACAAATTGTTCCTGTTGCTCAACTGGTGGATCTAGGAATGCCACGGTCATGGGTTAGATTCCCAGAAATCATATGCACTGATGTGAATGCTTTGGATAAAGTGTGAAATTAATTTTAATATAAACACATTATCAATGTTATCAAGTATTTAGAAAATACTGTTTAAAATAATGTAGCTTTAGCTCCCAAACTACCAAGGTTCAGTATAGTTTTTTGTTGTTTTTTTAACGCAAATTTACAGTCGATTGGTAATGATGCATCTTTCATAAAAATAAAAAGCATGTAAAAAATGTTATTAGTTGTTTATCTACACTTGCGGTAAGTCCAGCATTATGTCAGTTTCCCATACAGGGATTAAACCTGTAAGCTCGACGCGAGTGTGATCATCAGTGATTCACTGTTTGCAGAGACAACGGTTTCTAGGAATTCTCCTCGTGTTAATGAGTGTATGAATGTGGCTGGTGATTCACAGCTGTTGCTATAATGTAATTTTGAAAACAAAGATGATGAGCAGAATGTGTAGTTCAGTACTGCAGCAGTGTGGGCTGAGCTTTGCTGATGTGTGTTTGCAGGACAGTCACAGTATCGTGTTTCTGTGTGACCTGCACATTCATTTCCCTCTGAACATCCTGGAGAACATCAGGAAACACTGTGTGGAGGGCAAACTGGCCTTCGCTCCGATCGTCATGAGACTGGGCTGCGGCAGCTCACCGCAGGAGCCTGACGGTATGACACATCTCACACACAGCCGCTGTCACCAGGGCCGTTGCTAGGAATTATGGGCCCTATGCACTGAATTTTCTATGGGGCTCCAACAATGTATTAGATCGTAAAATGTAAAATAACATTTGGGGTGATGGGTCATGGGGCCTTCAATTGAAGTAAATAAATGAATAAATAACACAGGACAGAAACGATAGATATTACTGAATTCATGCCAAATACAACAAACTTAATGCATTGAAACACATAGAAGAGCACTTGTCAGTAAAGCATTGCTTTTGAGCTAGACTGCTGGAAAGTTACTGATAATAAATTCTGTCATCATTCTGACTTCCTCATGTCGTTCCAAACAAATTTATTATGTTGAACACAAAATAAGATGTTGCAGAATGTTACCAAACCTTTTTGGTTACCCTTGATTTCTACTGTATGGACAAAAAAAAAATTCAGAATTTCTCAAATTATGTTCCACAGAACAAATAAATTCATACAGTTTATTGAATTAACATTCAATTCATTAGAACTAAACAAGAAAGACGTATCCAGAGATGAGCTGACTAGTATTAGTAGGATGGTGGTCGCAAGAAGTAAAAGCATGGTCCTCGTTACCATGGTTATATGGTTTTTAATTATAAAATATAGTAATAATAAAATATAAATAAACATGAAGAAACTACACAAACCAGCTTCGATGAAATTAAAATATCTTATTCCCCAATATGTAATAACAGTAACATTAATAAATACTTTTCTGCCAGCACAGGCTATTTGTACAGTGTTAATAACTTCAAGTTAAATTACTATGGTGCTGAATTGACAAGCCTTTTCCAATATACCTCATTGTCGTGGCTGTTTTCAGCCAGCATCACTAACCTTTCTCATATCACACGACTGTATAACAATTCTGTGTCACATCTGAATGGCTTGAGCGACTTGCGCTGTTTATCTCTTATAAATCGTGGCAGAAGCGGTGCACGTTAAGTGCTGTACGGGGACTGATCCCACTCTTTGAAGAGCGGCTGGTGGATGCATCGGGGAGCGCTGCTTCGCACTTTTGGAGTATTTTGCTTTATGCTGTTTCGCATGCACTGTAATTTAAAAACAGCGCCTAATATCGGGGAGGTCTCCCTCGTTTCGGCGATCAGCCCACTATTTGAATGGAATGTCCCGGTGCTCCCGATGGCCAGTAGGCGATCGCGGGTCCCCCAGACCTCTGGGCTCTATGCACTCTGTCACCCTTTCCCCCCACTAGCGACGCCCCTGGCTGTCACACTGGACTTCATCAAACCCACGGCTCTGTGTGTGTCTGTAGGTTACTGGGAGGTGAACGGCTTCGGCCTGTTTGGAATCTACAAATCAGACTTTGACAAGATTGGTGGGATGAACACGGAGGAGTTTAAGGACCGCTGGGGAGGAGAAGACTGGGAACTTCTGGACCGGTACAAGCGCTCTACAGGAAACACGTTTATTTTAGAGTATTCCTTTATTTATGCAAAACAATTTAAGACATTATTATAATTAATATTATTATTATTATTATCAGGAATTATTATTATAATGTATTAGTTATTTATGATAATTTATAGACTTTATGTTTTTGTTAGTATTATTAATTAATAATAATAATATGTTAAATATAAAGTCATTGTTAATATCATTATAAAAATTATGATATTGAAATATTATTTTGTTGTTAATAATAACAACAATTATTATTATTATTATCTCAGTTATTTCTGATAACAGAGATTTTGACAGTGATTATGGTTAGTGTTGTTGTTATAATAATAATAATAATAATAATATGTTAAATGTCATGTTATTAATACTATTATTAAAATTATATTTAAATAGTATGTTGTTATTCTTAATAATAATTTATATTATTATTGTTGTTGTTGTTGGTATATGTTAGATGAAAATAATTGTATTCATATTATTATTACAGTTATGATTATTAAAATTATGAAACTGAATTAAGAGATTTCCACAGTGATGTTATTATTATAGTAATCGTCATCATCAATCATATTAAATACATATTATTTTATTATTAATATTACTAAAACAATTATGATATTGAATTGAGATATTCGGACTGTGACAATATTATTATTGTTGTTGATGATAATAATATACATTATAATTGTATTAATACTGTTAAAATTATGATACTGAATTGTTAGGTTTTGACAGTGACATTATTATTATATGTTACATAAATATGTTTTTAATTCATACTATTATTACAATTATATTGAATTGAACGAGAATTTAAAAGCGATGTTGTTGTTATTTTGTATTAAAAAGGAAAATAATATATATATTTTGTATTGTTAATAACTGTATACAATTATAACATTGAATTAACATATTTTGACATTTACATTAGTTTTGCTGATAATAATAATAATAATATTAATAATAATAATACAAGTTCCCTATCTGTCGGTCACTACGAGTTATGTCGTGACGACATAGGGGATTTACCTGGAAGCCCCGAACATCTCTGACTAAGAGAAAACGCCAATGAAATTGGCTAGTGGATTTGCATACCTGAGCCACTCCCCGTGCATACGGGTATAAAATAAAAGGGCGACAGGTGCATCCATTCATTAGATTTTTCGCTTCGGAGCCCTCTGGATGAGAAGAGTGCTGATCTCCTCAAAGCCGTTCATCTTTGTTTTGTTCCCGTTTGGCGAACGGTGCGATCAGTGGAGTCCCTCTCATCAGCGATTCCCCTGGGCACTTCAACTGAGAGAGCAAATTCTAAAAGAGCAAATCACGGATGATCGTGTCTTTTTCAAGATGCCGTTTCGTCCGTGTCCTTCTGGTTGCGGTCGTTTTCTGTCTGCGGATGACGGACACGATCGTTGTCTTCAGTGTCTGGGCCGCCGACACGCTGAAGCTGCGTTCGTGGATGACTCATGCGTCTGTTGTGGGCGCATGAGCATGATTTCGCTGCGATCTCGCCTTTCCTTTATGAAAGGATTGGCACCCTCTGCCGCCACCCGTGCTGATCTCTCTGGCTCGAGCAGAGGATCGCCGGCTGACGCTCTGGGAGATCTGAGGGTTACTGTAAGAGCCTCTCCGCCGGGCACGCCCCCACGGACCTCTTACTCCTCACGCAGCGAACATCCCGTCCGGTTCCCGGGTGATTTCGCTGGTCTGTCCCACGGGGCGCCCAGCATTTCATTCGGTGCGCCATCTGTAGATAGGATGTCGATCGCAGCATCGGGGATGGGTTCACGTCCTCTGAGGATGAAGGTGCGGTGGGGCTGCCCCCCTCGGGTGTTGTCGCCACCGCCGCACCGGACCCAGAGCTGACGGCCATGCTTGCCCGGGCAGCCGTGAGCATCGGGCTGGAGGTCAACAAACCGCCCAGTCCCGAGCCCTCGCGGCTGGACGATTGGTTTCTCGGAGCGGGGCGCGGCTCACAACCGTGCCCTGCCCCGGTGCCTTTCTTCCCGGAGGTGCATGAGGAGCTGACGAGTTCGTGGATGGCCCCTTTCATGGCCAGAAGCCGCTCGTCCGCCTCCTCCGTCCTCACTACCCTCGACGGCGGAGTGGCCAGGGGGTACGCGGGCATTCCCCAGGTGGAGAGAGCGGTCGCGGTGCACTTGTGCCCACGAAAACGCCGCCACTTGGAGGAACCGTCCGCGTCTCCCGTCCAAGGCCTGTAAGCTGACAGCCGCTCATGCGGCCAAAGCTTACAGTGCTGCGGGCCAGGCAGCCTCCGCCCTGCACACCATGGCTATCCTGCAGGTTCACCAAGCCAAGGCGCTCAAACAGGTGCACGAGGGTAGTACCGACCCGGGGTTGATGCAGGAGCTGCGCACGGCGACTGACTTCGCTCTACGAGCGACGAAAGTCACGGCGCGGTCCCTCGGGAAGGCGATGTCCACCATGGTGGTCCAGGAGTGCCATCTCTGGCTCAACCTGGCAGAGATGAAGGACGTTGACAAGGCACGCTTTCTCGACGCCCCCATCTCCCAGGGAGGGCTCTTCGGCGACACCGTCGAGGGCTTCGCCCAGCAGTTCTCGGCGGTACAGCAGCAGACCGAGGCGATCCAGCACATCCTGCCCCGGCGTGATGCACCATCCACCGCTGCCCCCAGGGCCAGGCCTCAGTCGGCCCGTCGCCGTGGGCGCCCTCCTGCGTCCTCCAGAGCTGCTCCGCCCCAGGCCGAATCGACACATAGGCCGGTGCGTCGAGCCTCTCGCAGGAGAGCGGCGCCCCCCGCGTCCCAGCCAGGCCCCAAATCGTCCAGGAAGTCGACGAAGTGGCCCTGACGCGGGCAACCTGGAGATGTTGGAGTTTGCTCTTTCTCAGGAGACGGCGAGAACAGCGCCGCTCCTTCCCCCGGTGGAGGGCCGGGAGGAGAATCTTCTGGTTCATTTTGTTTCTGTTCCGCCGCTGGTCCAAGGGTACCCACCTTCTCAAAGAAAGAGCAATTTCCTTTTCCTCCGGGTTCTCAGGTCCATGGGACGACAGTGTGCGACGCCCTGCCTCCTCACTCTCGCCCACGACCCATTTTGCCAGTAGCCAAGAGAGTACGGTTCGGGGACGACATTCCTCCCCACGCACCTCTGGCCAGTCCCGTTCGGGAGCCAGGGAGTTCGGTGAGGATGCCTCAGAACGCACCGCCTTCTGTGCCATCCACCCCTACTCCCTTTCGCTGCACCACCACAGGTACGTCGATTGTGCCGTTGGAGCCGCTTGCACAGCGTCTGGAGGCGTGGCTCACGCTGCCCAGCCTGTCTCGCTGGCTCACGCGCAACAATTCGACTCGGCTACGCGATTCAGTTCGCCAGGCGACCTCCCAAGTTCAACGGCGTTCTCGAGACGTCGGTGGCAGTCCGGAACGCCCCTGTCTTGCGCGAGGAGATTGCTGTCCTCCTGGCAAAGGATGCAATCGAGCCGGTCCCTCCAGCCGAGATGAGGCAGGGGTTTTACAGCCCTTACTTCATTGTACCCTTCAACGTGCCCAAGCAGTGCTGAACTGCCTGAGTTCCTTCAGAGGCAGGAATGTGGTACCACTGAAACAGTTTCAGAGGCTCCTGGGGCATATGGCATCCGCAGCTGCAGTCACGCCGCTCGGATTGCTTCATATGAGACCACTTCAGCACTGGCTACACTCCCGGGTCCCGAGGCGGGCATGGCGCCGCGGTACACTGCGAGCAGGTATCTCCCAGCAGTGTCGCCGCTCCCTCAGCCCCTGGACAGACCTTGCCTTTCTACGGGCCGGGGTGCCCCTAGATTATGTGTCCCGGCATACTGTTGTCACAACAGATGCCTCCAGCACGGGCTGGGGCGCTACATGCAACGGGCAGGCAGCCTCGGGGCTCTGGACAGGGCCCCGACTGCTTTGGCACATCAACTGCCTGGAGCTGTGGGCAGTGCATTTAGCCCTGTGGCAGTTCCGGCCACTGCTGTTGGGCAAGCACGTGCTAGTCCGCACGGACAACACTGCGGCGGTCTCGTATATCAACCGGCTGGGGGGTATACGATCACACCGCATGATCAAAGCTCGCCCGCCATCTCCTCCTCTGGAGTCACACGCAGTTCAAGTCACTGCGTGCTGTTCACATCCCGGGGCAGCTCAATCGTGCGGCCGACGCGCTCTCACGACAGCTCACGTTCCCCGGAGAGTGGCGACTCCATCCCGAGACGATCCGGCTGATCTGGAGTCGATTCGGTGAAGCTCAGGTAGACCTGTTTGCCTCCCCCGAGTCCTCCCACTGCCAGCTGTACTTCTCCCTGACCGAGGGCCCCCTCGGCACAGACGCACTGGCACACAGCTGGCCTCTGGCCTTACGCAAGTATGCGTTTCCCCCAGTAAGCCTACTCGCACAGACACTGTGCAAGCTCAGGGAGGACGAGGAGCAGGTCCTGCTGGTTGCGCCCCATTGGCCCACCCGGACCTGGTTTTCCGAACTCATTTCCCTCGCGACAGCACCTCCCTGGCGCATTCCTCTGAGGAAGGACCTCCTTACTCAGGGGCTCGGCACCATATGGCACCCGCATCCAGATCTATGGAACCTCCATGTGTGGCTCCTGGACGGGACGCGGCAGACTTGAGTGGTCTACCACCGGCGGTGGTAGACACCATCATTCAGGCTAGGGCTCATTCAACAAGGCAAACCTACGCACTGAAATGGAGTCTGTTCGCGACCTGGTGTTCTTCTCGCCGAGAAGACCCCCGAAGATGCACAATTGGAGTAGTGCTTTCTTTCCTGCAAGAAAGGTTGGAGCGTAGGCTGTCACCCTCCACTTTGAAAGTGTATGTAGCCGCTATTGCGGCTCACCACGATGCAGTGGACGGCCGGTCCCTGGGAAAGCATGATCTCATCGTGAGGTTCCTGAAGGGGGCCAGGAGGATGAATCCCTCCAGGCCTCCCCTTGTGCCCTCTTGGGACCTCTCTATCGTCCTGGCTGGACTTCAGAGGGGCCCCTTTGAGCCGCTGGACTCAGTCGAGCTGAAGTTCCTGTCTCTTAAGACAGCCCTCCTGACCGCGCTCACTTCCATCAAACGGGTCGGGGACCTCCAGGCGTTTTCGGTAAGCGAAGAGTGCCTTGTGTTCGGGCCGGTCTACTCTCACGTTGTCTTGAGACCCCGGCCTGGACACGTGCCCAAGGTTCCCACCACGCCCTTCCACGATCAGGTGGTGAACCTGCAAGCACTGCCCTCGGAGGAGGCAGATCCAGCCTTAGCATTGCTGTGTCCCGTAAGAGCATTGCGCATATACGTGACCCGCACCCGGAGCGTCAGAAGCTCCGAGCAGTTCTTTTTCTGCCACGGAGGGCAGCAGAAAGGGAAGGCTGTATCCAAACAGAGGTTGGCCCACTGGATAGTGGAGGCCGTCGCCTTGGCGTACCAGTCGCAAGGCGAGCCGTGCCCCCTGGGGGTGAGGGCTCACTCCACCAGGAGTGTTGCCTCCTCCCATGCGTTGGCGCATGGTGCCTCTTTGGCAGACATCTGCAGAGCTGCGGGCTGGGCGACACGAACACCTTCGCAAGATTCTACAATCTCCGCGTTGAGCCAGTTTCTTCCCGTGTATTGGGTAAGTAATGGGCGAGAAGAACTGGCCGGTGTCACGCTTGCTGCGCCATTCCCCCTCACCCGGGGATACGAGCGCCTTTTTCTCCCCCAGTTCAGTTCCCCGGACGGTGAACTCTGGTGGAATCCTCCAAGCACCCCCAGCAGTCAGACTGGGCGGAGCAGTCTGACCCCAGGCCCAGTACTGGTGTTAGCTCGCCCGGGTCTCCGGTCAGCCCCTGTACTGGGCTAGGTGTCCGTATGGCCTGATTCCCCTTCGGGTAATCCCATATGTGTATTCTTCCACGGTAAGGTTTCCCTCACGGTAAACCCGTGTCTTCCCTGTGACAGAGCTTCTGTCAGGTTCTGTTGGCAGCCCTCCTCCCTACTCCTAGGTAGGATCTGCCCCAGAGTCCAGTCGTATGTAGTACTGCCCCAAGCCTGGGCCAGTCCATATCAGTGTCTCCACATGTTACCTCCCTTCGGGCAGGATGTGGCCTCCGTAGCGCCCTTCTATGGAAGGCTCGCTTCCCTGCCATTACGACAAGCTGTAACAACAAATAGGAAAGACCTGAAGCTGTCTTTCACTGAAGGTCGAAATCCCTTCCGATTCCGTGGTGAAATGAACAGCGGCTTGGCTATCTCCAGCAGCGATGTACTCAATGGTCCCGGTGGGCACCAAGGTTAGCGAATTTGCACTGGAACGGTAGGAAGGTTGCAACCTCTTGCATGGCATTTGTCTGTCACGCACTCGCTTGTCAACATCTGCATGCCACAAGGTTGTGACGGGGTTCAGCTTGTGGCGCTTTCCATAGGACCCCTATGTCGTCACGACATAACTCGTAGTGACCGACAGATAGGGAACGTCTGGGTTACGTACGTAACCCCCGTTCCCTGATGGAGGGAACGGAGACGTTATGTCCCCATGCCACAATCTTGAACCATCGCTGGTTGCCAGGGACTCGTCTCGGCTCCTCAGCGTAAAACCTAATGAGTGGATGCACCTGTCGCCCTTTTATACCCGTATGCACGGGGAGTGGCTCGGGTATGCAAATTCCAGTAGCCAATTTCATTGGCGTTTTCTCTTAGTCAGAGATGTTCGGGGCTTCCAGGTAAATCCCCTATGTCGTCACGACATAACGTCTCCATTCCCTCCATCAGGGAACGGGGGTTACGTACGTAACCCAGACGTTATTATTAATATTAGTTAAGATATTGAATAATAATAATTTAATATATTATTAGCATTATTAATGACATTAGCATTGAAATTATAAATTCTATATAATTAAAGATTAATTTGAAAAGTGCATTAATTATTAATTGAATCTCTCTCTCTTTCAGAGTTTTGCAAAGCGGTCTGGAGGTTGAGCGTTTACGACTGAGACACTTCTTTCACTACTATCACTCTAAAAGAGGCATGTGGAACTCACAGTCCAGTAAAACTCCTAAAGGATAAAAGTGCACCTCGCTGAGAGACTTCAAACTAACTCGGCACGAGAACGGGACTTTAAAGGACCAAACCGTTGTGTCTCTGGGGCCCTCTCGTGAGGAGGACCCGTGACACTGCCGAGCTGCAGTCCAAACTCAACACTCGAAAGAAACAGAGACTCCTTCACCGAGTGTGTATTTGTACGTATCTCTGTCTGTTCGGTCAGAAGTGAAACTTGAGTGATTACTGAAGATTTAAAGGAAATGGAAATTGTTCCAATTGTACTCCAAGCTAGCAGCTCAGGCACGTTGGGTCACATAAATATGGTTTGCACTTAAGATATTACCTGCTGAAATGATTGTCTAAAGTTTAGATGTGCGCTGGTACTTAGACATCTGCTTTTATATAGCTGTAAATGTCACTTCCTGTTCAGACGTGACGCCTTCTTACACTTGAACTGTAGAAATGATCGGATATGTGGCGACTCCTTTCTAAAGTCCTGCTGAACTTCTGGACACGACTGGACCAAGAACGGCCTGCTGAGCTATGAAGTTAAAATTATTCATCTTTGCATTTGTCTGTATGTCTGAGCTGCTTCCTTTCCTCGTACCCGGTTGATTTCAGAAGAGGTTTAGTCTTTACTGACTAGTTTCACAGATGCAGAAAAACCTTTTAGACTGGGTTTTAGGCTAGGCGTAATCTCTGTCCCATTGATGCAGTTTAACCGTGGGATAAAGATGTTCTCCAGAAGCCGTGTGCCTTTCTTTGATGTAATTTAACATGGCAGTCCATACAGGGTTAAGTAGGAGTCCTGATGTTTAGCTGAGTTGTGTAAGTCCCTAAATAGCATTGTTTTATGGAGATGAATGAAAAGTACATGTTCAGAAAGAAAATAAATGTTTCTTAATCAAATTCTTTTCTCTCGTAAAAGTGGATGTTTTACAACAGAAAATCCGTTTGACTCCTTTCCCAGCTTGTACAGACGAACAAAAATTGTGTTTACAGTAAAGGACATAAAACAGAAGCATATGGGGCACTAAATATAACCTTCTAGATGTTAACATGAGACAGATGTGGTAGATTAAATTTGTTCAAGTGTTTTAAGAACCACATAAAGACGGTAAAGATGGCAAGTTACGCAAAAGATACCGGAAACGAACGTGACGTAACTATTAGTGAACTACTGTTTACATAAAGAAAATCCACCTTTGTTGGTCCGCCTTAAACTGTAGTCCCATAGATAAAGTGTTGTTTCGATAGCTTTACAGCTCAAATAGCACCTATCTTTCTGCGAAAATCGTTTAAAACTAAATATAGCTGTAGTTTCAGCTAATGCGTTGTCTGGTATATCTTGCTCCATATACTTCCATTGTAAGTGTGTTACTGTAAATGCGATTTTTACAAACTAGATGAGTCGAAATGATTTTCGGTGATATTTGAGATAATTTGTTTGACTATATATATTTGATTAAAACAAAGTTTTCCACTGACACGGGCAGCTGGAGTGTATGAAATGATGTATCATTATGTCACTGTCACTTACAAGCATCTGTAACATACAAACGACCGTGTTTTTATTTCATATCAGAAATACTGAGAGTTATAAAGCCCAACTTAAGTGTAAAGCTTCACCTTTTTAAAAGAGTAGCCTAGATTGGGATGTTTCTTTCTTCTATTCCTTCTCCTGGTTCGATGTACTTTCTATTTAAACAAAACGTAGACAGGAAACTAATACATTACGCCCAATACAGGGATCTGCATTACAAGGTAATTTCTGTGAAATTGTTGTGTAGAAATATTTCAGAATGTTTGCATTTTATTTTAACATTTTTGGGTTCATTTTTCTGAAAAATAAAGTTGAAAGTTGAAGCACCTCGAGTATGTTTGTTCTTTTTGGTCTTAGAAACAAGATTATTATAATATAGATAATTATATTATTATTATTAATATTAGCTCAACAGGCATAGCACCACTTTAACAATGAGGTCGTAGGTATGAGGTCATTCTGGATCAGGGAGGTGCAGAGAGTTCTTCCGGGGCAGGGGCTCAAATTTAAAAAAGGGGCAATATGATGGGGGGGGGGTATAGGTCAAAAGATTGGATACATTACTATTTTATATTTTTGCAAGAAGTCACTTATAGTTATCAAGCCTGCATTTATTTGATCAAAATTTTAATATGATTTAATTTATTTACTTTATGCCTTTTATGCCATGCTGATTTATTAGCAATGTTGAAAACCTGTGATACTTTTTCAGGATTATTTGATGAATAAAAAGTTAAATAAGAACAGCATTTAATTCAAATATAAATGTTGTAACAATATAACACTACCGTTGAAAGGCTTGCAGTCAATATGTTTATTTTTTTTAAGAAATTCGTTTTTATTCAGCAAGGATTTGTTAAATTGATAGAAACAGTGATTGTAAAGATTGATCTTGTTAGAAAACATCTCTACTTTGGATAAATGCTGTTACTTTTTACTTATCAACGAAGCCCACAGATTCCAATAAATAAATAAACAAACAAAAAAAAAAAATAAGCAGCACAACTGTTTCCAACATTGATAATAAATCACCATATTAGAATGATAACACTCTCATAATGCTGCATAATTATCAAAAATGGTAATATAATAAAGTCCTTTCACGTCACTATTTTGCCAGCCTACACTTCACATAACAGGCCTGTAGGTGGCACTTGGGCTTAAATAACTATGATAGTTTCATAATCAAATAGTAAACGGTGTAGGATATCATACATAAATATAAGTGAATTGAATAGCCTACTGATTGAGCACTGTTTTGTGCAGTGCTTTTGTAGTCATTTAGCATACATATTCCCAGCGTTGTAATTTGATTTATAAAATGAGACAAACTGCAGATCCAGATTGCTCCACAAATAAACTCGTCTGTCCCATGTCATTTTCAACCCACCATTTATGAATAAGAACGGAAAATAACCGCTCCACTTCACATATAGTTCAATGAAATCAGACCAGATCATGATTTGTTTGTGTATTATAGCTAAACAACATGACTAATGGGCATTGATGAATTATGTAATAATCCTATATGGATTTTTAATTAAATCGACACACTAGCTTTGATTATTGATGAAAATTTTTTAAAATATTGTTTGGTTTATTTTTTTCTCTTCCGTAGACCCATAGGCACTTACTGAAATAACCATATACTATGGCTCGAGAGCCTCTGTTTCTGAACAGACTGGAATATAAGTCAGTCGAGCAAAACGCACGCATCCCATAGCTAAGCCTCAGATTGACAGGTAAGTAAAAAATAAACAGGAATTTTCCGACTTTTGAGCTATTAGTTTTTTTTTTTTGTTTTTTTTTTTACAAATTTTCACGTTAATTAGAATTCAAATGCATTTTGTTTTATTGACCACAATATTGTGCTCTTTGTCCAAGAGGGGCACTTTTGAATAATTTTGAAAAAGGGCACGGGCTTGAGCCCCAAAAGCCCGCCCTTCTGCACGTGCCTGTTCTGCAGAAAATTCTGCGGCTTCCAAATTTTAACGCAAGTATTAAAAAAAAAACACTTTGCAGCTTTCAACCACTAGAGGGAGTCCAAATACAGCGTCACATCTGCAATTCATTACGCAAAAACCAGATGTTCAAGGTGAGTCATTAGCCAGTGTTTCCATCCAAAGTTGTGAATTTAACTTATGCGCAAAATTGGAATATCGCATAAAACATTTGCGAACAAGCACCGATTCTATCCAACAAATCAAACATAACAAAATTGTCACTTCCTGATAAACTGGCACTATAAATCACTAAGAAATGTAGGAGAAGCTACTGAATATAATAATTTTCATATATAATAAATTACTTGCGCCTCAGAGCGAGCAGACGAAACACAATGAATGTAGTCATTGCTTTCGGAGGTGGATGCTGCTGTTTGTGAACACAGTCGTGTAAGACATTTCTGGTACACTCTAAAAAATACTGGGTTAAATATAACTCAGCGCTGGGTTAAAAATGGACAAACCCAGCGGTTGGGTTATTTTGACCCTGCATTTGGAAGAGGTGTAAAGTCCAGGGGTCAGAACGTAAAAGTCCTGCCATATGTTTATTCCACCAATGAACTCAGCAGCTGATTTCACCAGAGGAGGAACCAAGTCATTCCAGTCACAAGCAAGTCTTGAGTCAAATCCAAAGTCCTCAAAGATTTAAAGTTAATGAGATAATTAAGTGACTAATTAAATGATGATTGTGCATCAGTGGTGAACACCTGCTGTTATTGAGAATTACAGAGGATAAGGTGTTGATGTTTTATTGGTTAAAAATGATGCATAAAATTCATAAAAATTAATTTATTTGCGTTAAAGCACTTTTATTCGAAAGTCAGCGTTTCCATCACTCATTTCTGATGCGATACTTCAAAATGTGCATAAAAGCAGGGTGATGGAATCATAGCTAGTGAAAGCTATGCACTTCAAAGTCAAAGCAAATCCACTGCTCATTTGACTGCACATTCTTCTTTTAGCTTAAGTACACTTTAAATCATGACTGTATTACACAAGACTGAACATGAGGCAATGAGAACAGTCAAACTCTGATTCATAAACCCAAAAATAGGCCTTAGGTAATGATTCAGAGTGTGAGATTATGGGTCGAGTATTGGTGTATATTCTTACTGTGGGTGTTATTACTCTAGTTCTTAGCAGTGCAGACAATCTCAATATTGTGAATCTCCTTTAAAGCTGCAGTCCGTAACTTTTTTTATTAAAAAAAATGATAACAAAATCAATATTTGAGCAAGTACATAACCAGCCAGTGTTCAAAACTATCACCTTACTTTAGCCCGATTCACAACATTTAGCTTATAATAATGTTTTCTAATTTGAGTGGTACGGGTAGGTTTTCGCGGGAAATTCGAGCATGGCACTGAGTCACTACGTCAGGTCTATAAAGATAAAGAAGTTTTCCCAACTATTAGGCTATCACATGTGAGGATCCTGCAGGTGACGGATCATTTAGCCTTTACTCACAGCAGCTAGAATAATTAAATGTATCATGTTGATGGCTGATGTGATCCAGAAAGGATTATGTATTTGTGAAACACATGCAAATTAAATTAAATTATATTAAATGTGCTTCTGGTTACAGATAGCCTGGGATTACACAATATTTGTATTTTAAAGAAAACCAGTTCGAAGAGAGCAAACTTTGCTTTTTGGATTAAAAATAATTTCTTAATATGAAATTTGAATGGTATTACAATTAGATTAGACTGTACAGAAATTAAAATCTACAAACTAATACACACTATACTCATAGTCACGCAATGCTGATGTTGTTAAATTTAATGATTTGAGAATAAAGTATGACAAAAATAATAATTTGTACGGTTTGATGTGATATGAGCTAATCGATTGTTAGATTTAATCATCGGTAGCGCGATTTTTGGTAATGCTTTTTTTCCTCAGTTGATCAGAACAAGCGAAGCAGACGTGTTACTTGTTCAAATGAAAATGAATGACAGGAACACATTCACCTCAAAACATTAGATTCATCCGCGCTGGAGCAGTGCCGACTCACGACCCCACGCACGGAAGATAATTCCGCAAAATGCTGCAATTCCAGGTTTTCAAACAGAGAGGGCGACAAAGATAAAAAACTTACGGACTGCAGATTTAAGTAATAAAAAATGTAAACTATTATTGCAAAAGTCGCTCGGTCACACTGATCTATACCATGATTATATCTTTATGTTAGTGGCTCACACTAATGGCGATAACTAGGCTATATCTACATTTTAATAATTCAGCAAAATCCACAAGTAACGATCTTGTTGGAATCGCACAGAACGATTTGTTTTTCCAAGAAACATTAACAGGTGCGATTTGGGACAGGGCCGGAGTAGCTGCGCGTGCTACGTCTTCTTCTTGTTTGACAAGTGTCAGCGTTAAGGTGCAATACTGACACATGGGAGGTCAACCAGCAACTGGCGCTGGAGTATTTGCGTGTCGTGTTATCATAAGAGTCCTATTCATATTGTGATGATCGCCAATACCGGTATATTGTCACACCCCAAAAAAACAAGATGTCGATATTTCATGCTTTGAATAGCACAATTATGATCAATACCGGTATATTGCGACACCCCTAGTAGAAGGTGGTACATATTGTACTTTTACATTGTAAGCATCTGAGTTATGCTATTAGTTGGTAAATTACTTAAAAAAAACTCAGCTGGTGTGTGTTCCCTGGGAATCGAACCACTAAGCAAGAGAAGGCAACAGCAAAGGAATTGAGAAGAAGAATAATTTTTTATTTGTCACATGCACAATTATACAGGGTGTAACCATGCGCACAGGTCTCACCTCAGTCGTGGACAATTCCTGCCGGAGCTGAGATTCGAACCCACAACCTTGGGTTACAAGTCCAACACTCTATCCATTAGGCCACGGCTGCCCCTAAGCAAGAGAAGGCAACAGTAAAGGAATTGGAGGCAGAAGAAGCCTCAGGTAGCACCTGAGCCTGCCGAGTCCCCACAAGAGGAAAGCTCAGGATTCTTGAGTATCTGAGGCAACATTTGCTAGGTCCCCATCCTGAGCCTGCTAGGTCCCCACAGGGAGCACCACAGTGTCTTCTCAAGATACACCCATGTGCACCAAATCTCTACAGAGAGAAACTGTGCCAAAACCTAAGATCCCTGAGCAACTGAGGCAGGATCTTCTGCTGCAGAAGCCTCAAGCCACTTCTGTTCAAAGAGCACCCATGCCTAACGAGGCCGCAGAGAGGCAAAGACTCAAGAGACCTGAGCTACTAGAGCAGGAGCTCCTGTAAGTGTCGACTCGATCCTCTTCTGAGAAGGGGTCACATGTGCACAACAAGACACCAGAGAGGCAAATACTTAAAATCCCTGAGCTGCTTAGGAAGGCTGCAGCATCTCCTCGAGCCTCTCCTGTATAGTGTCCACCGATGACTCCCGAATCCCCACAAGAAGCACCTTTACCTGACAGGAACCCTGTGCATGTCGGGACCCCACGGGGAGCAGGAGCGCTTGCCATCGGCAGAGGCAGTGCCTGCGCACGCTGAGCCTCCGAAAGGAGCAGCAGAGCCCTCCAGGACCATGAACACAAGAAAACGGAGGCTCACTGAAGATCAGAGCATGCCTGTATCTGCTATCCAGGGGTCCTCAACAGTAGTGCCTGTGCATTCTGGGACCCTACATGTGACCAAAAGTCCCCCAAAACAACAGGGAGCAAATCCCAGAATCACAGAGCAGCAGAGACAGAAGAAAGTATCAGTAAGTCCCTTCCATCTGTTGTTTTTACTTATTTTCAGATTTATTCTAAACATTAAACACTACCTTCACCTAAGCTACTATGTTGTCTAGGTCGTCCATCCAAAATCCTATTACATTATATTTTAAAATGATAGAAATATATATATATATATATATATATATATATATTTAGATGTAATAAGTACTCCGTATACCTGTACAGCATTACATGATTATGTCTGTTCCTTCAACAGGACAATGTACTAGATGTGTGTGACCTGCCTCCACAGAAGAAAACACTGGGTGTGGAACTCAACAAGGTTCAGCTGAAGCTCAAACTGGAGGAAGAACCATCAAGCCCCTCAGATAAACACTTCACACCTGAACTAGAGAACTTCAGCCCAGGTCTCAGCTCACATAGAAAATGCTTAGTCCCTTCTGTCTCTCAGTTTTGCTTAGACTTATTTAAAAACACTGAATCTAGTGTTTCCTGTATACTCTATTTAAAACTGTATGTATAATATTTCAATATGTAAGTTAATCTGGGACACCTTTTCAGTTCATACCCCCCCCCCCATATTGAAATAGTAGAAGCAATATGTCTTTAGATTTTCTCTAAGAATCACTCATTAAATTATTAAATCATTACGTCTGTTTCTTCAACAGGACCTTGCAGATGTGGGCCGGCGGTCACCTACAGAAAAAAAGAGCGCATGGCAAACAAAATCAAAGACCAGCAGTTGGAGCCAAACGGCTTAAAGCATTTGTGTAGTATATTCATATGTGTAATGGAGTATTTATATTTTGTGTTTGTATGCGTTTAATATGATTATATGCATGATACAAAATTAAATACAAACTGTGTATTTATTTATTTATCAAAGACAACACAAATCTATTAACACTAAGTTAATGTGATCATTTTGAGGGTGTCTGCCTCAGGACATTTGCTACCTTATTTCCATAAGTGGGTCTTTTGTGTGCAAAGAAAAAAAACACCACCACCAAAAAAAAAAAAAAAAATTTATTGGATAATACAATGTACCAAAATGTTAAACTGTACATCTCAAAATATGTATTTATAAATATTTTATATAAATTATACTGTATATTTACATAAACTACGAATATGTTGGTTTGATTGGAAGCTGACATATTCGAAATACATTTTTTTAATTATATATATATATATATATATATATATATATATATATATATATATATATATATATATGTATATATATGTTCTGAAATATTGCTGACAGGCTCTTGACCTTTGCTGAAATTGACATTGCATTTCTCAATCATTAGAGGGCGCCACTATATAATTTGGGTATGTGTACGTAAGTTTTACATAAGCTCCATACTTTTCTGGGTATATTAAATACACATAAAGAAAGTCACCATCTATTTGCATAACCTGAAACCTTAAAAAATCTTTATAAACAAATAAATAATAAATACGAGTATAATATAAAGTCCTTTAATCGCTACAAGCTGGGTCTATACGTGTTGTGAGTCATTATTTTAGGTTTTTTTTCCATTAACCTCCTCACACAGCGTTACTGAGAGCACAGTTGCTCTCCTGCAGTACACGATGACATAAAGTTTGTCTTGATAGATTATGTAATGTTGACATTGTGCACAAACCTGCCCCACCCGTCTTCACTGTTCTGGTAAATTCTTTAATTTATCTTTCTTTTTTATTTGTCTTTTTGTTCTTTATTGAATAACTGTAATAATAGTAGGCTACATGTTCTCTATTCACTAATAATACACTATCCTACTATTATGTGAGAGGTGAATATCAGTTGTGTTTTGTAGAGAAAGAGATAGGCTAGAACTTTATTATAACTTTCATAAGTTACGTTAATAATAGTTATTAATACAAATTATATGAGTGTGTGTGTGTGTGTGTGTGTGTGTGTATGTGTGTGTGTGTGTGTGTGTGCGTGCGTGCGTGCGTGCGTGCGTGCGTGCGTGCGTGCGTGTGTGTGTGTGTGTGTGTTAGTGCTGTCAAATGATTAATCGCATCTAAAAGAAAAGTTTTAGTTTACATAATATGTGTGTGCACTGTGTACATTTATTATGTATATATAAAGACACACACCTACAGCATATATTTGGAAAATATTGACATGTTTTTATATTCATAGAAATTATATAATATATAAATATATTTATATATAAACGTAACATATTTTTCTTAAATATATACATAAATGTGTGTGTATTTATATATGCATAATACATATACACAGTACACACACATATATTATGTAAACAAAAACGTATTTTGGATGCGATTAATCGCAATTAATTGTTTGACAGAACTAACACACACACACACACACACACACACACACACACACACACACACACACACACACACACACACACACACACACACACACACACACACACACACACACACACACACACACACACACACACACACACACACACACACACACACACACACACACACACACACACACACACACACACACACACACACACACACACACACACACACACACACACACACACACACACACACACACACACACACACACATATTGATTTGTCCAAATGCTGAAGTTATAGCCTGAAGCGCACAGAGCTGAAGATACTGAGTGTTTGTGATGTCATTGCCCAGACTAACACAATTAATGCAAATTTATTAAGACTAGATGACGATCAGTGATTAGCATCGTTACTTGAAACAACATCCATTCAAGCTTACTTTTCTTAATTTCAATACAGTGCATTATTATTCAGCCTCAGTGGGAAATGATAATTAGTTGTGGGCATACAAAATGAGTAAGAGTGAGGCGGACACTAGGGTATAGCCAGGAGAAGGCAAAATAAAACTAAGAATATATTAAATAAAATACAAATACATGACCCATATGTATTGTGTTTACAATAAAAAAAATGTTTCAGTTTCAAATAGAGCCTAACTAGGACTACAAATCAATAATACATTTATACTTAACAATAGTCGTTAGGGACCAATTCTCACTATTAACCATTATTAGCATGCCTATTATTAACATATTGGCTGTTTATTAGTACACACAATCACATATCATGCATGACCATGTTCTACATTCCTAGCTAATACCTACATTTAACAACTAGGCTACCTTAATAAGCAGCAAAATATCGGGTTATTAAAATTCGTATAGCTACTTAATGATATGGTAATAGCGAGATTTGGATCTTAAAATAAAGTGTGACCCCACATTGTGTTCATGACTTCACTGTGTTCCTGAGAAACCCAGCCTTGATTGATTGGCTCCCCGGTGACTAACTTCTGACTGATCTCTGCTACGCATTGTTTTTGATTCATTTGAGCAATCCGTTAACTCAGACGTTAAAAAAAAATGTGTGTGTCTATGCCATACAGCCTATCCTTCTAATTATTTGAAATTGCGAACCTAGAAAAGCTATAATTTAAGTCAGTGTAGATAGTTGTAGCTAACATGTGAGAGTTGTAGACGTTGCGTCTCTGTTAATGCAGATTATGCTCTTTTTTGATGGAGATTCACAAACGCTTCCGAATCATTTCAAACGAGTCGTTCAAACGAATCGTCTCGCTCGCGAATCAAACACCTCTCTCTCTCTCTCTCTCTCTCTCTCTCTCTCTCTCTCTCTCTCTCTCTCTCTCTCTCTCTCTCTCTCTCTCTCTCTCTCTCTCTCTCTCCTGCTTTCAGTTCATGAGTTTCCAGTAAGAGGAGGCGTGTGGTGTGAAATTATTCTGAACATCGTTCTACATCATCTTTATGGATTAATCTGACCATAACCGTCCGATTGAGAGTCTATATATGGATCTCCACTCTAAACTTTCGATCCAGTTCGGTTTCTTCGTTACTACTCTTACGGGAATGGACATTTAGTGAGGTAAGCAAGTTTCCTCAAACATTTTATTTTCCGGACGACGTAACTTGGACATTTTAAACTTCCACACAAGGTATTTTTGGTCTGTAGTGTATCAATAAAAAGTGCACATGAATATCAAAGAGAAGCTGAACCAGTAGAACCAGCTTGAGTTTTGCGCAGCTGGAAAGTCTCCTCTGCTTTCTGGTTCCTCACAGAAAAACAGCAGCAGAAATGGCAGGAACAAACAGCTCAAACATGAAAACTCTGGAGGATTTGACTCTGGACTCCGGCTATGGAGCAGGGGACTCGTGTAAGTCTTTAAGCCTGTCGTCCTCCAAGTCAAACTCGCAGGCGTTCATGAACACCCCTCACCGGGGGAACTGGTGGTACTACTCCGGCTCCATGAACAGCAGGAACAACAGCTGGGATACAGTCAACACGGTGCTTCCCGAGGACCCAGAGGACATTTTCTCCAAGTGCCCACGCTTACCGGAGCTGGAGGAGTTCCCGTGGACGGAGGAGGACGTGGGGAGGGTCGTGCGTAAAGGCGCGGGGAAGGGCGCCTCGCTCTCAGCGGAGGCTGTGCGCAGACTGGCCGCCCTGATGCGAAGGGCGCTCATCCGCATCTCCAGAGAGGCGCAGCGGCTCAGTGTCATGCACTGCAGATGCACCAGGTTCGAGGTGCAAAGCGCGATCCGCCTGGTGCTCAGTTGGGCGCTGGCGGATCACTGCGTCTCGGCCACTGTGAAGGCTATATCTATGCACAACATGAGCGCTGGAGAGCTCTTGCGCAAGGGGAAGTCAGCCCGGTGCGGGCTCGTGTTCTCCGTCGGACGGTTTTTCCGCTGGATGGTGGACACTCGGATCGCGGTGCGCATCCATGAGTACGCGGCCATCTGCCTGACCGCGTGTATGGAGGCGCTCGTGGAGGAGGTGGGCGTGCGCGTGCTGATGGCGGAGACGCCCGGCTGCGTCCTGACAGCGGAGGCGCTGGAAGGGGTCATCAATAATGATGCCGAGCTCTGGGGGGTCCTGCAACACCACGAGCATCTCATCTGTGGGAAGAACGCCAATGGTAGGTTCTTTACTGTTATATTGTTGCTTAAACTGTTGCACTCATCAGTTGCTTGTGGCCTAGTGCTTAGATTTGGCTGAAGGGTTGTTGTAACCACACAAGGGTTGATCCGTCACCATTGTGCACTTAAGCATGACACCTCAAGATAAGGGAGTATAGCGCACTGAAAATCACTTTGGTATCACAATTATTTGGACCATGCTTATTATTGATAACTAAAACAACACTGGAAAAACTGTATAATAAAATAAATGATTTTTTAAAAATGTATTGAACTTATTTAAAACTATATGTAAAATACAGTTTTTAGTTTAATAAGTACTAAAATAGCTAAACTAAAATTTAAACAATACATACAGTATTATAAAATGTGTGTGTGTGTGTGTGTGTGTGTGTGTGTGTGTGTGTGTGTGTGTGTGTGTGTGTGTGTGTGTGTGTGTGTGTGTGTGTGTGTGTGTGTGTGTGTGTGTGTGTGTGTGTGTGTGTGTGTTAGTAACTAATAACAATGACAAACACAACCAAATCACTAAAACTTAAAAATTTCAATGAAAGCAGAACATAACACTGATTTGGACACTTAAGTGTATGAATATGAGTAAAATATCTAACTTTAGCTAAGTTTGTATGTCCATTATTTTAAAGGAAGATAACACTTATAATCACAATATTTGATAATGATGAGTTTGCTGGGCTTAAGCTTGCTCAACACAAACTGTTCAAAGTGAGTAATATGGATGTGAAACATTAGTAATTATCATAATGTGACAAAGTACACCTGTGGTTACGGTCTAATGACGTGCGTGGACTTGAGGGGAAATGACTTCATATATTCTTATGAAAATCCCTGTCACACCAGTTGATTATGAGAAATTATACCTTTGAAACTAGTTATGCATGATATGGTGGGAAAATACTGGCATGATGTTACAAAAGTACAATTTGGTGAGAATGATCTGAACTAAAATCTGTTGGTATACCACACAAATGTTGATATCTGTCCTTATTAGTCGTCTTGGATTTTGATCTGAAAGATGAAACTGGAAACCAATTTCCAGAAATCACCGGTCAATCGCGTCATTCTGCCTGTGACAGGTCATTACACGCTGGGAGAATTACCCCTCGCTGCCAACTTCTGAATCATCTAAGTTGCATTTTCATTATGATTTGTCTGTGGTTTACCAGCGTCTAGCATGAGGTTTTCACAAACATTCACAGGCGCTTCGTTTCCTCTTTGAGCAAACTGATCTTAACCAGGGAAAGAAAACAAACTATATCTGTAAAAACAACACGTGGTTCTGATGTACCACTGTTCTGCTTTCACCATGATTACTCATCATTTCTGTTTGCATTGTCCTCAATTTCAGGACAAATGTTCAGATTATTATCGTATATGGGTGGCTGACATGACAGTTTGTAAATGCATATAACATATACTTGATTTTTCAGTTTTAATGACCCATTCAATGGAAATCTGTTTGCTTAGATTGCTTAGAAAAGTATATTTCTTCAACAAACCTCACAATTTGAGGTATTATTCACATTTGTAGCAATGGTGCAGGACAAGGTGAGTAAAAGTAATGTATAGCTAATAATAATAGTAGGTATTGTTTAAATATTTGCTGTATATAGAATATGTATATAGTTTAAGGTGAAGCAGAGGTATTATGGTTAGCAAAACTTAAACCATAAAAAGCTTTTTTGTTACTTGAAATAAAATTAAATATGATGTACTTAATTAAAACTGAAATATGAAATGTATGAAACTATATAGATATTTTGAAAAGTACAAAAAAATGACACAAAAATACTACAATACATTTTAGTGTTACATTTTAGTTTGTTTATTTAGTTTAGCCTATTTTAATAAATGAGAATCAATGTTACCTTGAGTTAGCTGAAATAAAAAAGCAATTTTAGTATCATTGATATACTATCATAGCTTTTGTTATTTGTATTTAATATTCATGTTTTAATTTTAATTTTAAAGTTTTAGTAATTTTGTTATGTTTTGACATTATTATTTTATGTCTATATGGTTTCCCTTTTAAGTTATTTTAATACTTAAACTAAATTAAAATCAGAAATAAGTGTACACAATTTTTATATATTCTGTTTTTATTTTCATTTTAAACCTTTAGTAAATATTTTATGTTTTGTCATTTTTATTATTTTTTGTAATACATTTCATAAACATTTTTATACAAAATCTTTGAGTTGAAGCATTTAAAAGCGCCTACAGAGTAGCCCATAGGGGGCGTTTTCAACTACAGTAAAAACAGAAAACAAAATTCAAAGTGCAAGTTTTTGTATACAATACCGTCATCGTCTCCGTATAAACTACAAAAACATGAGTTTGTGAAAATGGTGAAGTCATGCACATTACATGTTTAGTCTATAGTTTTGTACACAGGCGTGTTTCTGTACAAAGTGACATCGCCAGCTACTGGCCTGGCATGAAAGTACAGCGTTTTTAGTCATTTTCACATATCGGGGGTGGTTTTGATAATGTGCTCGTCTGTACATTAAACTTTTAAAAAACGCAAAGGAAAACCGTCTTCATTTTTAGTACATTTTTGTCATGTAAACACACTCTAGGATGCTAACTGACTGGTTACAGGATGAATATGTGCATTAAATATTGCTCCGAATCCAGTTACTTCCATGACGATACTGAAGCAGTGGAAATACTTTATTAGAAGATTAGAGGAGCGTGGGAGCGATATTTAAGCTTTGCAAGCAAAAAGCTCTATTTTTTGGCATGGTGAGTCAGGATAATAATCCTTGCACAGCTCACTTTCTCTGGGATGCCCATGTGGGCATCAAATTAGGTCGGTCCATAAAGACGACCCAGTGGATCAATGTGCTTTCAGGACGGCCGTGTTAACAAAGTGCTGCGCATGCACGTCACAAAACCCTCGCGTGCCATTACTGTTGATGAATGGGCATCTGATCCACTGCGCTTCCTCTGTCAAGTGCAGGAGATTGAATCTGAAACACCTTAAATGTGGCTCATTGATGATTTCAGCCGTGACTCAGTGGCCTTTCAGAACGTGCTTGATTACGCAAAGCAGTCATTTCCTGCTTTTGTTGGCTGCTATTATTGCGCCTGAGAATTACTTTTAAACAGCTTTGATTACCATAGATCAATACAATCGTCTTATAAGTTTGCATGGTTTCTTTTGATTCTCTGACTTTGAAGTATACACAAAATGGCATCCAGAACCATTTTAATTGTCTTTTTTCTCTGAGTAAAGAAGAATATTGGCAGTATTTATCATGGTGTCAAAATGTAATAACTTGCCCTGCCTCTGAAACCAATTTATTTTTCTGCTGACATTATTTTTTCATCCCCAAGCCTGCAGCTACCTGTCATTTAGAGACTCTTTCCAGTCAAATCGATGATGATGAAATTTTTACAATTTCAACAATTTCACCCAATCACAAATTAACACAATTTCAACTTTGCAAATGTAAATGACTTTAAGGAAGTAAACAGGGTTGACTTCTTGTTGACTTTATTGTGACTGATGGTAGGAGTACCTTTACTCACAAGGTTTTCAAAGTAATTCATAGCCTGTTTGCTACAAAAGTTCTTCTCTATCATCTGCCAACCAGCCCCACATCTGGAAGTCTTTAAGACTCGCTTCTCTTTGCCAACTCAAGTCACTCCCACTTTCTCCAACACGCACTCTCTGCCTCTTTTCTATTTACTTTAGTCCTTCTTTCCTGGAACGCACATGCTTTTAACAAGGCGCCCACTGTACCAACATGCCATTTAAAATCCAATGAACAGAAAGCACTAAACGCATAGTTATCTCTCGCCGAAAATTGCTATTGATATTCTCGTTACATTTGAGTATGCAAGTGATTCATGGAGAAAACATCTTCATACTTTGCTCTTGAACAAGTGCTTTCTCAAACTCGTTGTTGAGAACATCTGTGAACCTGACCCAGACCAGGATGTGAACTTTGTCCCTTTTCATTTGTGGCAGACTCAGGACAGTACTGGAATTTCTGTCACAGCTTTTGAACATTGGCTACCCTGATGGAAACATCCCAGTCCTAAAATACAGTTTCATTTTTGCACAAGTAGTCTGCAGGCCAGTGCACTTGTGTCTTGTGGAGGTTGTGGAGATTTAGGATGGCAGTAACAGGGAAAACACCATCTTGCATGGTCAGTGGCACTGTTTATACATGCTTCCCACCAAAACCAAAGGCCCAGCTGTACAAGGAGCTCAGACTTCTCTGAGCTAGTGGCTAAAAACAGCACAAGTTTTATGATGGATTAAAAACATTTTAAGGGCTACGTTTCAAGAGAGCTCCTTAGAACAAAATAACTTCATTATATAGTCACTAGCATTAGCTAAAAAAACGCACAAGTAATCTAATGCATTACTTTCCATAAAAAGTAATTAAGTAACGAAATGTGTTACTTTTTATTGAGTAATGCAATAATCTAATGCATTACTCTGAAAAGTAACTTTCCCCAACACTGTCAGTCTTCATGTGAAGTGCACCAGAGATTTCAACTCCATTGATTCCAGTAGAGTTTGATGTTAGCATGTGGCTAAGCTAACAACATGATGCGATTATGATACGGCCTTAAGCAAAAAAATACAATCGCACACACAAATATTAGGTAAACCATTAATCACATTAAAGCCCTCACTTTGGTTGCATCCAAAATCACATACTTCCCTACTACATAGTAGGCGAAAAACAGTATGCGAAAGAGTAGTATTTCTGAATTCACAGTATTAGTAAAATAGTAAGCGGAAAGTCCACAGTTGAACTACTTCCTGCTAAATTTCTTAAGTGGGCATCTTACTATCCCATGATGCTACGGGAGAGGAGTTGTGAAATGACGCAACTGAAGGTCACATGACAAGGACGACATAACAAATATAGTAAGTCTGGATTACATTCATACTATATAGTACATATGTTTTATTTAACTGTCAGAAATAATTACTTATTCAAATGAATGTAACTACTCAGAGTATGCCATTTTGAACACAGCTATTTTGAGATGTTTTTTTGGTTCACTAGGCTTGTCACAGTGCATTCTGGGATTGCCATCAATTGCCATTTTGGCCAAATGAAGGTTCCTTTGAAGCAGATTCTCATTTCGACCCCTACTTTTACTTGTACAGTCTTTTGTGTCAGGGCTGTATTTTTTGATCCCTTAAAACCTATTTTGGCAGCTCACTGAATTTTTGGAAGCATTTGAATGTCCTGTTTGCCTAGTCAAGCCATATTTGAATAAAGTGCGAATACACATATTGATATCTTTGTTAAGTTGCTAGAACAGTTTGAATAATGATAAACCCATTGCTAACAGCAAACGTTTGAGGAGTTGTGGCTTTTACTTGATGCAAATACTACAGCATCAATAGTGTTGCAGGTACTAAGTGTTTTCTGTGTTGCAGTTGGAGGTTGTTTATGGAGTCACAAGATTTAGATCAGGACATAATCCTTGTTGGCTTGTTGGAAAGCGGGAGAAAAGGCGGGTGAATAGCCAGCGGATTGAAGCTGGTCAGCACATGGCTTTATGTTTTGGCGCTCATGCCTCTATACAAACGTTCTCATAGGTCAATCCTCTGCCTGTCGCCATGAAAACACTGATGCCAGAGAGGAAATTAGGGCAAGTGTGGGAATATGGCCAACAATGACACGTGCAGGAGTTTAATGTTGGGTCGAATTATCGTGAGGAGAAAATGCAGTCTTGCATTTTCCAGCAGTGGAATGTTTAAGAAGGATAAAAGGGAGTGATTGTGGATGAATAGTTCCCTACTCACTGCAAAGTGTTGGAAAACTCACATTTCAGTTTTCACGTGTCACTTGCACATTCACCTGTCAGAAGATAGCGACAGAAATAGCGGTTGGTGACTAAAATAGCCTTCAGAGCTAGCTTTCCCACAACCTTGTGTTCTACAACATTGTTTTTCAATGCATAGCCAATATTTTTAGATTTTGGCAGTATTGCATATCCTACAGTTATTATTACATATTGAACTAATTAAATAATCAGTTCATTCTGCAATAAAGAACAGAACTGTGGATTTAATATTTAAAATATTAAATACACCATATGCCATGTAGATATTATAAATAATACACCCATATGCTTCCATCAACGGTTGCATATTGTGATTTATACATTTGGCTAATACCGACGACATCTGTCATGATAATTATGAATGAAATAACCCATATTTTAATGTTCTTTTCAAATTTGACAGATTCCTTCTTTTATCCCTGTGGTTTGTTTCTCTCTCTCATTGACTGATCGTTTCACATTTGTCATAATCCAATGAAACTCTGTCTGTCCCTGTTCTTGTCTTCAAATGCAGTAGGGATGATTTATCGCTGTCGATAAGCAGCCTTTTGTGAATATTCCTGTAATATTTAATTGCACTGAATGGGAGCTGTTGCAGTAAATGGAAACAGGCTGTCTTATGCTCAGTAATGGCTTCTGTGTTGGGTTTGAATTCTGCAGATGCCATGTTTAGTCTGTAAAGTGCTGATTTAGGTCTTAAAATAGACTAAAATGTCTACAAAATCAATTTAAACAAGATTTAGTGAGCTTTCGGGCCATGTGTGTGTAAATGTTATTGCACTCTTATTGAATATTTTGAGTTTTTCTCATTTCTGTCGTTTAAAAATGACAGTTAAGCAAATAACAGTAAAAACAGCACCGCGAAGTGGATACAGTGAGCCCCAAAATTATTTGGACACTTAAGTTACATTTAAAAGTGTATAAATGTCATAACGTTAGACAACAAACTAACAATATTTTAAGACGTTTGTCTTATAAACCTGCATGTCATACTATATGTTTAAAGTTTCTCAACAATGTGAGTTTGAAATCTTACAGTAGCCAATAAAATCAGTAACTGGAGTAAGATGTTCATTTATGCCAATAAAAGCTCCTACGGTTGCTTTTCAGTTTTAAAAACAAATGTAGTTGAATGAAAGTTTAATGAGGACAGAAGATCAATATACAAGCTATAAAAGCTTTATTGCTGCTGAGAGGTTTTCTTTGCGTAATGTCCATGGTGCTTTCTTATCTCTTTAGTGCCCTCAAAAGTTTGCCAGTCTGGTAAACCAAACAGCCCTGAGCTTTCCCACATGAGTTTCTTCAAATCATGCCCGATTTAGGCTTACACCACCACAAAAACAGAAACAAATCTTAATTGAAACAATTAAAAGTAAATGTCTTTATTTTCAGAGTGATTAATAAAAAAAGGGGGGGGGGGTGGTTGGGGGAAAACATGCCCAGGCAGGGGAAATCTACGACATATTTACAGTTATATAAAACAACAGAAATATCTCTGGCAGTAATCTACTATAAAAATCTCTCACCCAAGGAATTTACCTTGCGGGCATAAGGATGCATGAAACAACTGGTAGAAAGACTATATCTGCCTTCATATTGAGAGTGCTCAATGCCAACAGAAAATATTCAAACAATAGAGTTTATTAGAAATTACCCAGTAAACATTTCTGTTTAACTGAAAGTAGTTTCAGTTGAAGTAAAAGTTGTTTGCACAAGCTGCGTTCACTTTCTGTGATGTTCGGTGTGATTGCATCTGATTTGCATTAAAGACGTTGAGGCTTGCTGTGTCTTGGGGAACAAAATTAATGTTCCAGATAGTTCTTTTTTTGGTGGCCTGGGGGATCAGCCTGTGACTGAGGACAGATTTAGCTTTATTATTATTTAGAGACCCTAGTCATCCTGATTTTGGACAAGCAGGTTGGACACAGCTCCTACACTGAGGTAGCTTGCCATTAATCCTGTAAATGGCAACTTTTAGAGCTCGGAGTCCAGACAGCTGGACAATTTTAAAGGACACCATTGTCTTGACCCTTGATGGTTGTCATTGGTCAGTCTTTTTTCAGCCACATATCTCAAGTGGTGTGTGTGTCTTACATGCATTTCTAGTTATAACCAATGTAAAATTTAAACATCTGGTCCATTTAGCGGCACTTTAAGCACACATAACTCTTCAGATCTCAAAATGCACCTGTTTTTGAGGAAAGATATCATAAAGCAATAAGCCATGAGACTCCATGTGATTTTAGCACTATTAAGGGATGTTTGCATGCTGTGAAATGTGAAAACACCCGTACCATGGTAAAATTAGTGTAACAAGTAGCCTCCTGTGACTTGTTGTTGTTTTTTTGTCTGCAATTTAGAACAGCAATATGATAAAGGACACAAATTTTCAATACATAATTGATAATAATTAATAATTATTTATTAATAAATGTGATAATAATAATAATAATAATAATAATAAATAATTAACTTTAATATATAATTAATTCTGCTTATTTTGAGGAAAATAAATAGCAACATGTCTCTTGAATTTTCAAATCAACATTTTATGTCTATGTATGAGCTGTGGGATAAATAATCAGTAATGAATATATAAAGTTACTTAAACCTTCACCTTTTAATTGCATTAATATTCTGTAACTTGTGTTTGTTGAACTCTTAAAATGCAATAAAAAAGCTTAATTTGAGAGAAATCTGAGCACAAGTCTCTTAATTCACTCTTTGTCTTCTAGTGTGAAGGCCTTTGTTCTTGGATTGAAGTCTCAGTGTCTCTTTGTCGCTGTGCTAATTGGCTGGGGACAGACTTATGACTGGACACTTTTGTCCATGGTTATAAAACCAAGCTGTGCTCGTGGACGTGTGCGGGAGTAAGGCATCACATCTGTCCTACTGCATGTAATGGGGGACATCTGCAAGTCTGGCTTAAATGGGGACAAAGCCAGGATTATGACCCTACTTTAATTAACCCACGCTCATTAAAACGAGCCTGAGATATTTAGTAAATTATGCAAGTATAATAACTCTCTTACAGCACTTAGGACAACGGGAGAGCTTGTTTGGACAATTAGTCGTGGGGCGGGCAAGTTGTGTTTAAAGGAAGTCCTCCAGACAGAAGTCAAGAGGCCATGACAACTGAGATGATCATCACTGGTTGTGTTTCTGCGTCTCGGTACCTCAATATTTAATAGGTGTAAAATGCACGCTATCATTGAGCTCTTTAATTGGCAAATTAAGCTGTGTTTTACAGGAAAACTTCAGAAGAATGGCTTTAGCGGTTTCAAAATAGATTGCCAGTACCTGTTATACCAGCACATCATAAAATAACCAGCCAAGCAAGACCACACAAAAACCCTGTGGCCCCCTGTAGATAGAAAGCAAGATGGAACGTGCCTATTGCTTTCCCGGGATTTTTTTTGACACTTATGAGTTCATATATAACTTGTCAATAAATTCAAGTGGGTTCAGATGTGGTTGATTTGGATGTTGAAAGATAACTGAGCCAATGCTTGCCTTGCTGGCTTCCAAATCAGTCGAATTCATGATAACCAACAAAAGTTGTTCATAAGATTTGTGTATCTTTTGGTTACTGTCATTTTAAGCAATGCCATAGGTCTGCAACCTTGTGGAATTCGCTTACATGTGTCTGCATAGTCAACTAAACTTTACAAATCAAAAGGTTGATGATGAGTGCCCATTTGCAAAGCTTGCACTGGTACAAACTTCAGAGGGATCTACTACCCAACAGTCCATGTGGCATTACGTCACCAAAGCATTGACACCACCAACCAAGGACTGGAGGGTGGCATTTGGGATATGACCTAAGGTGCACACACTAATAGTTAGGTTTTCCAACTAGGTCAACAAATTGTTGATCCTGGTCTAGTCTAGTGGAGTAAAGTTGTGCTGCCAAGTCTCAACTTGTGTCCACATTTGCGTCTTGAATTCCCATTAAGCCAGATTGCATGGCTGTAACAGATGCGAGTTAAAGGTCTGCTCTCTCCTGGGGTCTAGATCAAGACTTGTGCCTCATTAACAGTGGTTACTTTTACTTTTAAGGGTCTCTCATTTTTATCGAAGGAAACAGTCAACTTTTTAAAAACATTTGGTAGCTTCAAAACATGTTGTAAGGGCATCTAGTTTGGTCAGAAAGACTAGTTGAGGTTGGGTTTTTGTAAACTCCCTGGGTGTATTCCTACTATTCTAAGATTATCCCCCTTCAAAATGAGGACAGGCTTGGCTCGTCTCACGAATCCTGAAAGCGAGTCCAAGCCCTTCTCTCAGTTATCTTTGGAAGCCCTGTTAGACCTCAGCCAGGTTCTTGCCAGGCAGAGTTGATGGAGTAACCACAAAGGGCTCATAGCATTATACTGAAACTCGTGGGAAAATTGAGAAAATAATTTTCAGAGGTTTCCTGGGAAAGATGAGGAAAGGGGAAAAAAGTGAGTAGGAAAGCTGTTATTCAGCATTGAGACAAGAAAATATTCACTGCCGCACTTCCTGCTGATGTTCAAGGATCTTCATAAATGATGCATATTTTTATGTCTCTGTTTATCTTACATGTGCAAATGAGCAAGTGTGAAGTCTCTTGCTTTGTGCTAACAACGTTCCATACACACTAAGCTGTGGAAATCACCTGCTTTTATGTGAGGAACCATGCTGCCTGTGAGAAACCATGCTGTTGGATCACAAGTCTGGCGCAGTCGGCCTCCTAAAATAACAGAGAAGAGGTAATTAGCACTCCCTGCTTTCCAAACTCTACAAGAAGACTACATGAGCCATATGGTAAGAAAATACTAGAATATAGGCCCTGGTATGAATATTAATTTTTGGTGGTCAGCCAAGACTTTACACCTGCTACTAACATGAATCACAAAATGCATCTTCAAAAAGCAAAAAAAAATACCTTTAGTAGTACAAGAGCTTGGCACTGGGGCAACTGCCTTAAGGGGACAACTTTGTCCTTATCTACCACTAAAAGGTGCGTATTAGTACCTTAAAGTAGTAGTCAAGTCGAGTCAAGTCACCTTTATTTATATAGCGCTTTTAACAATACAAATTGTGTCAAAGCAACTGCACAATATCAAAACAGGAAAATAGTGAGTAAAATTACAAGATTAAACACTAAATTTTCAGTTGAAGGCATTTCATTATTGAATTCAGTGATGGCATCGTCCAGCTCAGTTCAGTTTAAATAGTATCTGTGCAATCAAGTCAATGATATTGCTGGAAATGAAGTGTCCCTAACTAATAATACTTCCCCACTGGGAGCTGAGTTGCTGTTGTACCCCTGAAGGTACCATTGCACATTTTTATCTGAGAGAGCATCAAAATACAAGCTACAACATTTATCTGAAATATTACTTAAGTCTAAGATTAGCTTTCAGCATTTGTACCATCCCCCAATTCTACAGCATCCTGCTATTAGGACACGCCAGAGCAGACTGATAATTACAGCAGTGTCAAAGAAAGTAGTAGACCAACTAGCACACATGGCAAGAAACAAAGCAGGCACCGTTTAGCACGCAGTCAACATAAAGCTCAGCTTTTCATCCCATGCATATGTCTGCTGTTTATTTAAGAACAACAGCTTAGAAGTAATAGCAGAGGGCATCTGGGTTGGCTAGGCACATTATCAAGCCTAAAGGGGGGGGCTGAAGACAAATTTGGAGCAGGGAACTAGTTGTTTGCTCAGACACTAGAGGTGGTAATAAAAGATGGATGCTAACCCTCCAGTCCTATTTTAGTGTTATTTCGGTGGCTTGTATAACAGGCTGAGATGTTTGGATAGTCTGAGTAGGCAATGCATTGTGTGGTATAGCAATTGCAACCGTCTAAACCTAGCTAACTGAAACCACTTAGCCCACTTAACCACTATATGATGATAAATGTAGCTTAACCTCTCATTTTGTTTTTGTTTTTATGCAAATGGTTGTTATATCTCTGGAAAGACTCCGAGTTTGTTTAATACTGCAACAATCCGTAAGACACTATTAAGTCATAATAGCAGGTCTTAGACTAGAAAAATTTACAAAAAATGGTTTGAACTTTTCTTTACCCTGTGCAAGTCAGGAACCGCCTATAACATAACCTTCTATGTTCTAAACATATGTAGGAAGCAAACATAATTTTGGGAGTATGTCTTGCCTCAAGGCCTCATTTTGAGTATTTTGTGGCAAAGGCAGATGGGTAGGATTTAGGAGCGGTCTTCCCCAAATGTGTTTTTTTTTTGCTTTTTCCATCTGGCTTATGTGCCTGAATGGGGTTTGTGTGGGTGGTCTCAAAGACCTCTGGGCCACAGCTTTTTAGCTCTGAGCAACTTGAAGTAGCCTTAGTTGAATGCTAAATTGAGTCGACTCTCTTTGAATTACTGCAAGATTTAGGAAGTAGTCTTAAGCCAATACACATTGGTGACCTCTAACAAGACCTTCAGTTCTTTTAATTTCCAATTTCTGATTTTAAGATACTTGGAGGCATTGGAAAGTTGATTAATAAATAAACAATCTACTTTAAATAAAGAATCTCAATTTAGAACTTCTTAATGTCAGTCCACAATTTTTCAGTCTTTCTCTCCCAACTAATCAGCTAGAAAAGCAGCGCAGGTTCCCCTGAGACCAGAACACATTTCCTTCCGTTGAGATTTCTGTCCAAGAGCGGGGTGTGGTTACACGGTGGCATTTGAATGAGCACATCTGTGTTTACCCTAGCATGTTTGTTTGTGATGGTCAGGAATGACGAGAATATTTGCCGTGTCACAATAAATGCCACTTCAAGAGGCACTTGTAGTGATGGCAGCTGGGTCCACAAGATGGCAGGGCTGTGGAATTCTGAAACAGGTGTATCCAAGAGAAGTATGACAGACATTTATTTATGATATGTTTGCATTGCCTGTCATGTGCCAGTTAGGCAAAAGCAGCATGTTCTCCTAAAACCAGGCATGATCAGTGTGGCACCTGAACAATGTTTATAATGGAAGACAAAATGTCCAACAGTTTAGCATGTTTGCACCGCAAGAACTAGGAATGTATTAAGTTCTAGGAAATCCATTTGGGGGAACGAAATTAACTCCTTCAGAGTAGGGTCTAAAACAGCTCTATAGAAACTACAAGTGACATAAGTGTACGCTGATTGGCCAAACGCATTCGAAACACTGGGTACCTGGCATTTTTAAAAAGCCATGTAAGAATATTTACTCCATGAACATGGAAAACAGCGAAAACGGCATCTAGTTACCTGTTGTCTGCAGCCTTGTGTTCTTTTCTCTGCCTCACTGATATGTAACACTGTCAGTGTTCATAGGAGATTTAGTCAGATTTTCAGATGCTCTTTTAATTGCGTAAATTGTGCATTTACATTACATCTCTGTTGTCATTAAACGACAAACAAGAAAAACAGCTCCGGTCATGGTGTCCTCCATTCACCGGTTGTTGACATTTGTAAATGCTGCGAATAAAGACATCACTGTTGGCTGCTTCAGAATTCCTGCTGCCTGTGCGAATGCAACCAGGAAAACGGGCCGAGGGAGGATATTGGTTCTCTAGGAACTACCATGTTGGCTAGTAAATGTAATGATGAGTGGAGCCCCTATAGGGAAGTCTTAGGGTGAATCCCATTTCTCTGTCTTACCCCTTCCCCTTAGATTTGCGCGTTCATGTGAGAGTAAGGGCTGTCCCAATTCTCGTTTTGACCGAGGGGTAGGGCTAAGGGGAAGGGGTAGATAGCCCTTAAAACCAAGAATTTTCGCGAGCTTACTTGAAACCAAGGGGTACCCAGAACACACTGCGGCCAGATCATCCAGAGAGTATTTTCGTCTTAAATAATTTATTTAAAATTACGACAGTCTTGTTTTGTGCTCTACACAGTCCTGTAACTTACATATATATTTGCAACCATGCTCTTAATTGAAACGTTTTTCGCAATTTTTACACGCTAACGTTACAATGCTGATTTGCACAACAGTCCCGCGTTTCTCTGAATAGAGAAAACATCACTAAAATCCACGGAATCGACATACACACACTTTTAGACGGAGAGTTTGCGATCAACACTTGTCGCCTCTGGTGACGTAGCAGCCAGCTAGCGACGATGTATGATGACGTAACAGTAACCAAGTGGTGTCTCGTTTCATAGGGGTATGTTTTCACCCCTAGCGCTTACCACTCGGTTTAGAGGGACAAGGGCTAGGGGTAAGACGAAGGGGAAGGGGTAAGACAGAGAAATGGGATTCACCCTTAAACTAGCAGCTGAAGTCAGTAGAGACTTTCTTTTCATTAAGGATGGCTGTTTTGATGAATGTGTTTAGATGCTTCTGGAGATTGTGCTGGTGTCCACTTGCACCACCTTGAGCTTACTTCCAAGTTGGAGATGTGGATTTGGGTGGGTGAGCTTACTTCCAAGTTGGAGATGTGGATTTGGGTGGGTGGAAGTTTGGGAGAGTGCTGGGGGCTCACAGGGCGATCAAGAATTGTGAAGGAAGGGGGAGGGTAAATGAGGGAGCAGAAACCCCCTAGGAAACAGAGATGGGGGTAGGGTTGAGCCAGTGATTGAAAGTCAGATCTGTTGAAGAACAGACTGATCTCATTAGCGCTCTCCAGGGTCTTCTGCAGCAGGTTACCAGCCAGTTTGTGACCTGTCGTCTTTCCACTTAATTCATATTGTTCTTTTGAAATTGCTCTCCATGTTTGTTAGTTGCTCTTCCTCTTTGGCTCCGTTTGGACTTGTTTTGGTTGCTTCCTCTATCAGTCGTCTTCCTGTTTAGCAGGTCCTTCTGGTTCTTTGTGATCCATGGCTTCTTCTTGAGAAAACATAGTTGTTGAGTCCCTCAAAGTCCCCACCACATGACTCAACATGTCCCAATCTGTCTCCTTCAAGGCAACCCAAGATTCCCCCCCATTGTCCAGTTTGTCACAGTTCACATGGTTGCAGGCAGACACCGGATGACTGGTTTGTATGTTTGGATAATCTGCCAAGTTGTGGTCCAGTCTGTCCAAAGTTTTATGCCTTTTGACTTTGGTATACAACAGGTCAGAGTCTTGCTTTCTCTGGATGTGCAAGCCACAAACTAAAAGAAAGTTGTGAGGGTGGGGAAGAGTAAAAGTTTAAAACCCCAGAGATGCCAATGAGTGTGTTTAAATGATTTGTGGTGAGTTCGCAAACCACACCATTGCCTCTGTAGCATGTCCACTCCCTATTTTTCGTCATTCTCTCTCAAGCTTCTGTCTGCTCACACAAGTTGATGTCCATGCAGTACAACCACAAAGTTGGGAGTCTCAGCTCTTTTCCAGGTTTCTGTTAAGCTCATGGAACCACATTTCAATTCTCGATAGTTTCAAGTCAGCAGTGAGACTTGATATTGATATTGATATTGATAGTGATCAAGTATGGTCTGTATTTTGTCTAGGTGTTTTGTAACCAGATACCAACTACCCTTTATTGGCGTCAGCATGTCAGCTTGTGTATAAACAAGGAACGCAGGTTAAGCAGCAGTTGTTTCATAATACAATTATCTTTAATGCAGTCCACTGTTTGAATTTTTTAATGATATGCAACACGTCGATTGTAAATTAATGTTTGCATGACATTGCAGTATTGTATACATAAAAGTGCCACAGACAAGAGTTACAGTTGCTCAGAGCAATGAACTAAAGTAATTGAAGACATATTAGGACTGAATTTACAGTTTGAAATAAACCTACTGAAACAAAGTTTCTACTATGTGCGTGTTTGAGTTGAAACAATGATATCTTTATGATTGACATGTTTGGGTGGACTGCCACAAAGAAGCTTTGTTTCCCTGCATGCACCGAGGCTGCTTTTTGTGCTTATGGCTGCACTGGAGTAAGACAGAATGTTTGACTCATTTAGGTGTGAAGGTCAGAGGTCAGAGGCTTAGGGTGTTGGGATGATGTTTCACATCTGTGAGTTTCTGTCCCCTCAGGCCTGGATGATCAAGATACACCCTCCTGTCATGGGTGTGAGGGATTCTGTGGGGGTTTACTTTTTTAATGTTAATGGAATATATTTTAATGAGCAGTACTTCTTGTAAGGTTGCTATTCTATAGATCCAACTAATGATCATTAATTATAAAATAAAGTTTTCAACTACTTTTTATGGAAATGTAATAGACTTAAAGCGGTGTGGAGCTCAAACTGGGGTGAATGTAACTTTTGTAATTACAGGCAGTATATTAAACACAGTGTAATTGGTCTGAATATCACTGACTTAGTGCCAGGAAAGTGAGGTTTGGGTCTTTTCCCGATATGAACCAGGTTTCCACTATAAAATGGTGGACGATCATTACAAGATCGGTCTGTGATGTTTCGCCTAAGCACTACTAGTAATTTATATCACAATGTTTAAGGTCTTAGGAATAGGTCTGTCTTTGTAAAAGGGGATTTTGTCAGAATCCTTATTGCAGCCCACTGGCTTGCGTTACTGCACGATTCTTATATACAAAACACAGAATGACACCTAGATTTTCATCTGTCATGCTAAACAAACAAAACAGACTTTCGATTACCTGTAGTTTAAACATTATTCAAACTTAAAATATACAGTACTCCATATTTTCATAAATGACACTAAAGGGCTCCATATACTGAAACAGCCGTCTCATTGACCTGCATGTGTGCTATTCATTGATGTTCTTGTTTAATGAAGTGGTAGGCCTTGAAACCTGACATCTGAAGGAATACATATAGAGTGAGTAAGCGTGAGGCAGAGTGGGGAAAATAAAATCAACATTTAACACTGTGCTAGATTTCCATTCATCTACGCTGAAGTTCCATGTCCATCAGATTTGCCATTGCTCCATCGCTCAGAGGCTGAACAGCAGGCCGATTGTGTTGGGTCTCTCTTAATAGGGAAGTTGTTCCAGAGGCGACTACAGCAAATGCTGCTTTACATCTGAGGCAAGCGTCTCTGTTGCTATTGCTCTTATTTAGTGGTTTAAACAAACCATTGACCCTTTAAATGAAACCTTGGATAATATTGAAGTTGTATCTAGAGACCAGAATATCATAGAAACTTGAGGGCATTAGCAGCCGAATGACAACGCCCTGTTTCTGAATGTTTTTCACAGACAAGCACCACTTATTTTTTTCAGAAAATATATAAAACATGGATTTCTCTAAGATGTGGAATACAATCTATTACCTGTAACATGAGAACAATGAAGTAATTTGTGGTAATTCCTTGCAAACATGAAAAGAAACCACTGGCTCCACAGTTGGCTTGAATTCATAAAGCAAGATCTACATGAGGAATGAAGCCATGTCGTAATACATTTTAATATTTGTTCTGCTTATGACGCTAGACCTTTCAAAGCGAAGTCAGAGGATCATGAACTGAGATTCCATAATCTCAACAAAGCCACAAAGCCTCCTGGGAACTACTACATATTGTGTGCTGGGATGTAGCATTCATTCCCTTAGGTTTTTTTATATTATTATTTATTTAGAGAAACATATATTCTTGACTGACTGGATCAGTGGCAAAACATGTCACACGGCTACTGATCCAAATGTGTTTAAAAGCACTCCTAAGGTGTGATGGGATGCAAGGCAGTCAGTCTTCCTCACTGTGATTAATTAGCCTAGCAAGCATGAGTGAATCTGCCGATCCGGAATCTAATGATACAAACCAGAACGCCAAAATGCAAGTAAGACTCAACCTGACATGACAAATGCTGTTATTTTAACCCAATGTATAAATGACCTCCACAGTGAGACAGCTGACCACCCTCAAAGCTCTCAATAACTATAACTAGTCTCTGGTAACACTAACTTTAAACATTGTCGAACATCCATATTTCTCAACATGCTTACTTTTGTGTGAATTATTAGCATAGAATAAAATAAATACCAACATTGCATTTTGTATAATAATTTCAATTTATTTTATTGTAATTGTTAAATAGGCTACACTAAGTTTATAATACAATTTACAAGGTTGTTTTGTTATCTAGTTTCTGTGTTTTTGTATGTGTTAGCAATTAGCTAGTGTCTGTTCACATTTTCTGGTACTGATATAAGGTCAGATCAAAGTTTTGAATTAGCGCAAACAAATCGTTAAACACAGCATTGCCTCCATATAAATCAGTAATGTCTTCTTTTGGCTAAATTTTAAATCACTTATATAATGTCAATGTATTTTGTTTGAAATTTAACTCACATTTAGCATTTAGCAAGGCCTGTTAAGTATAAATATATAGCTTCTTTATTTAGCTATCTATTAAACAGTTGTTTAGTTAAATAATCTGTTAACTAATGTTTTATGCTACTGCTTTCATTTGCGGTGAAAGTAATTAAATACAGTCGCTTAATTAATTACAACAATATGGAATCCATTTAGGATTCATTAGGATTCAACATTGTTTTGAAATGTTTCTAAAACGTTTAAATGTCCAGTTTTATGTTATCATAATGTTATTTAAATATTTCAAAAACGTTTCTGACAAAGTTCTACTATATTTATTTTCAAAATCAAAGTCATTTGAATATTTATTTTTAATTATCTAAGAACATAAACATGTCAATTTTTTATTATAATTTATTTAAAGGTTACAACAATGTTTCCTATATCATTCAAGTACAAATAAGGTTGTTTTGAGAATATTAATCTCAGACTATTATGAGAATGTACATCAAATATTAAAATAAGAATGTTCCATCAATGTAACTTTAAAGCCCTATTTACACTAGTGCGTTTTACACTGGCATTTTCACTGCGTTTCAGAAGCGATCTCAGTCCACACAACACAACCGAAAACGCATGTCACATGACCCTTCATTTTGGGCCGTTTACACTGAAATGCAACCCCAGAGTTTTCAAACTAAAACGAGGTCTGAAGCGTTTTCGAAGGTTGAAAATGCCAAAATAGTGTAAACGACAGACGTAACCGTAAATGAAGACACAGTAGTGTAAACGTAGCCTAAGAATGTTTTTGTGCCAACATTTTTATAAATTCTATTAAAAATATTCCCTGTTAGCTAGGTATTCATTTGAATATTTTTAAGTTTGTTTAAATACGAAGTACAATTTAGTATATAGTATTGTACTTGTTTGAATAAGATGTATTATAATAATGCTAGAAGATGACATTTACTGCATATTTATTACATTTACGTCAGCTTTACTACTATCTTCATCATTTGCTTATCTGTCAGCTACTGTTAATGACCGATCTCAGGTCAGGTTTACATTTTAATACCATTACTAATTAAATTAAACACCCCTGACCTCCTAAACAGCTGTGTTTAGGTGCGGTTAACATTAGCCATGTGCCAAAAGTGACAGTCGACATCTGGACTTGCCATTGTTCCTGTATGCGTGGGCAGCAGAAACTGGTTGGATTTATTTGCAACATTTGTAGCTTTTTTTATATTGCGTTTTGATCTTGAATGATCATCATCTCAAAGCCGTCAGCAGGAAATGACTAAAGTGCTGACCAAGGTCCAAATGAATGAAGAGCTTGTTTTTGGAGCAGGTGGCCTCCGTTGAATGTGAAAGGCCACTCAGACATCAGAGAACGAGGCCTCTTGGCCCATAAAGGAGAGAGACCTCTGCATTCAACACACTTGGACACACACACAGGAACAACTGACTCGTGCTAGACCAAACACATCTTTATTTCCAGACCAATTATCCATCAGGAATGCAGTCTATACGGACACCGCTGCTATTACTGAGAGAGTGGAATGGGCTTCTTCAAGAAAAAGACTGTCGGTATAAATACACCCAAATAAAAACCCGTCCATTGGTCTTTTATAGCCTGTTAGGTCTAGAGGAAACTCTCTGAAATTGATTTTCACTGAAATAGCATCTTCTTTTCTTTCTTTCTTTCCTATCTGGTCACACTTTTCTCCCTGAAGTGATGATCTGAGGCGAACGAGGAGTGGAGATTCTTTATGTGTGAGTGTGTCGGGATGGGCTGTGGGAAAAGCAGGCGGGTGTTCAGATGGGGCGTGGACTCATGGGAGATTTCTCGCTTGTACTGCCAGTTTCTAAACTTACAGAAGCTCGACTAGCCGTGCTCTCATGGTGCAAGAGCGGAAATTATGTGTGATGTCCTAAGAAAACTTGGAAACGGAGTAGATTGGATGCTTACCTAATGTCAGTCATTCATAGCATGAAATACTGAATAAACATGAGTGTGACACCCGATCTGCACGGTGCGATTTGCTAGTTTAAGCTAAATTTGGAGAACTCTCACATACAAGAATAAGTCCACAGATTTTGTTGGCAACACAGAATGAATGTTTTATGGTTTATCTGATTTTATTCATGGCACGTTGGTTTCTTTTTCAAAAAGAAAAAGAAAAAAACAGTAGGTTATACTGAGGTAGAGTAATAAAGTCAGTTTATAATCTTAATTCGATTGTATCATAATATTCTGTAAACTTCTGTAAAAATGGTGTCAGTCATTGCTGTGAAATGTAATGACCATTCATAAATAAGTTTATGTTCCTTTGACTGATAATGCACCATAAACAGATTGTTAAAAATAAATAATAATAAATACTATTGTTATTTCTAAAATTAAAATATATAATATTTCAGAAACAATAATAATTGTACAAATAAAAATGTAACAATAATGTTATTATATAGAAACAAAATTCCCTGTTCTAAAACGGATTTTTTTTAATATTATGTAAAATATTTCAGAATTAGTAATTCACTGTTCTAAAATTTAAATGTAACTATTTCATAAACAATAATCTGTTATTAAAAATATTTATTATACATTTACATTTCAGAAACAAATTCACTATTGTAAAACAAAAATATAACTTTTATAGACATTGTTATATTAATTATATAGAAAAAATATTTCAAAAATAACTTTCAACTACACTATAACAGAAAAAAAATATTTTTTAACAGACATTTCTTTTTAACCCTAAAACACAACACAATGTAATACATAATTCAAATTACTGGTAAAATATAAAAAAAATCTTCATGCTGCATTAAAAGAGTAGATTGGGCTACTATGTTGTATTTTAACTTTCAGGTAAAACCTTCTACATTTATTATTTAGATTCTAAAATTAGATTACAATTTTAACATTAAAATGAAATTTTTGTGTAAAATTAAAAATGTAACAATTTTTTTAATTATTCTAAAATTAAATTTATATTTAAAAAAATAATAATTAACTATTGTAAAATTAAAAATGTATACTAATTCAAACAGTTTCAAACTTCACTCTGTCGACTATTTTAAACAGTTTTCACAGTATTCATGTGAGCCAGTCTAATTGGACACCTGCACCTTCTGATGAAACCTATACATGGAAATACTTCATAAGCTTGTCAAATAACACCCTTAATGACTCTTGGGAGTAACCGGTAACCAGACTGCAGTGCTGAGAGTGTGTTGAGTGCAGTTGCAGGCATGTGTGCTCATTGTAAAGCCGATTCCATTGTAAGGAACAGCCAGCATCAGCAAATACTCCAGGCTTTGTCCTGCCCTATATACAGAGAAGCAGACTCACACACAGACGCTTTTCCCGCTGCAGCTGGACAAATTTGTTGTGGGTTGGATTTTCATGCAGGGGTTTAAAATCTCTTTTGATGGAGCCGAAAGCCTCTCATAAATGGTGGTTTCTTGTGCTGCATCCAGCCACATCCTAGGTTTGTGTGTGTGTGTTTGTGGACAGATTTGTTTGCAGCTCATCTGTCATGTTATGCATGCTATCTGATCCATAATGTAACAAACAGGATTAAGAAATTCAAAATATAGAACAATATTGAAATGGCACGTCCAGTTATCATTTACTCACATGCGTACTTCCCTGAAATTCTGTCCTGCACTTAATTGGACAATCACAGGAGAACAAACCAAGGAGTATATTTTTATACCAAGCCATATGTTTCATATTTACAGTCATGAACCACAGGAGAGGAAATCAGGCCCTCTTGAAACCTCTGCTTCCTGTCAGCTGTATTAAGTTGTGCTTGCTGTAGCACATATCACTGTTCATATAGGATCACATGTATGAAAAAAGAGTGACTTGCTTATGTGTATTTGATATTGTGTCACATTGTTGGTAGTCAGCCACCCTGAAGCTGTAAATGTGCCGTAATAAACGTAAATCACAGACACCATTAAGAGGGTGTTTACTGTAAACAAACGTGTAGCTTTGTCTACTGGAATTTATGATGCCAGCGTTCGTGAGTGTCTGAGGAGTCATTCCCATAGTGCTTTACTCTTACCACACTGCGGTATTATAAACAGACTGTATTCATGAACACTGACTGGAGCCACCCTCATCTGTAAATGTCTCGAATCTTCACCCTGTACATGATAGACGCAGAAAGCATGGGCTTATCTAGAAACTGGCCTTGTGGGCAGGAAAGCATTTCTAAACATTCTGCATGGAGACTTTTAGTCGCTTAAAGGAATAGTCTGTGTTTAGTGCAAGTTAAACTACATCGACTGCATTTGTGGTGTATTGGTTACCAAAAAAAAAGACTCATCAAAAGCAAAAATATGATGAGGCACTTACAGTAGAAGTAAATGGGGCCAATTTTTGCACCAATGTGCAACTTATAATTATGTCAAAGCACATATTTATTTATTTATTTGTCTATTAAAACTTTTTTATTGTCTTGTTTAAATCATTTGTACAGTTGTTTAAGGGAAACGACGAGGAAACAAAATGTTACAATTGGATATAACTTTACATAGAAACCTGAATTTGCATATTGTGTACATATTGTGGCTATGGTATTGAAACTAGCTACGATTCCATCCAAAGTTGCGCATTTTACTTATGCGCAAAAAATTGATTATCCCATAAAACATTTTCAAATAAAGCACTGTTTACATCCCATGTGTTCAAGAGGATAAATCGTCACTTCCTGGGGTGCAAAGTATCAAAATCTTTTTTTTTTGTACATAATGAATGCACCACAGAGCACACAGACGAAACTTATTAACAAACGCTGTCATCTTATCTTGCATTCGGATGCCTGATGCAATTATGGGAGGGGATTACCAAATCATGATGATGGTGGACTTTGGCTCTGCATTTCAATATAATATAACATAAAATAACATTTTAGATGGTGTGCGATAAGATCAGGGTTCAGTTGTCCAATCACATGATCTGTTGAGGCAATGCACATTGAGGAATTAACTCAATTTCCATCGTTTATTAGCATGTCTTATTAAAAGATTAATAAAAAAAAAATGAATGCACATTTTCAGAATTTATACATTTACATTTAGTCATTTTGCAGACGCTTTTATCCAAAGCCACATATCATATAGAACATACTTTTTTAGAGGTTGTGATATAAGTTCTTCATCAAATGTAGGATTTACCAAATAGTAGTATGCGATTTTGGATGCAGCAAATTTTAATGATTAGGAATCGGCCCCATTCACTTCCATTGTAACATTCTTATTATAACAAAAAATTTTTTTTGAAAAAGGAGAGACAGGTGGGAATAATTTTTGTTTGTGTGTAGCCACAAATCCTAATGATTAAGTTTAACTTGTTCTAAACCTGGAACATTCCTTTAAAGTTCCCAGATGGGATAGGGTTTCGTCTTTCCTATGAAGATCCTTCCATAAATCAGAAACAGGACCAACAATATTGCTTTGTTTTTGCTTCTCTGGTAGGGTTCCTTGCTTGTTTCCTTTTCCTTGGCAGGACACTCACCCCTGAAGGCCAAAGCAAAGCTTTGTCCAAGACTACAAAGAACCAGTGAGAAACTAAACTGCACAAGTTTCCCCTTCCTTGATCGCTCTGTTTTTCCTGATCCTTTCATATGGACAGGACGTCACTATTGGAGACAACTCAACAAAAATCAACCAATGATGGCTCAGCAAAAAACACATTTAGAGAAGAAAAGTGTAGGATGAAGCCATGACCGTCTCATAAACAAAACTCCCTATGACCCAAAACATCTCAACAAGACTGGAAATATGAAGAGCTGAAGGAACCGAGCAGATCATTTCATGTTACATAACTGTAACAGTTCTTTATCTGCCATAAATCATTGCTTTAATAAAGCCATCCTGGTCTTACGCAATCGTTTAATTAGGCAGACGGTCAGATTAAAGTGTAGAACACACTGCAGCGTTTTAGAACTGACTCATTCCAGTCAGATTATACAGGGAAAGGCCTGTGAACTCAACACCCAATCACCAGGTTGCTTCTAGAATCAGCATTGTGAATTTGAGAGGCAATGTTTACAGAGGAAGTGACTGTCCTAACCTTGTGCAATCTCTGTTATCAAAGACAACACCTTGGAGACAATAAGACAGAGTTCTAGTCACCAGTCATTGTCGTTCTCGTGATTTCTGTTCAAATGTAATTCAGTGGAAAGTGACGTTTTTAAGTAATGTTGTTTGGATTTAGTCATAAAGTGTTTCACAATGGCACAATAGAATCTCATGCTAATTCTCACATGTGTTTGTGTGTTCCTCCCTGAAGCACGTAAACTTTAGAATTAGTTTGTTTGGAATTGTTTTAAAGGTTACGTTATGGTTATGGATCATAATGGCGCCTTTGTTTTTCTAATCTCTCCAGTGACTGCAGTTTTGAAAGTGGTAAATACGGCAAATTAACAAATGTTTTTGTGTAGAACCAAAAAGTCTTTATAAAGTTTATTTTGCATCAGAACCTGGAAAAAATGGCAAGATGTCAATCCATGGACAACGTCCATGTTTAAATTTAAATTTTGTTTAATTACGTCCACAGAAGACTATTTCTTGCATTGATTGTCAAAGACTTAGACTTGTTTTGGAGTAAAGGTGCAGCCACATTGCGAAATTTCACAAAGTTTATCAAAAAGGATGTATGAAACACGTCACATGTTAACAAGGTGATTAAAATTAGCGTTGGGGAAATCTACTTTTAAAAGTAATGCATTGCAATACTGCCTTACTCCTTAAAGGGATAGTTCAACCAAAAATTCTGTCATTAATTAATCACCCTCATGTCGTTCAAAACCCGTAAGACCTTCGTTCATCTTTGGAAAAACAAATTAAGATATTTTTGATTAATTCTGAGGGCTCTCTGTCCTTCCCATAAACAGCAAAGTAATTAACACAATCAAGACTCAGAAACGTAGCAATGAGATCGGTAAAATAATCCAGGTGACATCAGTGGTTCAACCGTAATCTTACGAAGCCACGAGAATACTTTGTGTGCACAAAGAAAACAGAAATAATTACTTTATTCAACAATTTGTCTCCTTTGTGTCACCATATAGCGCCATTTTGGAGATTATCACATACGTAAACAACATTTGCTGTTCTGTGTCAGCAGCACCGTATGAGTAAGTATACTATAGTCTTTGGTATCACATACGTAAACAACGTATGCAACAATGTATGTACGCAGATACTTTATTTACGCTCAGATCAAAGTGTAAACAACGCAAACGGCTTATCCGCGTGCGGTGCTTCTGACGCATAACAGAATACGTTGTTTACATATGTGATACTCTCCAAAATGGCGCTATAGGGTGACGAGGAGGAGTTTTCTTTCCGCACAAATGTATTCTCGTAGCTTCGTAAAATTACAGTTGAACTGTTAAAAATCAACGTTTCTGGACCTTGATTGCGTTAGGAACTTTTCTGTCTATGGGAGGGTAAGAAAGCTCTCGGAATGCATCAACAATATCTTAATTGGTGCTTCGAAGGTGAACGAAGGTCTTACGGTTTGGAACGACATGAGGGTGAGTAACTAATGACAGAATTTTCATTTTTGGGTGAACTACCCCTTTAAAAAGTAGCTAGTTTCGTTGTTTAATTACTCTTTATGAAAAGTAATGCATTACTTTACTTTTGTTTTACTTTTGTCACCTGTGCCAGGCTTGTTTATGTATTTTTAATAACAAAAACCCCAAAAGTTATATTTTTGGAAACTATAAAGACCCTTAAACACCAAAACGTTAAAATTAAAAAGCCTCAGACTGAAGGAAGAGGTTTTGCACGTCACTCCCAATTTCTCGGGAACAGGAGAGATATCAGTGAATCATTGGGAAAAAAGTAACTTGCATTACTTTCTTGAAAAAATAACTAATTTTGTTGTAAATTTAAAAGTAATGCGTTACTTTTCCAGTTACTTGAAAAAAGTTATCTGATTATGTAACTTGCATCACTTGTAAATGTGACCACAGCGGTAAAAGGTTCATTTTTACGTTGTCTTGACTAGTTTCCTGTCTTTATATTTTAGGTGTTCTGTCACTTCCGGCTCATTTCAGTCCGTACACGGAGGGACGTCAGACGGGGTTGGAGAGCAGAGAGGATGCGTACGCTGAACTGGAGCTGCGAACACTCGAACAGGCCTTACTGGCTACATGTGTGGGCAGCATCTCCGAACTGAGTGAGTGTCTGGCTTCCTTCCTGTCTGTCTGTTATGTCTGATACTATTGGTTTTATCTGTTTCTCTCTCCTGCCCATTACATCCATTATGAAACACACTGAATCATTTACAACTCAAAATGTTCACGTTTAAGCTACAGCTTAAGAGAAGGCTGGCATGCTGGAATCTTTCAGTGTTACGCTTATCGCTATTGATACATCCTGAATCTTAAATGCAATTTTAATTAGCTTTTTATATTTCTAACTTTGCATTTGGTATTTTGTTTAAAACTTTATATTGCTAATTTTTGGATTCAGTTTTATTAGTGGAAATAATAGTACATCAACTAAGGCGGCAACATTATATATAAACAAACGAAAAGTATTTATTTTAATTTGCCTATTATTTTGCATATTTCATATACTATTTATATGCATATTATTTTGCATATATATTTTTCAAAGTTTAAGCAACATAAAATAATTAAATTAGATTGTTAAATTTATATAAAATATAAATATTGTTAAAAATATATATTTATACATTTTATTTTATATAATTTGATACAAAATCGTGTACATATATCAAACTATAAACTACACAAGTTTACTATTTTAGGTATGTCACTACCTGTCACAGAGCTTGCCTTGACACTCAACAGAGTCAAGATTGCAGCAAGTTTCATATAGAGACAATTGCTTTTTGTTATCCCTGCAAACACTACATGGAAAAGGAGATAATGTGGACGCTGTTTATCTTTCTGGAATGATTAGTCTATTATTTTATGCTCTGAATAAACACCACTATGCCATTCCCAAAGAGGAGGCATGTTTGCTTTCTAAACAGAATGTTTTGTGATGGAAATAGAGAAAAAGGACACAAAACGAGTGTGGAAGTCAACTAAAAGTCTTCTGGTGCCTTAAGTGCCTTGCGTCTGTTATTTTAGATAATTCCTGCAGGATGTTACGGTGTTATCAGACACACTCCTATCAGGATTGATGGAAGATGAACCGCTGTACCAGTGTCTCCTCTGACTTCATGATGCCTGACTCATCTGCACTCAAATTGAGCATGTCTGTCTCAACACAGTTCCCTTGATAAAAGCAACATCTGGTCTGTGATTTATTGTCTGGACTGGATTTTATACAAGTGGAAAGCTGAACAAATGCAATTTAGCTGAATTTTAAAGTGTAAATACAAAGATTACACTGCCTTATTCAGCAAGAGTCTTTCGGTTCATTGTGTAGTGTTTTGGATCCCTGCTCACACTAGTTTACATTTGAAAAAGGGATATTTCCCTTGCAGTGAAGGAAGCTTTGTTGGCATGGGTTGCCGTACTCTGAGCTGTTTTACCTGTGTTTACCCACCATGCCACAGGCCCAGCATGGTTGGCGGCTTACCGATGGAAGGCACAAATTTCCTACTTCAAAAACCGAACACTTTGCTGCTTGTCTCCCACAGCACAAGGGCACGTTCATGCAGGCTAAACGTTCAGCAGGACATTAGCAATCACACACAAACTCAGTGAGAGCTGTCTTTGTGCACTGCCTGTGATGTTGGCGCCTCCCCATGAGCTCTCATGTAGGTTTGATCTATCTGTACCCAGGAGACCGATGGACAGTGGGACATCTGTATGTCCTCAACTGCCCTGGAACGCTAGATGCAAATGGGCATCTACACAGCCTAAAATGTGTGATTTGGCATGTGAACATTTTGCTGTTGTTGGTAGCTCTTTCAGTCTGAATTAAGAGGAATGGTTGAAAAAGTAAAGCTTGATATACTTTAAGCAAAATCAAAGAGAGCACTGATGTGACATAATTTCGAACAATACCAGGCCAAAATTAAGCTTGTTTGGAGCTTGTTTCAGGAATTTGAAACAATTTGCGAAAGCGAATGTCATGGGAAAGTTTGCTCAAGCTGGTAAACACCTTTGAACTATCACTGGTCTAAAGTGATTATGTAATAGGCAAGCAAAATCGAAGAACGAACATATGAACTCTGACATAATTTCAAACAAAATTAGGCCAAAACAAAGTTCGTTGTGGGAGTTCAACAGCCTGCCAAAGCAAACTTTATGGAAAACTTAATTCCAGCTGGTAAATACGGTCAAAATACCACTAGTCTATGCCGATTACATAATAGGTAAGCAAAATTTAAGTGGAATTCAAGTTGAACTCATGTGGCATCATTTCGAACAAAATCAGGCCAAAATTAAGCCAAATGAAAGTTAAAGTTTGCTTGAGCTGGTAAACTTGAGCTGGTAAACACATTTGAACTATCACTGGTCTATAGTGATTACATAACAGGCAAGCAAAATTGAAGAACAAGCTGATTTGACATCATTTCGAACCAAATTAGACAAAAAAAGTGAATATGAACTTCATTGGGGGAGTTCGAAGCAGCTTGCCAAAGCGAACTTTACGGAAAACTTTGTTCCAGCTGGTAATACCCCTTCGAACTACCACTGGTGTAACTAACACATTTTGGAACAAAATCAGGCCTAAACAAAGTTTTGGGAGTTTGAAATAAGCAAACTTTCTGGAAAAGTTTGCTCCAGTTGGTAAACACATTTGAACTACTATTGCTCTGTAGCAGTTACATGATAGGTAGGTGTAGCTCTGGAGCTCTGCCTCCTTTGAGGTATACATTTTCTGGTTAATTGCATCTAGTAAAAATGAGAATACACTAGAGAGCTGCTTTACAGTAGAAACTGAAGATTAATTCTAACTGAAAGTGACACTAACTTTCATGGTTTAATTTTTAAAACTGTAAAGCTTGTTTTAAAGTTATCTATTGTATAAAACAAATGTGACTTGACTTGACTGGAGTCCTGAATTGCAGAGCTGGTGCAAACATATACATCACCATGATGCTTTCTTAGCTGCTGCTTTCTCACTCCTGTCATTTTTGTTGTTTACTTTGCTATCGAGAGGGAAGGACACAGCACATATTTGCATGTTCAAATTCTAAATACTGCTTCCAATAGGATAGGCAGTGCCGGAGACATTAAACTGCTGCTCAGGTATTTACAATTTTTTTTTACCCTAAGCGAAGAACGGAAAAGAACTTCACTTCAAGTGTATCGGCCTTTAAATTGCAACACGTATTACCATGAGCTTTGAGGATGTTGTATTTAATATCTCCAGTCCAATCGCACTGATCTCAGCCTGCAGGGCAAGCGTTAGTAGAAAAAAGCCCCAAACTTCCTGATTGCTTCATAAATTATCTTAAGACCCTCTGTAGGGCCTGGCAGAACACAATAAGGGCCCTATTGCTGCAAGTTTGGCATCTTTCAGATAATAAAGGACGATTCATCCTACTCACAAACCACTCTGTGGTTTGAAAATGAACCCAAGGGGTGATTACCACAGATGAAGTCTACATGTTCCCACATATGGAGTGGCCAGCCCACAACTTTGCTTCCAAGTTAGCGTAGACCAAGACATGCATTGAATCTTGATCAGTGTATCCATATGTAGTTTAGTTAGCACCTGAACTGTTCCCTGCTATGTGTTGATAATCCAATTTTCATTGGATGCCTTATTGGTCCAATCGTACAGATGTTCATATGTTGTGGAACTGTGAGATTCATGAGGGAAAGACATCAGCAGGTGGGTGTTTCATCCCCAAAGCTGCTTAGACGAGGCACGTGTTTCCACATTTGCTATGAAGGCCAACTTGTGGTTTTTGGTTTCAGGGGTTTCAAGGTCTTGCAAGCTTCCGACTGAGCTCTGGTGATAATTTGATATCTGGGTCAATGACAAATAATAATAAGAAAATAAATAAATATATATTAAAAATTGAGTGTACATTTTGTGTTCATGTTGGTTTTATTTGCTTTTTAAAACCTTTTTTTTGAGAACATTTTCTTTTTACATATTCAGTATAAATTTAATGATTTTAAAACTATTTTGTTCTTATTCATTCTTATTATTTTCACAAAAAAATGTATGTATTTCAAGATAGAAAAAATAATAGATAGAATAAAATACTTTATTATTGCATGGTGGTTGCACCACATGACATTAATTTTTCAAATGTTTGTAGAATGATTTAAAAAATTTTTTATTGATTTAACAAAAAATTTAATAATTTCATTTATTTTAATTTTTTTTCTTACATTATGATATCAGGACCGTTTTACCACCATGACATTTTTTTACTGTATGCTCATTAAAAATCATTAAAATGTAATCATAGACCGTGTATTCAAGATATTGAAGGAAAAATAAAATTTTAATAAATTAAAATAATCTCTGTTAGACTGATCTGATGCAATTATCTTAAGTTTCTGATTGATTGTTTGTCATAATCAGGTGACCTGGTGTCACGGGCCATGCACCATATGCAGCGCCTCAGTTCTGTCCGTCACGGGTTCAGTCCTGCGCGTCATGCCCGCCAGCAGCCCGTCTCCTGGTCTCCGGATGCCTTTCACACGCTCTACTACTTCCTGCGATGCCCTCAAATGGAGTCCATGGAGAACCCCAACCTGGATCCACCCAGGATGGCCCTGAGCAAAGAAAGGTGAGCCTCATTACTATTCCCCTCCCATTAATCCAGTCTCCAATTCACACAATTGGTGCTAAGCTAATTAACAGCCCAAACCCCTAATGGCCCATTTATATGCAAGTAAACTCTGAAAATCACACAGCCTGAAGGCACTTTAAAGCTGTTAATGATATAGTAGAAATGTGTGGAGCTCCTCAAACTCCTTTTCCAGCTGCTGTTTCCTGGAAGTTCATTGTAACTTGTTCTTAAAGAGAGATTGGTTTTAAAAGTGGGTCAAGTGTCCTGTCTTGCTTCAAGGATGTCCTCAGGGTATTACTTGCTTGCTAAAGGTAAATACGAAGGTTTATATTATGCATGGTTCATTTACAGGTGTACTGTAAATATTGGCTCTTGGAAGGAAGCCTGTTTGTGAGATACAAAACTAGGTGTAACTATGTTGAAGCAGTTACTTGGCAAGCTGAAAGCAAATTTATTTTGAGGCAATCAAACAACAGCAGCTAGCATTTTGAAAAAGTAGTCTGCTATGCTAGCTTCAGGCTACTAACAAAAGCTAAAATAGCTGTTTTTCCATTACAAGTCACATTGCACAAATTAAAATAGCAAATTTCCGCGGCAAGTTTCAGAAGCGACCCAGAAGCAGCTCTCCACTCTTCTTCTGATACACGCCTATATCTCCTTTGATTAAAAATAATGGCTAGTGCTGTGGCTGCAATATACATATGCAGAACATTAATATTAACAATGTTGGATTTTGTCAGTTACGTCCTAGAAAAAAAGTAGCTAGTTTCTGGAAAAAACAGTGTAATCATATTGAAAACATCCACGTGGCTGTCATGCTACTGATAAATGTAGCATAGCTTCTTAGCTAACATTCTTACTTGTAAGCTCTTTGAGATGACCTATCTCGACATGTAATACATTTTGCTGTCTAAATGCAACAAACTATAGAAAATTCGACCCCAAAACAATCACTACATGAAGAATGAGTCACACAGGTACAACAATTTCTGGAAGCTCTTGCTGTGTCCAAAAACAAAGTAAATCCAGACTTTCGTTGATGGGCTCAGATGTTTGTTTCCTCCTTTGATGTGTTTTGTTCAATGCCAAGCACAATTGTCCACATGTTGTGATTGTGTGTATACGTATGTGTGCAATTATTAGGTTGTATGCTGAGTTAGTAAAAGCCAAATCTTGCTATTGGCTCCAGCTGGTTCACTTGTGTAAGACCTTCAACTAACAACCTTAAGTGGAAAACAACAATGGAGCCTTACTGCCGACTCCAGGACTCCAGTCATGAATCTCTCTTAACGATCATGCCAGGAAAGATTTCCAGCAATATCGCCGAGCGCTTGTGTATATGGTGGAGTAGCAGAATGGGATACAGGTGGTGCTTCAGTCCTGGCTGTAATTACTGTAAAGGCCTCAATCATTATTTAAGGTCTCCTCAACACACCTTCTATTGAAACGTCTATAAAACCTTTGCTTGAAATGAAACCACACGTGTACTGTGTGGTCCTAACAGAGGCCTGTAAACGGAAAGGGGGTGTTACGGATCCAGTGAAGTTTGGTTATGTGAGCTAGAGATTAGTAATAGTAAGTGTTGATTTATGATGGGTATGTGTCTCCTATTGAGTGGGTGGAGAGAGAGGGAGGAAAGGGTCAGAAAGGTGAACGGGAGTGCTGGGTGGTAAGTGGTCGCACATCAAGGAGGCACTGTAAGATGAGAGGGGTGGACGGTACTCTGACCCCAGATCAGGACAGAGAAGACAAGACACATTCATACATACTGGCTAATTGGAGTACAGAATGCTTTCATACTAAGATTAAGTTTCTAAAAAGAGGTTCAGAGTAAGTGAAGTGAACTTATTTGAACCTCATTTTAGAAACATCCAACTACTTCTAAGAATACATATTTCTATGAATGTGTCAGTAAATCAGTATAACAGTAGGTCAGGTCTCTTTGCACACTAAACAAAAACAGTTCACCAACATGTCTAATATTAAATTAACCATAAAAACATTGTATTTCTGTTTGGCCATGTTTTATCTCACCTAATGAAACAAGTGAGCCAGACTAAATAAAATCATGCTTTTGGCTGTTTTCTGTTTGACCGTGTTTCTTTTTTATTCTCACCTACTGAAAGAAGTCAGAAAATAAATAACTAAATAAAATAATTAATTAAAAGAACAAACAAGTTGGTTGTTTTTCTGGCATGTCTAGTACTAGGTTTATTTACTAAATTTGTTCAATTTGATCATTTGTGATCTCACCTACTCATAAATCATGCTGTTGGCTGTTAGTCTGACACATCTACCAAGGTATTAAAAACATTTATTTATAAAAGTCACTAATCAACTGATGTATATAAAGACCTTTTTCAAAATATTCAATGGTGGGCTGTAGTACACTATTTACACATGATTTTTGAGTCAAAACAAATATTCAAAATAACGCTCCCATTTAAAGTGATGCTAGGATTAATCATCATCCGCTGCCAAACCACGAGAAATTCCTGGCTTGAAAACCACACCGTTTAATATGCAGTGGCCATAGAGTCGCCTGCCAGATGCTAGTGTTTGTATATGACTCAGAGACATGCTCCAGCATTATATATGTTTATAGCGAAGAGGAAGTAGCCGTGTGGTCTCAGTAGTGAACTCTTAATCACGTTTCACATCTCTGCTGTAATCTAGTCATGGGAGAAGCCTTAACACGTGTGTAAATGTCTGTGCTAGTCCGCCAAATTAGCCCAAAGCGCTATATGGTTTCCACAAGCCCTGATTAGCCGTGCTTTGATGTAGGCTGCAACTGAGCTCGGATTTCGGGTCGAAGGCCACGGGTTGAACTTGAGCCCTTGATTCAGACGCGCGGGTCATTGTTGAAGCCTGACCCAAGGGCCAAATGAACAAGAGATGGAGGGAGGCAGACGGACTTTTGCTTTTCACTAGCGTAGCGCTCTGACAACAGAACAAAGGCGAGGTTGTAAAACTGTTGAAGAGCTTAAATTTCATGCTGGTTTTGTTTTTCATTCATAAAAGAGCAAGGTCAGAGGAGTGGACTAGGAGTGGACTAGTTTACATTTGTGTGTGTCCCTGAACGTGTGGCCGGTACATGTAATCTACCGTGCTACGAGAGCTATTGCCGTGTTTTTTTTTTTTGTTGTTGTTCAAGAAGATGTAAGGGATCAATAATTCCATTTAGGAATAGAAAAGAGCTGACAGGCATAATATCAAGTGTGTTTTTAGATTTGAGTGTTGCATATTGCTTTTAAATAATGCTGTTAGTAGCTGCTGCCAGAAGCACCAGGCACATTCAGACTGACGGTTCCCCTCAGAAGTGTTTAAACATTTTTTATCTTTGATAGTTTAGACTTTTTATTTCTGGTTTTATACCATATATATATATATATATATAGCCCCATAATTAAAATAAAATATTTTTATTTTGTAAAACCTGATGAGGTCACACTTTATATTAGGTGGCCTTAACTACCATGTACTTACATAAAAAAATAAGTACAATGTACTTATTGTGTTCATATTGTATTGCAAACCACTTTTGCTGCTACTGAGGTGGGATTCGGGTAGGTTAGGGACAGGTTTGGTGGTATGGGTAGGTTTAAGGGTGGATTAAGGTGTAAGGAATGGGTCAACGGTGTAATTATAAATGTAATTACAGAAATTAATTACAGATGTAATTACATATAGGTATTTTTAAAATATAAGTACAATTTAAAAACATGTATGTACACAATAAGTGCATTGTATCAAATTATTAATTTAAATGTAAGTACATAGTAGTTAAGGCCACCTAATATAAAGTGGGACCCCTGATGACCCATAATTAAAAAAAAAGATCTTGCTGGATGTTTTCTATTTTTAATTATGCTTTTTATCTTTGAAAACCTGGTGCACTTTAATTAAAAATACAATTAAACATTAAAATACAGAATTTTTTTTATTTTGGAAAACCTGGTGGCCAATTATAAAATTAAAATAAACCAATGATTTTGGGGGCTACTTAATACCTTTAATGATTATTTTTATTTTTGAAAACTTGGTGCCCTATAATACTATAATTAATAAAAAAATATAAAATTAAAATATCGAAAATTAAAAAAATATATATTTTGGGAAATCTTATCAGAATCAGAAATCAGAAAGACATTTTATTGCCAAGTGTGCTTGTTTTAGTGTCATAAGCTTCCACATGTAAGTATAAATAAACAAAACAATTGAAAAGAAAAAAAAAAACAATTTGAAACATAAATGATTGTATATACAGTTGTGCAATAGATGATAGGATGGGATAGAATTGAAGTAGATTATTACATAATGAGGGGGGTGGGGTGGCATTTCACTGTTCATAAGGTAGATTGCCTGGGGGAAGAAACTGTTCTTGTGCCTGGCTGTCCTGGTATTTGGGGCTCTGTAGCGCCGGCTAGATGGCAAAAGTTCAAAAAGGGGATGACTTGGATGTGAGGGATCCAGAGTGTTTTTCTGAGCCCTTTTCCTCACTCTGGATGTATACAGTTCTTGGAGGGAGGGCAGGGGAGCACCAATAATCCTTTCAGCAGTCTGAACCGTTCTCTGTAGTCTTTCTGATGTCTGATTTTGTAGCTGAACCAAACCAGACAGTTATTGATGTGCACAGAACAGACTCGATGACGGCTGAGTAGAACTGTTTCAGCAGCTCCTGTGGCAGGTTAAGGTTCCTCAGCTGGCGAAGGAAGGTACAACCTTTGTTGGGCCTTTTTTTACAATGGAGTCGATGTGAATGTCCCATTTCAGGTCCTGAGAGATGATGGATCCCAGGAACTTGAATGACTCCACTGCAGCCAAAGTGCTGTCTATGATGGTGAGTGGAGAGAGTGCAGGGGGGTTTCTCCTGAAGTCCACGTCATCTCCACAGTTTTGAGCGTGTTCAGCTCCAGGTTGTTATGACTGCACCAGACAGCCAGCTGCTCAACCTCCTGTCTGTAAGCAGACGCGTCACCGTCCTGGATGAGGCCGATGAGTGTGGTGTCATCTGCAAACTTATGCCCCATTATAACAACAAATAAAATAAAATAATAAAGTTTTTTTTTAACCACATGATGCCCCATAATGGGGGGGGGGGGGGTATATCCAATGCCTATTCATATAGTTATATAGAGTGTATGGAAAATCCCCATAAACTTTTCCCATCTCAGACTAATTTAGTTAGTTTACTGACTGATATCTTTTTCCACACACACACACACACACACACACACACACACACACACACACACACACACACACACACACACACACACACACACACACACACACACACACACACACACACACACACACACACACACACACACACACACACACACACACACACACACACACACACACACACACAGATATACAATCAAATCCTTGTATGCTCTCACAGATATCAGCTCCCCCAACACCATCCACCCCCTCTTCTTTGCGACCAAAGTAAACACACTTAGCAGGCTGCAATCTATTAGTCTTGACAGTGGTTTTAAGAGCCTTAGCACTTGGAAAATTCCCTTGATCAATATAGTAAGCAACTAAAACTGCTCCTCTAAACTATTTTAGTGAAAGTGTGTGGTTATTAAGTGTGTTTCTTTATGCCTCCTCCCTCACTTTCCCATGAAGATCTTTCCTTACACTTGGATTAAGGTTGAGCTATTTTACAACCACAAGTCAAACAAATGTTACTAAACCTCGTCTGTTTTCCTGACTGTAGTCGTTCTTGCTTGCAAATACGCCACTCTTTCAGTTTTATCTTTGGTTTTGTTCAGACAGACAGATATAATCAGGTTTTTTTGTGTGACCTACACAAATCTGTTGTTTGTAGTGCAAAAAAGCATTACCCCGGGACATTTTACATGGAAATACAAAGGTTATTGTAGGATAACTTTTTTCAGTTTTCCTGAAGTGTACCAGTTTACCTGAGGTTTTCTTTATTTTTTTTTCAAGTTTTCACGTTTCACTGGCAAAACACCTTCAAACAGAACATGATTTGATACGCTTTTCATATCCTCCCTCAAGATTTAAATATAGCTTCTCTAAATTTAGCTTTGCCTTCAGATGTTTCACACTTGAAAGCTGCCTTCAGAATTTGAATAGTCTTTTCTTTTGAACCAAAATGGCTCCCATCAAGTTGTCATCTGCAAAGTTGATCTGTTTGTTGTGGTTGAGCGCGTCTGTAGGTCTCAGGAGATGTGTTTCTCTGTTGTGCATATCTTGTGTGTTTAATGAGCTTCACGCTCCTCTCTGTACGTCTCATTTGCATGTCTTGCCGGGCTGACAGACTCTCGGCGGGACTACTTTGGTTTGTTGTTTGACGTCATTGTGTTCCTGCTGTGCATCGAGCGCTCTGGGGGCCGACTTTCACGTTGGTATCTTTTCTAAATCCGATGTGAAGCTCACTTTCTCTGAGGGGTTGGGAGGCTTGGGAGACATTATGAAAAACCTGCAGGGTATCCTCATCTTCTTATCAGGGTTTTACTTAGAAAAAGATTAGATTTGGAAAGGGGATGTGTATCAGTGTCTGGTGATTGTACTTCACGGTTCTGGCTGACTTGGATGCTAAATACAACTGAGGGTGGTGCAGCTGAACAGTTATAATAAGCGCATATTTTTGGTACAAATTGCCTTTAATGGTGACAGTAAAGAAGATCTATATTATCTAAACAAATCTATTTGTAAGCAGTCCCATTCATCTCAATGGCAGTTGTTCGGCTGCCGCAGGGCCATCAGAAGTATGTGACTATCTCAGTGTAGTCGAGACCAGCAGGGGTGAACTGCTTGACCCCTGGGTGAGAGTGCGTACATTTAGGGCGTTTTCACTTCAGTCCTATTTTAAATAACCAAACAGCATCTCTTTTTTCATTCAAACTGTTGCTTTTTATAACCAGAAACTTTTAAACATTGTATGATAATTATTATTATGAATACATTTCATATTAGTACATTACTCTACTCTATTTATTTACTTACAAGGAAGACCAAGATGGTCCGACTAACCTGAAACACTTGAATAACTTATGATGATAATGATGATTATTTTTGAAAATCATTTTATCAATATCAAAAAAAAATACGAAATAAGCATGCATTGAATTGTAGTCAATTACACATGATTTTTATTTATTCTCAATTTTTGAAGGATGGCCAAAACATTATTTAATAGACGAAACACTTGAATATTGGAATTAGGAAGAAGAATAAGCAGGATGTTAGAATATTATATAATATTTTTTGATGTATTATTTTTTTATTGATTAAATAGTAGTGTATTATATACTATTTTCGTGTGTGTGAGTGGATGATGATTGTTAAAAATACTAATTATATGAATATTAGCATATTATTATACAATATATATTTTTTAATTAATCAATCTTCATTTTTGAAGGACCAAGGCGCTTTTATTAAATCCTCCAGCCTTTCTTTTTGGATAAAACTTCTAGTTTCTGTGACTGTACTTCACAATAGTTTACAATATACTGGCTTTGAAAGCCACATTTTGTAAAGTTTATTCAAATTTGAGTCAAACTTTGACAAAGAACCCACTTCATGTAAATATATTTTCTCTTACATAAAGTGAAAATATTCACTTTAATGTAAGTGTGTTTTCTCTTGGCTTTTTCACCTCTGCTTCACCTTTCAGAAGACGAAACTTGTTAAAACTCTTTACGGAATTATTATTGCGTAATATAGTCCTCCAGTAAACAGCCCCTATCTATTCTCATATCAAGAAGCTTGCACACATACAAACACATTCATGTCTGCAGGGAGTGTGCGTGAGCTGCTGAAAACAGGACGACTTCAGCAGCTGTACTTCATTCTCAGCGTGAATCCTCTGAAAGGACAGGCTGCTGAAAGATACGAGCCATCTCAGTGAAATCTGCGGTTTCTTATTCCACACGCCCTGCTTTACAAACACTAGCAGATTCAGTGCGGTGTGGCCCAACTTGTTTTACACAACTGTGGATTTCAGACGACTTGTTACACACACACACACACACACACACACACACACACACACACACACACACACACACACACACACACACACACACACACACACACACACACACACACACACACACACACACACACACACACACACACACACACACACACACACACACACACACACACTAAAGACAGTCTATAATTATCCATATATAACAAACAATAGTAGTTAAGCTCACTTTTGAGAACAAATTTAGAATCTGAAATCAATTCATGGCTGTCTGTTATTAAGAGAGTACAATGAACCATTGTAGTTTGGTACAGCAATGCATACAATGAAATATTGTTGCAATATTAACACAACAATGGATTGGAAACAAACTTGCTGTTTTTGCCGTCCTTAGGCCGTTCCTCCTCCTCCCCCCGCTGATGGAGTGGATGCGTGTGGCCATCGTTCACGCGGAGCATCGCCGCAGCTTATTGGTGGACAGCGATGATGTCAGACAGACGGCGCGGCTGCTCCTTCCTGGACTGGACTGTGAGCCCAGACTGCTGAAGTAAGACAACATATCATACAACATATACTGACTGACAACCAGCACACATTCATACCTGCTGGACAATAAATGAGTGAAGAACATGAGCCACATCTAGAGAACAGAAAACCAGAGAGAAATACAAGATGGACGCTTTTGACAATAATCAAAAAGTCCCTAGAAGAAGAGCCACACTGAAAAACACTCTGAACACCTTAGCAACCATTCTAAATACCTTAGCTACTGATAGGTGTTGTGTTCTGACTGTTCTTTTGTGACGCATGAGAAATTACATTGTAATTACACCTTACTATCCAATTTGAACACCTTAACAACTGCATAGCAACCACACACATTTACCAATGCCCTAGCAACCAATCAGAGCGCCCTAGCAACCAAAAAGCAATGCCCTAGCAACCTGTCAGTACACCTTAGAGACTGAATAGCAACAACCAAACAACCACTCAGAATCAAATGTGAAGTGATCACTCAGAAGGTATAGAAATGCTCTAGCAACCAGTCAGAACACCTTGGCAACATGTAGGAAAGCTTGGCAACACCCTAGCAACCAGTACTCTTTAGCAACACCTTACAACAACTTAGCAACTGCCAAACAATGTCCTAGCAAACCAATCAGAACACCTTAACAACCACTTATAGCAGCTTAGCAACTGCATACAATAGCTTAGCTCTAGCAACCAGCCCTAGCAAACCAATCAGAACATCTTAACCACTTACAGCAGCATAGCAACTGCATAAAAATGCTCTAGCAACCAGAACACTTTAGCAACGACTAAGAACAGCCTAGCAACTGCATAACATGCCCTAGCAACCAACCAGAAGGTGTTTTGTCAAGTTCTCCAGTTGTGGGAACGTTGTTTTCCGAGTATATTTTAATGTTTTCATCACAACCTTGTAAGACTAATTAAATCTATTTTTTTTAAATGTCAACAGACATTTAAACAGCACTTAAAATGTGGCAGAGCTGATGCTATCAGACATGATCTCATGCTCCTCTTTATATGACTTTCCATCAAACTGCATTAAAACATTGGCAAAGACCTTCAGCAAAGCCTCAGATTTTTACTGATCCTCAAGAGCCCAGCCTTATACTTAATGATTTGAAAACACTTCAGGAAAATACAGCACTCCACCCATGAAATCATGTACTGAACCACCACCCCTTTCCCCACTCACTCCCTCACCGTCCTCCTTTTCGTTCATGCGTGTTTTCTAACTCTTCTTCTGTCTTCTGTAGGCCCGAGTGCTGCTTTAGCTCCTTCAGGCGCCTGGATGCCAAAGCCGCCACAGATAAGTTCCAGCTGGACCTGGGTTTCCGCATGCTGAACTGCGGCCGCACCGACCTGATCGGCCAGGCCATCGAGCTGCTGGGGCCAGATGGTGTCAACAGCATGGATGACCAGGTACCGTGAGCTCAGAACTGCAAACCAGATGTTAACAGCACCTGTCAGCACCCAAGACCAAACTATACATCACTCTGTAACACGATATCATATTTTGGATGCATCTGTGTAGGGCATGACTCCGCTAATGTACGCCTGCTCAGCTGGAGATGAAGCTTTAGTCCAGATGCTGATTGATGCTGGAGCCAATCTGGATGTAGTGGTATGGACCACCAGTTACTTTCTTAGTCCAGCACTATTTTTGGATGTTAAGGCCTGTTTACACCAAGTTCAATGCGATGATTTGTATTGATATTTACAATCAATACAAATTTAAATAAAACTGAATTTTCATCAATCTTGAAAAAAAATTGCATACTTTATATATATGTTACTGTTAATTTTTTTTTTTCTTTGTGTACTTTGTTTATATATATATATATAAATAGCTATTCTTTTTCTTTTTGGTATTTATTTTTTTTTATTTTGCCTTAGCATCAAGCTGAAATAAAATGTTTAAAAGTGGTTTTATTTTATTTTATTATTTTTTAAGTTGACGTGTATTTTATTTCAAGCAACATATGTTTTTATAGTTTTAGTTAACTATAGTAAAACTGCTGTGATGCATTCAGTCTTTGAATGCAGCCTTCGAAGGATGCAGCCACTGAATTTGGGTGTAGTCATGTCAGATTGTTTCAATACAATATATACAAACATTCTTTCATGTTGTGAATCTTTTTTTGTGACATCTTTATTCAGCACTACATCCTGAATAAAAGCTGATGGTCTTTTGTGTTCAGGTACCTGTTTGCTCCCCCAAACACCCTTCAGTATATCCAGACAGCCGCTACTGGGTGGCGCTCACATTCGCTGTGTTACATGGACATATATCAGTAGTGCAGGTAACAAGCTGCTTGTTTTATTATGTGATTTTTTTATACTGTAACTATTCTACAAGTGAACTTATAGGTATACTGTCATAAGTTTGTTGTTATTCTCATAACCTACGTTTCCCTGTATCTTTAGCTTCTGTTAGATGCTGGGGCGAATGTGGAAGGAGCAGCCGTCCGTAACGGACAGGAGAGCAATGTCGAGACGCCTCTCCAGCTGGCATCTGCAGCAGGTGTGTGTAGCACAACTCTCTCATACCAGCCTCTCCCAACCTCCACCAGCTCAGATTTACAGCCTGCCAGGGAAGGCTGCTCACTCCCATCCCAAACAGGAATCCCTAAAAATATGGCCCTGTGTTGGCAGACCAAAGCTAAACTGTATAGGCCACAAAGTGTAGTTGACGGAATTGGGTCAGGAAGACTTGTTTTGCCACAGTTAAGAGCATGTGTTTGGTTTTAAGCCTTTTAGGTGGGGGACGTTCAACAAGAAGTTCTGGAGTCAAATCATTTTTATTGAACCTGTACCAGTGTCTAGAAACTATATAGAAACTAACAGTATAGAAACTACTATCCGTCATAATTTTGCTGCGTTCCATTCTGAAAAGCTTGTCCCCATGCCCTAAACTCTTTGAACCCTCCAGACTGAGTGAGAGATTCGAAGAGTTAAAGGGGTGTAGGGCAGTGGTTCCCAATCCTGGTCCTGGAGAACCCCCAACACGGCAAGGTTTTGATGTTTCCCTTATCTTACACACATTTGAGGTCTTGGTGTCTCTACTTATGAGCTGACACGTTCAGTCAGGTGTGTTTTATTAGGGAGATATCTAAAACGTGCTGTGTTAAGGGTACTCCTGGACCAGGATTGGGAACCACTGTGTAGGGGCCAGTTAACTGTTCCATCTGGTGGAGCCAAATATAGAGATGTCGTCATCAAACAATTAAACATGCACAAAGAATCAAAGTGTCTATCAGTTGTACCCTTCAAACTCCTTTCTGAAGAGCCTTTTTAAGTGGCCAGTTTTGAGAACTTCATTTGGAATAACCCTTTACTATGGTGGCCATGATTGTCCTAACTCCGAAGTGCCCTTCAGCCATATTGAATTTAATGTGGAGGAAAACAAGGCTGTGAGGAATAGGTTTATAGTCATTACAATAGCAAGAACTATGTAAAAGGTCCTAGATCATGTCATTTATGAACTTAAGACTTTCAAACCTGTTTTATGGAGCTTTGTCTACTAAAAGTTTTTTTTTTTTTTATTCCAGTCAGAAACTAAATATGGCATCACCCCTTAAGTCTATACATTACCGTGACTGGAAGGGCCAAGTTTCTGAACTCCAACAGGCATTTTGTATTGTAAATGTGGTTGGTAATGTTAATATTTCATGTTACTGGTGTCAGAAATCTAAAGAAAGTAGAGTCAATTTTGGAAAAGGAAGATGTGAGTTCTAAACTTTACAGTATGTTTTCATAGTACATCCAACTATTTGATCTTGAAAGATCAATGCAAAATTGATTCCTCAAGACACGACCCTTCTACGATCATTACAGTAATGATCATGAATTACGTTCTTTTCTTTTATTGTGGTTCTCTTGCATTTATTATCCATTTATTCTCTAGATCTCTGCAATCTCACCATCTGTTTCCCATTTTCTCCTGTACTTCTCCTCTGGTCACTCTCCTGCTTTCGCAATCTCTCAGGGAATTATGAGATGGTTAGTTTACTGCTGGCGCGCGGTGCCGACCCCCTGCTGAGGTCCCAGGACAGTAACACGCTGACATCATCGCTGTATGAGGACATGAACTGCTTCAGTCACGCTGCCGCCCATGGCCATAGGTAATACCTAATACCTCCCATCATCCCCCGCAGCCTGGAACAAATCACACTAACACACACTCACCCCCTGCAGCTCCGAACATGATCCCTTATGGCAATTCATACACAGCTGTATTACCACATCAGCTAACTTACTATTACTCTTACTATTCATCTAGCTTTGTTGATTTGTCTAACTTTGTCCAATCATTATCCATCCATCCATCCATGTCCAGTTGTTCATTATCTATCCTGCTAGCAATCTGTCCTACCATCCATCCATCCCTCTTTTTGTCCATTCAGCCATCTATCCAACTAATCATTCATCTATACATCCATCTAGCTTTCTATTGATCTATTTTTATAGTAATTCATTATCTTTCCAGCCAGCTATCTGTCTATCAATCCTATTATGATCTATTTTATTATTATTTTCATGCATCCTTTCTGTCAAGCTATCTTTGTGTCCATCTTTCCAGCCAGCTATCTACCTATGCATCAAACTCTTTCAAATCTATTTTCTACCCAGTCACTCATCGTCCAATCTATGCAACTGTATATCTACCCATCTACTATGTATCTAGTATATACTATGCCTACTATGTATCTACCCATCTACTCATTTATCAGCCATCTATCCTTCTGTTTATCCATATGTCCAATCATTCATTATGTATCCACACATCTAGTTTTGTATTGATCCATCTATCCACCTACTCATCCATCTGTCACTCAACTAAAGCATAACATATTCTCCAGGAATGTTTTGAGGAAGCTCCTCTCTCAGCCTCAGAAGTTGAGGGAGGATGTGCTCTCGCTGGAGGAGATCCTGGCAGAGGGTGTGGAGACCGAGACGCGGGCGTCTGGTCGGAACGGACATTCTCAACCCCCTCCTCCATCCCCAAACCTCAGCCTGGTGTCAGAAGATGCCCTGCCCAAACTGTGTAAGGCCCGTATGAAAGCTCTGCAGGAGGCATCCTTCTACAGCGCAGAGCACGGCTACCTGGATGTCACCATGGAGCTCAGATCATTGGGTAGGTTAGACGCATGACTAATCACAAAGTTGTAAATAATTTGCAGAGAACATACAGAGTAAAGATGATAAAATAACACTAAGTCATTATCAACTATGAATCTCCCTCCTTTGATACGGTTATGAAAACTGAGCTATCTAGAAAGCATTTGGTTAATTGTAAGTAATTGTCCACATATTGTCTGATTCTGAAGGAGTGCCATGGAAACTCCATGTGTGGTTGGAGTCACTACGAAGCGCTCAGCAGAAGTCCAGAGCTGGAGTCATGCTCTCCCTTCTGCGAGACTTCACCTCCATCAAAGAGGAGGACTACTGTGAGGAACTAGTCTGCATCGGCATTCCTCTGATGTTTAACATCCTGAAAAATAGCAAGGTACATAAAAAAACCTGGACATTTGTACATAAAAAGCCTGTGTATCAAAAAAAAAAATGTCATTGTGTCAATGGATGGTAAGCAATTAAAAATTGAACTTCGACTATGAATTAAAACATGACAGAATATTATATTATATTATCTGAACAGGATGTGAAAAGGACATTATGTTCTAAAATATTCTGCTTGTGAGCCAAAAAGTCAGACTTGGTGTAACTGGGCTGTAAATAACTCTAATTTAAACTACCTTATGACTCATTCTTTCTCGTTTTCTCTACAGAACGAGGCAATAATCCACCAGCTGGGCGTCATTTTTAGTCACTGTTACGGTCCTGCTCCACTTCCTCCTATCCAAGAAAAGAAAGCAGCTCTCTCCGCTCAACTCGGTAATTCACTCCATATAAGTACAGTTATGTTTATAAATTAGCAACATTGACTGAATCCACTAGTTAAATAAATTACCCAGCATTGATTTAAAAAACAAACAAATAAAAGTTTGTCAATGATACAGGTTAATTGTTTTCAGTTACTTGGTAGCGCACTGTGGATTTCCATTTCTGACACTGAATAAAAAAAAAAGGTAATTGCGACTTTTATACTCGCAATTGCGAGTTTATCCCCCGGTTTCACAAGCTTAGGCCCAGACTAAAATGTTATTCTGAGCTGTTTCACCTGAAAGAAACTTGCACTGATTGATCTTAAAATATATTAATGCCTTTTTTTGTGTCTCAAGGTGGACACCAATTATGTTTTTTTCTAAGGCAAGTTCATAAAAATTACTTAAATATCCTAATTGAACTATGGCCTAATCCTGGTTTAGTCTAATCCCTATCTGTGAAACAGGCCTATATCTCACAATTCTGAGAAAAAAAGTCATAATTGTGAGATATAAACTCGCAATTCTGAGAACAGCAGCCCCCCCCCCCCAAAAAAAGACTTTACCTCGCAATAATCGTTTATATCTCACAATTCTGAGAAAAAAAGGCAGAATTGTGAGCTAAAAAGTTGAAATTATCTTTATTTGTTTTATTCAATGGAGGAAATGGGCTTCCATAGTGGACATTATAGTTGCAGTTTATTATTTTTTTATTTCCCTCTATAAATGATTACTTTGGAATAATCTTGACGAAGTCTGATGTCTCATATTCCTCTTTCCGCAGACCCTCACTTCCTGAACAACCCAGAGATGTCTGACGTGACGTTCCTAGTGGAGGGCAAACCATTCTACGCTCATGGAGTTCTGCTGCTTACGTCATCCGACAAGTGAGTCTGTTACCTTACCTACTTAAGACACTGTGTTACGAGATAACAGACTTGTTTTATTAAGTAGATGATATTTTGAGAATAAAGCATGTTGTCTGCTCTGGGATCAGGTTCAGAACTCTGCTGGCACTGAACGGGACAGACAGCACTCAGCCACGCAAGGAAATCGAGATCAGCGACGTCAAGTACAACATCTTCCAGGTAAGATCAGATGAATCCTCGTTCAGCAGGCCAAGATGTTACCAGAGGTTGATTGCGGTCTCATTGTGTTTATCTAGATGATAATGTCATACCTGTACTGCGGGGGGACGGAGTCTCTGAAGATGGGCGTTCCAGATTTACTGGAGGTAAGACTAACAAGATACAGGCCAACCCAGCTTAATACTCAAAAACAGAGAGCTAGATCTCTGCGGTTCATCCACAGTCACTGCCAATTATTCATGCACTGGAGCTTACCCGCAGTAATTCAAGATGAAACTGTATCTTCTCAGATTCACTGAGACTCTTCTCGGCCAGTAAACTATTTGTGTAGATTGAAGCAGGTAATAAAAACAGAAGATCTCACTCTTTTGTTTGCTCTCTCTAGTTACTGTCAGCAGCCAGTTTGTTCCAGTTGGGGGTGTTACAGCGGCACTGTGAAATTATCTGTGCTCAGAACATTGACCTCGACAATGCTGTGAACATCTACCACACTGCTAAGGTAAAATATATATTATTAAACTGCATAAAATAAAAAAATACATATACTGTAAATAACACGCACATACAAAATAATTGTAAAGAATCATGTAAAAATTTTTTTGTATTATATACTGGTTTAATGAAGGTCAATAATAAATTACCTTAGTAACGGTGTTGCAAGCAGCGCTATAAAATTACAACACATCTGTTACATTTCATTAACAATAAAATACTTGGTGGTATTACTGCTCCGATACTGTATTCTACCATGTTTGTTTTTATTGTACCATGGTAAATGACAAAGAATACCGAACATCAAAAAACATGAAAATATGGTTCAGATTCAAAGATAAAATGGTATTACCATGGTACAGTGTTACTATTTACACTATTTTTTTGAGATAAGTCATTATTACCACAGGTTTAATGAAGGTCAATTTAAGATTAAAAAGAATAAATTGAACGCAACAATACGTCAATATGTTTTCTACATGGAACGGTGTTGCACTAGCAGCGCTTCAAAGTTTGAAAATTACAACACATCTGTTACTTTGATATTCATTAACAATAAAATACTTGGTTTGGATAGCTCTGCTCCGAACCACTAGAATATTGAAATAACTTTACTTATAATCACGCTGCAAAAAAGTGCTCAGTGTTTTTGTCTTGTTTCCTAGTGCAAATATCTAAAGATTCATAAATCTTTTTTACTTTAGAAGCAAAATTGCGTAAGATTTGTTTTGTGAGACACTGATCAAAATAAAGATAGTTTATGATTAAAACAAGAACAAATACCAGCAAATATGCTCAGAAATGTTTAATGGGAAGCTAGTTTCATACCCAATTAACAGATATTTGTTCTTGTTTAAAGCAGAAACTCACTTCATTTTGTTTTTTTTTTTAAAATACAAGACTTCATATTCATAAGTTTGTGTCTCAAGAAAATGTAGATGTTTCCAATTTACGATCTTTTTGTGGAATAGACTTTTAGCACTCCTAAAAGCGTCTCTCCTGTAACTGAGAGCATACTTGGTGTTTGTGTGTTTGGTCCAGGCTCATGGTGCAGTGGAGCTCAGTACGTACTGTGAAGGTTACTTCCTGCAGAACACGGCGGGTCTGTTGGAGAGGGAAGCCTTCCGGGCCATACTCCTGGGGTCCGGGACACGGAGCGGGTCTCTTCTGGAAGAGCTGGAAGCAACGCTAGCACGCAGACTACGCTCACTGCTAGTGACTTCTCGTGTGTGAAAGGAAAAGAGTGAAAAATAGAAGGAAGTACACAATAAAGGACATGAATGTGTAGATGTTAAGACAAAAGAAGAAAGACTGAGGAACTATGAAAAGGAAATGCTGTTGAAAAAAAAAGATGGGACTGAATGAAGCGGAGCTTTGTGGACATTTCATGAATTCTACAAACAATCATTTATTGGACAGCAGTTTTGGGAGCTTGTGAAAAATGACAAAATGCTGCAGCATTTGTGAACTAAAGTATGGTAAGATTGTGGACAACAGTTTCTCCACTCTTAAACATGATGTTTTATTCTACTAAAGTGGGAGGCTAGAGCATATCTTTTTTTATACATAATTGTTTTATTTTAAGCTATTATAGATGAATCTGGATGAATGATGAATATTATTGATGAATGGAGAAAAACAAGGACAGTTTCTATTTAAAAATGTGAGATTATTTAAGTTGCTATTTTATCTTGCTTCATGCCAAGCAAATAAAGTTATATAACAAATATTATGCAGTTATTACATCGAGGTCATTGCAGATGGCACCATTCTACCAATATCAGTCAATGTCTTTTTATTTGAATATATTTTAATTTATTCCTGTGATCAGCGCTGAATTTCCTGCATCATTCCTCCAGTCTGCAGTGTCACATGATCCTTCAGAAATCATAATAATATGCTCAAAAGTGATTATAAAGACATTTATAATCTAACAAAAGATTTCTATTTCAGATAAATGCTGTTCTTCTGACCTTTCTATTAATCAAAGAAACCTGAACAACTCTACTCAGCAGTTTTCAACAATATTGATAATAATGAGAAATGTTTTATGGGCAGCAAATCAGAATATTTGAATGATTTCTGAAGGATCATGTGACTGGAGTGATGATGCTGAAAAATTCAGCTTAGAAATCACAGGAATACATTTCATTTGTTTTTAAATATTCAAATACAAAACAGTTATTTTAAATAGTACAACTATTTAGAAAATGTACAGTTTTTGCTGTACTATGGATCAAATAAACGCAGGCTTGATGAACAAAAGAGACTTTACCAGTCTAGAGTTTTTGAACGGTAAGTTTTTTAGTGTGTGTGTGTGTGATACTCAAAATATGTGAATGAAGTACTGTATGTAAAGTTAATGGACTGCAGAAAAATGAAAACTGAATACAAAGTATACGCTGGATTTGAACTCTGTCAAAAGTTAGACAGTGCTGCCACCTTCTGGTTATTCAGAGCACTGCAGGTTAAACTGATGTCTGATTAATAACTTTGAATAATCAAAGAAAAAAAAAGAGGAAGAAAAACAGACGTCAACTTACCGTGCTTGAAAGAAACACCTACAAGTACTGATGAACATACACAAATACTCTGATCTCCAGACTGAATTCACAAACTACTAAAGGGAATAAAACTGGAAATGAGTGAGTGCAGCATATCAGTCTCACAAACCCCTGCAAAGAAATGAACAGCACCTTTTATGTTCACTCACATGAAGAGATGCAGACTCCAGTCCTGTCAGAAGCCTAATATAAACTGATTTATAAAATCTCTCAGAGCCCGTCTCCTCGTGAGATCGTGACGTGGACGTCAGTTCCTGCTGTTGTATGTTTGAACACATGGCAGTGTTGGACTTGTGATGCAGAATATCAACGCAACGGACAAAATAATAAAACTAAATTTATTGCTGGGTCAGTCTGCGGCATCTGATTTTTTTTTCTGCTAAAGACAAACATAAATAGTAATGAAAGACTAAATATTAAATGTCACGGGGTCAAAATGACCAGAGATTCGGAGCCAAATTAAAGGGGGGAAAAAGACATCAGAAAGATGGCAGCATCATTATTTTATGATAACACAGAGATTGGACGGTCTATTAGTAAGATCTGTGGCTGATTGCAAAAAACAGCTTAGTCTTAAAAGTTAGTCATCTATTTTTTGTTTTTCCTCCAAGACTGGTCATACATTTTTACATTTACATTTATGCACAGTTTTATCCAAAGTTCACTAGTCAGTATGTGTATTTTTACACATACTGTTACAATTGTTTTTACAGTTACATTAAAAACCAGTATATATATATATATATATTGGTGTATTTTGAATCTGAAAAGTAAGACTGACCATTACCATTTGGTTAAGTGCTAGTTAGCCTCTATGTGTCTCAAGAAACAGTTTGACTAAGTTTATGCTACTGGTTGCTTTCACCATTGCCATATAATGCAACAAAGATGGTTAGAGTCGAAAAATGGAAAAGCACTTCTTGCAGTTTTCCCCTGAAGTTTGCATGCTGCATTCTTATATATACTCAAGAAGTATTAAGATATATATATATATATATATATATATATATATAGATATCTTTAATACTTCTTGAGTATATACATTTAAATTTGAGTTCTTAAACTTTTCATTAGGTATCTTAATCTTTAAGGCTTCAATGTGGCTCGAGTAAATTGCCAAATTGAAAATGTAGCAATCAAAAACCAAACGTGGGTCACTTTGCATACAGCTGAAACTCATTGTATTTAAATAATATCATATGAAGAAAAAATTATATTAAAGAGAGAAATATCTCTTGTTTTCCTCTATCAAAACAATTTCATAGAATATTGGAGCGACCATAAAATATATTTATCCAAAGTTTGCATGCCTGTGCCTATGGAAGTTATTAAAGATATCTTAATTTCCCTTTAGATTCAGCTTCTTACTTCTTATACGCTTCAACCCCCGAGATATGGGGATCTTGATGCGACATCATGTCCAAATAATTTAATTGTATGCATTTTTTCAATGGTTGAAAACCAAATGTGGATTGCACACAGCTGATACTTATTGTATTTCAAAAATAATATCTGAAGAATTAAAATAAATTAATATAGAAAGCAGAAATAAATAATTTTCCTTTAGCAAATAAACTGCATTGAACATACTTAGAACACAAAAAAGTCTGTATTCCGAAGTTTTCATACTTGTAACATCCATGACATTTAATATTGTGACTTTCATCACTATTTATGCTTGTTTTTCTTCAGAAACAAATATGAACAAAATCGAAAATCAGTCTACCACTTTTGCTTTATAATTCACAGTAGCCTAAGCAGATTATTCAAGCAACTGGGAACTACTAACAGTAACTGGTGCGTAACATATCGTTCCGGAATGAATCAATGCTTTGTTTGAACGAATCAGTTGAGTGAATGATTCATCGACTCAACGAGTCACCCAAAAAAAAAAAAAAAGTTTTTGCCGTAAAAATAAACGTGCAGAAAGAACCACTAAAAGTGCCCACCATTTATGCATAACACTGTGTCAAATCACTAGAATATCTTGCAGACTCTCGCAAGCGGCAACGAAAGGTAAGGGAAGTACAAAATAATTAATAAGAAACAAACCATTTAAACATTATTCAAAACACATAGTTAATAACGGAAATAACCTTTGACATGGAATACACTTGTTTACATATAAGGGAATCAAGAACACTCAAACTGCGAACATTATTTTTAGACTCTGAGGTAAATTATCCACTGTCAATTCATAGGGGCTATAAAAGAGATGTCCACTGATATTATATGAACTATAATTAAACATTTTATTATTGATTCCTAGCTGGTTATAGAACAGAAACTCTTTAAAACATGGAAAACATACCTTTTATCGTGTGAAGCGCCAAATCTGTTGGGAAACCACCAACACAAACAAGCAGTGATACAAACAAAGCAAAAGTCCCAATTCGGCTCTCAGCACTCGCGAAACGCACGTGCTCGGCCAATCGAATTCGAGGACTTAAGCATTATTATTTTGGAACAGATGGATCCTCATAGTATTAAAGTAAATTTATCAAAACTATATTAATGTATAGTGTTATTAGATCTACACTGTAAAAAAAAATCAGTTACAGTTACAGTAAAATACCGGCAGCTGTGGTTGCCAGAATTTTACCGTGAAAAACACGATAGCAACATTTTAGGATTTACCAAACTTTAAATTTACAGTGAAAAACCGTATTGCATTAACTGACACAATGCTAATATGCAAAACTTTCAGTTACTCATTTTATTTGCAGAAACCGACTGCACTTAAATTGTCCAAATGCCATTTGTTTATAAACTAATATTTATATTTTTTTAAGTAATGTTAGCATAAGGGTATTGCGAACTATTTTGCTTGAATCCACGAAGAAAAACCTATTGATTTACGCAAAGTCATTAAAAGCATAAATTCAACTCAAATCTCTTGTAGAAAACAGAAGCACACATAATTTAGCAGACGCTTTTATCCAAAGCGACACATACATTTACATTTATGCATTTTGCTGTAGATTTTTTTTGTCTTTTATCCAAAGCGACTTACAAAACATTCAGGGAATTGAACCCACAACTTTTGCGCTGCTAACGCAATGTGTGTTCCCTGGGACCACTGAACCCACAACCTTTGCGCTGCTAACACAATTGAATACACATGAGCCACAGGAACACTGTGATTGAATACACATACATATGTGCATTGAAGTTACATTCTCACATGCATCAGCAACTACATTTAAATAAAGCAACATGCAGCATAACATCAGGCTTACTCTGCAGCACAATGGAGACCCATAAAACATCCTTGAAAAGGAGTTAAACACAGGCTCTACTCTCCAGCACAATGGTGGTAAAACACAAAAGGAAGTGCCAGTAATCTACTGTTTCTTAAATGTACTGTATATTTCGGTTAAAATTAAGTTTCACCATGGGTTTTTTTCATCTCACACATTTAACCCCTTTAATCCCACAGCAAAATCCTTTTTAAAGAACTTAATGTCCAACTACATTTTGAAGTTAAAGATAATTAATTGACTAATTAAATGAGGATTGAGCTCTGAGAACACCTTTTAAAGCTGTTAACAAGCAGAATTTACCACACTACAGCCAAAGATTAAATCAACTAAAATCAATCTCTAAAGATCTCAGAAGAGAGTGATTAAACAAATCCACAAACAGCATCAGCAGCTTCTTATTACAAACCACTTTGACTTTATTTCTGTCATATGTGTACAAAGGCTCTTATTGAGATTTTAGGTGTTCTACTTTCATTTGAAGTCACCATATTGGCGATCAGTGCTTGCTTTGTTTGAGCTCTTGTACCTTCACTTTTCAAAGTGTTTTTTTTTTGGTTGCTTTAAATAGCTGTGTTTATTAAGTACAGTTTTTAAAGCAAGAAAAGCCCAAATAATCTATGATCAGAGGAGACTGATGTTTGTGATGTCAAAACCATCGTGATCTAGTCTAATTCATTGATCTTACCCAATGTTTAATCTGTTATTAAATATGTGATATGTTACACTTAAATTGCACCACTGATATTACAACAATCAAATGTTTTGAAACAGTTCTTCGCACAATGTGCACAAATAAATGTATTGAACTACGGCAGAAATTAAACACACACAGACATCAACTCACATCCTGCTTAGTACTCCTGTCTAACATATATTGTTGACCATGGAACAACATTTTAATCCAAAAATTTCATCTTGTTTCCCTGAAATTATGATCAGAGGAGACTGATATTTGATGTCTTGTTACAATAATTATAACTTGTTCTTGAAATCTGTTGAATTGTTGTTCCAGGATCTTGATGTGAACTGTAGGTCAGGTATGTTCATCAACAATCAGCGTATGAATCTCAAAATTTGGTGACAAATCAAAAATGATAAAAAATTGGTTCAACTTTGAACATCACAAAACAGTCTACTGAAAAGTCACAACCAAAACAACACCAAAATAAAAGCAAATAAAGAAAATAGTAAGAACAAGCTCATAAACTGCTGCAATGCTGCTGGGAGTGTACTGGCACCCAGCATGCTTTGCGGCAAGTAAACTTGTTTGTTTATTATTGTTGTGAATTGTTGAGGTTCTGGGCTGATTCTTGAATGCTGTAGCTCTAAAGGTTTTGTGAATAAAATGTTTTTAAATTCCGTGACAAAGGTTAGTCAATTTTCTTGTAGAGTGTAATTACCCATAGTCAGTGATAAAAGAGTCATTAGACACGATGAAAGTACACAGTGGACTATCTAATCACAATTTATCTTGTGAACTACTGTGTCGACACAGTTTGAGGGGTCTACTTTCTCGAAAACAAAGATTAGATCTATTACAGTTATTCACTGTATATAGTAAGGAAACTTACTGTTAGTGATTTAACAGGTTTTTACTGTGGCATTTTTACAGTCTTTTACCGTTAAAATCACAATCATGTTTTACAGTGTATCTATAAAGACAGTGACAAACTGAAGAGTTGCTCAGTTGTAGCTATGACTTTGCATATCACAATAAAAAAGTTCTAAAATTGTACAGCTGTGAGAATATATATGTTAAGCTAAAGTATGCTACTTAAATTAGAAAATAATTATTACGTAAATCCCAAAAGTTAATTTCAGCATTTCTGTGTAGGCTATATACATCCTATAGTCATGCACATCCTATACTGTATGATATTAGTCTATATAATTGTTTGAAAGATAAAAACACATTCACTCAGTAAAATGCAAACATGAACAGTCACTTTCACCCTATTAAGTGAATGAGTTTATTGTTTCATTTTTCTCTCTGAAATTGCTCACAGTTATGATACAAGGGGATTTTTACAACTTTAATGCATGTTCCTGCTCTGCATGGACATATTTTTTTCTTCATTGAAGTTTTACTTTATAACTGTATAAAATAGGAAAGTTAACAACAGGTATTGCTTTATTATTGTTTCATTTAAACAAGCTGTCTGTAAACAGGAGGCTGTGAACATCCGAAAATTTCTCGTTCGAGGTACATGGTACAGATAAAAGGAAGCATTTTATAAACTGATAGCCATTACCATGTAGACACTGCAAGTTAGTGAAAGCTGCGTCACGTGGCTTGCTTACAGCCTAGATAGAAGAACACGTGACAGGAAAAGAGAGAGAAGAGAACGAAAAAAGTTGCAGAGAGACTAACAGAGGAAAAACAAATGTGACGGCAGGTGTTTCTTTCTTCCTATTAAACAATGTAAGGAAAGCTGTTCTGAGAAAATAGCGTGATTTCTGGAAATTGCTACGTCAAAGCCATGCAAAGAAAATACGTGCATGCACATAGCAATACAAGTCAAAAGCAAAGAGCAGGAACGGCCTTCAAGTTTCCCGAAGGCCACCACATCATATTTACAGAAGAACTGATCCAAGAACAGCTTTTGTGTCATCCATTGTACACACACAATGATATGAAGCTGACATTGATATCAAGAAGTTCATTTCCTCCCCACAGAGGCTAAACTACATTCTTAAATTACTGTTTAATTTGCGTTTTTTATGGTTTGTTTGTTTTTACATACTATTTTGTTCTCTTTTGCAGCTAGGAGAGAAAGATTTGTAAAGTCCACAGTACTTTTACAAATCAAGACATAAGAAATGTTCTTTAAACGAACAAAATTGTGTTGCCCTGATACAAACAAACACATTGTCATAAATAACATTCAAGTTCTCATATATATATATATATATGTAATTAGATGATAATAAATAAGGACAGAGATAAAACAGAAGGAGAAATACAAAAATATCCACAATGTATTCCACGTTTTTTGTATCTGCTGGTAGCAAACATGAGAATGATCAGAAAAAAATTCAATAAAACAGACAAATCACAGTATTTCAGTATCTACCGAAATCGATTAAATAAAACAAATGGTTCCATCACAGAATAAATACAGAAATAAAAGGGTTAAATAATAATTAAATAAAGACGGGCAACACAATATTTCAAATCTGAATCTACAACAGAACTAAAGCTAGTGTCACATCTAGACATTTTATTTGTACATAATTATGTTCAATCTGTACAACAGAGATTCATTCATTAGGATAAATTCATTCAGTACTATTCCCCCCACCCCATCCCATCCCAAACTCACTGAAATCCATGTTTCAGTCCTTTTGCAGCAATGATTTCAGATCGAAGTGATGTTCTTCAAACATAAAGTCATAAATAAATTAAATAAAAGAGAGTGCAAATAGAAACGATACAATTTGAAAAAGTCCACATCCTCCAGGACAAGCTCTTAAAGTCATCTTTTCCTTCTTGATTTGAGTTTTCTTTTTTTCCTATGGTCTTTATGAATCCGAGTCAAACATCCAAGAGTTGTGAGTGTGTACTTATGTCTAGTATTTTAAATGTGAATCTGTTCCAAACCTAGTGAGCTGCCATCTAAAGCACAATAAACACTTTTACAAATATTTTGTTTACTGAAATGTTGTCTTAGATGACAAAATCAAGGCTAAATTTTGCATATCAGGCTTTAGGCAGTTTCTTAACTCACTTGTAACTCCAAAAATAATGCGCTTTATTAAGGAAGCTTATTTCCAGCAGAAAAAAAAGTTAGGCCTGATTGCGACTTTTTATAATAATTCTGACAACTCAGAAATGTGAGATATAAACTCAGAACTGCTAGATATAAACTCGCAGATAATGAAGGAAAGAAATCGTATTGCTAGTTTATAACTTGCATTTGCAAATTCTTTGAAGTTAAAACTGTGAGATTTAAAACTTGCAATTGAAAGAAAAAAAGTCAGAATTGTGTTTGTTTTTCTGCCATGGAGTTATAATCTCAATTCAGAATTTTCTTCTCCGAATATCTTGCGATTCTGAGTTTATATCTCGTATATGTGTGTAAAAAGTCAGAATTGCGATACAAAATGTCTGAGATAAGTCACAATTACCTTTTAATTTTTTTATTCTGCGGCAAAAATAAGCTTCGATAATTCAGAAAGAGCAACTCTGTGTAACATACAACAAACAACTCGATTCTCAATAGATTCAGTAAAGTTTGCCATTAGCATGCTGCTAAGTTAACAACATCCATCTTCATAGGAAACAACTCCTTGTGATATACAAATGGCATCCCTTACACTGTGCACCCTGGATACTTGATTCTTAATGGTTTTCAGTAGAGTTTGCCATTAGCATGTTGCTAAGCTAACAACTTATCTGAAACAATCATAGGCAGCAACACATGTGACACATGGCTCTCCTCAAGTATGTGCAAAGGAGACTCGATTCTCAACTGACTTTAGTAGTTTGTAATTAACATGTTGCTAAGCTAACAACTTACTGCACAGAGAGACTCAATGTTCAATTGATTTCAACAGAGTTTGACATTAGCATGTTGCTATGCCAATAGCTCCAAACTTTAATGTGCATAAAAATACATGACATACAAATACGGAGTTCTCAGTTTTATTAAATTGATTTAAGTGCTTTCTCTATCATCTTTAATGGATTTTTTATGAAGTTTGTTGCACTGCATTAAGAGTTTCTTAAAGTGAGATACCTTGAGGAAGCTCACTACATTTTGGAACAGAGACAGTTTTTTTTGTAGCCGGTTCCCAATGGTTGGTCAAACATTTTAACAGGTTGGTGTGCTGAGGTAATGGCAGGGGAGCATTCAGGTTGAGTAGGAACAAGTGTAAGTATTTTAGTCCTCGGAGAGACCGGAGAGCAGAAAGGAAAGAATATGATGAAGGATGAAGCGTCCATCTCCTTGGTAACCTGTTTGTTCGTCATGAAAAGTGCCGTCATAACTGTCCATCTCAGGATGTGCAGGGAAGTGGGAGGCGGAGTTTTAATATGTTTTCTGGATAATTCCTAGCAGCAAAGAACAAGCCATCACAAAGGTGAGGAAAACGGGAAGACAGACATAAAGACATGAACATATCTGGGGTAGAAACGACAGGGGTTTGGGAAGGGGACTGGAACAACGACATGGCAGAGGCGGTGAAAGGGGAAATGTGTCTGGATTTGTGTCACAATTTGTTTTTAAAGTCAATTCCATCATACAAAAGTTTGTCCAAATATAAATTCCATCACCTCTAAGATTATGTACATTTTGAGTTCTTTTGTAGGTATATTTGAAAAGCTTGATTGGTAAAGTTTTAGGGCTGCTCCTGTGCCCCAATGGATGCCACCAGCATGGCATTGTCCCTGGGATTGCCCGCTGGGCATTTAGAGTCACTAGGCTGAGGGTCGTGGTGATGGGCGTTAGGTGGGTGTCTGTTGGGCATGCCAGGTGGAAGAGGCACCTGACCGTTCTTCTCGTCTGAAAAAAGTTGTTTAATTACGTCAAAGAAGTTACTCAATGGGCTGCCTAGGTACACAGATAGGAAGAAAAGGAAAAAAAGAGAGAGACAAAGAAAGAACAAATAGAGAAATGAACAATAGGCTCACATGAGGAGAAGTGGACAGAAAGAGGGAAAGAGATGGGAGAGGGGAGAGAAAGAGGAGGAAAATGTGAAGACTAAGACTTGGAGAAGCGTTGACGGCCACACAAGCTTTTAAAGTTGGAAATTCTGTATAACATATGAGGATTCCCTGGTTAAACCTGATAAAAACCCAGATTAAATGGTACACTCTTAAAAATGCTGGGTTAAATACAACCCAGTGCTGGGTAGAATATAGACGAACCCAGCGATTGGGTTGTTTAGACCCAGCGGTTGGGTTACTGCCCAGAAGGTGGGATTAAACATTTAACCCAACTGTTGGTTGAAAACAAACCAGCATGTGTTCTGTCCAATATTTACCCAGCACTGTGTTGTATTTAACCCAGCATTTTTTAGAGTGTAGCTAGCTGGTTCCTAGCTGGCAATTAGCTGGTCCAAGCTGGCTTGCAACTGGAAATAAAAACCATAATCATTGTGTTGCTAGTGCTATGCTCTACAAGTTGGGCAACAGGAACATAGCCACAGCAACATAATTAGCTGCAGTTTGGATGGATTATGAGCTGGACTACCAGATTGGCTGAGATAGTAGACCATATCGGACCAGATAAATCACCTTGACTGCCAAACATATGCTTGACCTGGTTTTTCCAGCCCAAGTTCAATTAACACTCTTGGACCAGCAATAAACCAGCTCGCATGATCTAAAAGCAACTTGACCAACTTAAGATAACATGACCTGTGATAGCATGGTTTTTACAGCAATGTCCTTTGATCAAGATAGTGTACCAGCTCAGCGGGGTTCCCAACCGCTGGTAGTTCAGCGGGTCAACCTCTTGAACCATCTTGGGACTAGCTATAATCCAGCTACTGTGTTCGACAACAGAGCTACCACTTTAAAATCAACGTGAAACAGCATTTTCAATATTTTACTTCTGACAAGACATATACAGTAGCTGAGCAAAACAGAATATTCCCTCCAAAAACTAAGGTAGGACTATTTTTCTGCAACCTAGTTGGTGTACCAGCTCAGCCAGGTCTCCAACGGCTGGTAGTTCAGCTGGTCAACCATCTAAACCAGCTTGGACCAGCTAGAAACCAGTTGCTGTGTTCCATAACAGAAATATCACCTTAAAGTCAATGAGAAACAGCATTTGCAACCCATTTTACTTCAGCCAAAACATATTTACAAATTAAAATATTTACAAAATTAAGGTGGGACTTGAGTTCGTAGTTGATTGTTTTATACTACTACTACTTTCTGAGGATACTATTTGACCTGGAGGTTAAAGGTCATCCCCAAGAGCATCTTTGACACTTCTATTATTTACTATTATTTGAAGTACCTACTTTAAAAGGCATTACATTGCTTGTTAACAGGTGAGATTGGTGTAACAACAGTACCTAAAACAAATAAATAGCTTTAGCTAACATTATTTCTGGCCAGGGGATGCCAGTCGGGCAGGCTAGTTGCTCCATTTTGCTGAAAGTCAAACATCTTTTTATTAGGTTGTACTTGTAAATCATTTAAAATCAAACCAGGAACATGTATTACAAAGGTAAAGAGAGTTGTTTTTGATTTCATGTTGATTTTAAAGATGGTTTTAGCCCTGGTAGGGGTGAGGCACATGTGCTCACGTGGCTTTATATAGCCAACATGAGAAAGGCTATATAATTAGAAAATGCTATAAAGAAATGAGAGAAGAGATGTAGCATCTGTACATCTGTCACTGCAGAGAGAATGACACATAGATCAGTCAGGAAACCCACGCATGGGGTACAATGTATCCTTTAATCTTCATTCTGCTCACTCCTCAAAGTCACATTAGCCTATGAAGTGTCATCTGTCCAGTTCAATTACACACCATATTACACAGGCGGAATATACATCAACAAGAAATCATCAAGCGCTCTATATTCAGCCTTGTTTTTGTAATTATGTTCATGAAAAATTAATTTTGGATAAAAGACTAAATTTTTCACAAATGTTTTAACCAAAATCTATACAGGATTAGTCAATGAACATTTTATTAGTTGCCAAAAAGAAAAAATATTCAAATGTGGCTTATCAACTGAAACTTGTTAGTACTAGCATCATTATATGGCCGCTCGTTCTATCATTAACTTGATGCGTTAGTGCGTTATTGAAGTGTTTGTGCGGAGTGTGGAAGCTGAACAGTAGCGTGCTCACTGCATGACAGTTAAGTTAGAGCCGACGGTGCGATCATTTGCATTTAACTTAAAATCAGGGACGTAGTCCCCCACCTCAATAACCAAAACTAGCAAGTACAACCACCACAATATTTATACCACGGTTAATGGAAACCAAGAACAAGGCTTTTAATGGTTTAAACCGTGGAGTGCCAACTTTACTTACGAACCGAACGTAGCAGTTTTCAGCACAATATGACTGAAGCGCAGTTAATGAGCGATGCGCTAATCACTGTATACTCGTCCGCTCGATAAATGTGATAAGATTTGCGCGAGCCATTCCTATCCAATGGTAAAATGTGCAATCTATTTAAATTCTATTGAGAAATTGCATAGTTGAACATAAAATAACAAATAACATAAGCTAAACTAGAGAAAGTTGAAAATTATCTGATGAAAAGAGAAAACATAAGGCAATAACAAATAACATAAGGCAAATAAACTAAAAAGACTGATAGAATGTATCACGTTATATTGTAGGCTTATTTATTGTGGTAAATTTTGTCTAAATTGTAAAATGTATAATAGACGATCTGAGAATAGATTTTTCCTATAGATTTATATTACAACTATTACATGTTGTATCTATTGTTTCTAAATATGCAGGCAGTTGTTTATGTGTCATAATGCTATATATTAATAAAAAAGTCATTGGCCTGGTAATGATTAATACAATAGGCCCACATGCTACAGTTAAGAACTATGGTACACTTTCATAAGAGCAAGTACAAGTCAGAATCGAGAGCCATGTGTAGAATGAGTTCTAATAATGAGTGATGGAAAAACTTGGCCTTCACATATTCCAAGAGATGGCATAGATTAAATCATTAAGAGCCTGATGAACTGTTGGAGTAATAAATAAACAATATGAATATAAGAAAATAGTAAGTTTGACTTTCCCATGGCATGCTGAATTAGAACGATTTGTCAAACTATAGCCTATAAGTGCCTAAATAATATAAAATATGTTATATATCCTATGTAAACAAGTATTTTTAACTAGGCTATAAGGCTGTTACTTTATTGCAGTTATGTCATCAACCAACTTTGCTTGTGTTGATGCTTTAACAAAAATAAACATATAGCCTAAGCAAACAAACCAATAAATAAATCTTATGAGGGAACATGACCCGGGACTCCACTAAAACAGTTCACGCTAGTTTTTGCTCATACAGATAAGAGTAATACATATTTCAAATCTGTAAAAGGTCTACTTTCATTGTGTGCACTCACAATAACAACAAAACATTGTGCTTTTGTAAAATAATGAAAGCAAATGGGGTGCACTTTATGCCGTCTAGATCTCTGTGAACTTGAGCGCTTAAAAAAAATTAACCTAAACTCGGTGCTTGCCTCATATACATGAATAATATATCTACAGAAAGTGAAATATGTTCTTTTAATTTAACCAGTTTAAATGGAAAACAAATATTTTCAGATTATGTAATCCATTTGAAATGTGCACGTCCACTGTGGAGATGATGAGTCAGTGTTGTCGACTTTGTCACTGCAGCTGAAAATACAGAAAACACTAGTTTATCAATGAATTATTATAATGTTAAGGCAGGCTTCTTGCTGTTTTTTTCCCTGCAGCATTCATAATCATTACTTCTGCTGGTGCGCTGTGGCAAGCTGTATGTGTGTGCTTGAGCACTGATAGGCTATAGGCAATTAAAGGCTCAATATTATGAATTATGTGCACTGAAAATAAATTATATATTTAATTTACAATTTTTTTAAGGTAAGTGGTTGCTATCATTGTATTTTAGCTACATTTAAATACAACAATTATTGACTAACTTTCAACTTTTTTATTTAAATGTAGCTAAAATAAATTGTATTAAGTTAGTATAATTTTTTTTCAGTGTGGTTTATTAATATGAACGTGCGATTACTCGACTAATCGCTTCAAATAAACGACTATTAGTTTATCAGAAAATCTTTAGTCAAGGGCAGCCCTTTTTATACTGTGGCAAAAACAAGCTTCCATGATATACCTGAAGCTTAGGTTATTAGCATTTACACATTATCCTACATGCAATTACATTATAAAAAGCATGCAACATTTAATTAAATAATTTAAACTGCTTAAACTTCTTGAATAACTTTCAAATACTGAATGGCATAAACCTCAAACTTCGGCAAATGCAGTAACTAGTTCCTTCACTCATTTTAAGAGAAGTTCTGTAAACCTTTAGTTTTTTTTTTCCGAAAGGCTATTAAAACCTGTGCATCCTGATTGCTGGAACTGGTGACTGGAAATGGCGATTTGCAAAAGTTTTTGGCATTTGTGTGTAATATGCAGCATAGTCCTGTGAATAGTCCATCTGAGGCTCAGACTAGCCTTGAGCTAACTCTGACTGCATGAGAAAACCCCCATTAGTGTACTTGATTTAGGATACTTGCAAACTTCCAAACCTGCACAACTACACCAACTGGCACACAGTGGTGTAGGGTTCATTTGAACATTTAGGGGAGCATCAGAGCCTCTGGTGTACATATGCACAGCCTCATCTCTTTGGCTCACATAGTCAAGAAATTAAGACCAAATTTGTAAGCCACATACACAGTTAAGAAGTTAACAACCAGTTTATGTTGTGCTCATATTAACAGTAAGCGCACAAAAGCTAAAAAAGAAAAACTGTGCCACACTTACTGATTCAGTTACGTTACAAGTGAAAGGATATTTATGGGGTTGGGTGCACTTAAAATAGGATGTAAGGACATGCGTCATTACAAGTGCTGTGATTATCACAGGTTTATATAAAGAAGGCGGATGTGAGCGTGATAAAGTAGTTAGTTACCCCAAACAATTGTTGGACACATAAAGAGTTCACCCAAACATGAAAATTCTGTCCTCATGTCTGCAGAAGAATGAAACCTATACAGGTTTGGAAAAACATGAATATGAGTATATGATGATAGAGTCTTTATTTTTGTGTGAACTATCACTTTAAATCACACTTACAACCTAGGCTCATAGGAAATATATGCATCTATATACATTTCTGCAAAACTGAAAAAAATGACCTATATGTACGAATCACGTCATATGTACGAAACTCTGACAACTTTTATTCCTTTTCACACAAAGTATGATTTACAGGTACAGAGTTTTGATTAATAAAGCCTAATTTGCACATAATTACTTGCAGAATATTACGTTATGACTTCAAAACAATTTTAACATCCTGCGCCATTTGAAAACTGATACTTTTGAACGTTGTCGTCACATACAGCTTCATATGCATGAGCTTTCTAATACAGCAGGTACACTACGTGCCTGTACCAACGTAATAAAAACGTGCCACGGTCACTTATTAAACGTGTATTTTAGCGCCACTCTCTGAAACTGCCGCGAAACGCACAGTAGGGTAAATATTTACAGTGAGCCAGGGTTGCAGAAATGCATATAGAGGCCCGTATTTTCATGAGCCAGGGTTGTACACTTAAAATAAATGTAATTGTATTAGACTAGTGGTTCCTAAATAGGGGGCCTCACCAAACTGTTAAGCGAGCCACAGGATTAAAACTCAAAAGGATTTTAAATTAATATTAATCAATTTGAGATATTTTCCAGCATATTGAAAACATAGTTCTTGAAATTTCTGGAATCCCATACTGAATCGTGGTTAATTATATCAATACTCCCAGTTTCTGTTAAAGGAATAGTTCTCCATCAAACTCCCAATGGGTGCTGTTAGAATGAGAGTCTCCCAAAATCAGCTGATAAAAACCAAAATAATCCAAATAGTAATCAAAATAATCCACAAGTAATCCACACGACTTCAGTCCATCAATTAACATCTTGTGAAACTGAAGAGAAAAGCTGCATGTTTAACTCTAAACCGTTGATTCAGGCCAAAATATGAGTCCATAATCTATAATAAAACTTGTTCCAATGAAAAAATCCAAACTATTGCCTCTCACATCAAAATCCACTCACATTTTTAGAACTGTTTTCACTTGTAAACGATGGATGATCTGTGCATATTTCTCTCCTGAATTAGACGTGATGACTTTTTTACTGGATTAAGTGTTATGGATTATGGATTTATGTTTTAGCAGGAAGCTATAGTTTGAAATGGGGGAAAAAAAGACTTGATGAATGTGCTTCTTACAAGCATGCAGCTTCTCACTTCACAAGACGTTAATTGAGTAGTGTGGATTACTTGTGGATTAGCGTTATGGTTGTATCAACTATTTGGACTCTTATTATGACAGCACCCATTCACTTCAAAGGATCCATTGGTGAGTAAGTGATGAAATGCTGCATTTCTCCAAATCTGATGAGGAAACAAACTCATCTACATCTACATGAATGGCCTGAGGGTGAGTGCATTTACAGCAAATTCTAATTTTGTTAGCTAATGCAATGACATTCAGACATTTTTAAGTGTGACTCAAGTGTCTAAATACTCTCTGGGCCACTGTAATTGTGCTGCAAGTTGGTGGATTTAACACAGACACCGTAAGAGTCTTACCACACTTTGACTTTGAGACTTCAGCAGCACACTGAGAGTTCTCTGTGAGAGAGAAACATGCGTGTTGACACCAAACAGCACTATCAGCGCAGCCTGTAAAATAAATTCCCTAAATCTTTTTTGGTTTATAAATTGGATCAGCGCATTATCTCATTAGATTCGCTGTGTACGCTCTTCATCATGCCCATGTGAAGCAAATGAGCAATTTCCAATTAACAAGCATGGGGCCAGATGTTTTCATCTAGACTACATTAGGGGCAAGAAGACATCGGTTGGGTGGTTATTAGGCAAGATTGTGCGGGTAATTATGCTTGTTTGGAATAAAAATAGTTTTTATGAATCTAAAGAACATTGGGAGGTTAGTTATTTGCATACACACAGAAAACCACAACCTCCTACACAAAATAACATAATTAAATCCATAATTTAAAGTGTCTATTTTAGGAGCGGTGAGTGTAATCTGACAGCAGTGTGTATGTGCCATTCATCTGCAGTGCAGTAGTGCATACAAACCACAGTGAGTCATACAGCGCTGAATGAGACACAGAGTGCATGTATGTGACGTGTTTAAGTGAAAGCAAAGGAGAGAGAAAGAAAGACAGTGGGGTGGGAACAGAGAAGGACGATAGGAGGAGAAAAAGCAAGGATCTACTTTCTTGAAATGGTCTGGGATGTCTTTCTGTTGCCCAACACTCCCTGAAACCTCCCCATTATTAAATACTACTTCATTATTAAATGCTATTTCATGAACTGTACACAGAGCCGATCCTCCCAATACGCAGACTACGCAAGCAGCGTAGGGCACCTGAAACACCAGGGGGCCCCCTTGCTCCCAAAGATATTTTAAATTTTAGTTTTGTTTTTGAGTTTGGCCAGAGGTTATGGAAACATGAAACAATCATTTATTTTAATACGGTGCGCCATCACCCTCTCTACTAAAAATATGTCAAATCATGTAACGTGAATGTCCTATAGTCTCTTGTTCGAGAAAAAAAAAAAAAATAAATAAATGTACGGAGCCGTGGAAGAGATGAGCGCTTTCCGCGAGCGCGATTCGAGAAACAAATGCATTGCATCCATTCTTCCATCCCAACCACACGTCTTCAATGTAACACGCTTGTTCAGAAATCATTTTAATATTCTGATTTACTGCTCAAGAAACAAAGCAAGTATAAGTATAATGAATTATAAATATATATTTTTTTATTAAACTGACAAAAAGTGACTGTAAATTAATTTTTAATGTTTAGGGCTGCAAAACGTTTTTGCAAATTCACGTTAATCGATTCATATATATATATAAATACACACGTCTATATATTTAAAAAATATATATTTGTATGTATTGCATGTATTTGTATGTAAACAGTTGTATATAATTTATATTATATATCAATTTAAATATTTTACATATAAATCTAACATATTTTTCCTTAATATATACATGTATGTGTGTGTATTATATATATATATATATATATATATATACATAATAAATATACACAGTACACACACATAGTGTGTAAACAAACTGTTATTTTGAATCGATTAATTGTGATTAATCCTTTTCCAGCCCTAATAATGTTACAAAGGTTTTGTTTCAAACTTGAACTTGAACTTTTCATTCATCAAAAATCATGAAAATATCAGTTTTCCCCAAAATTTAAAAAAATATTAAGCAGCAAAAACTTTTCAACAATGATAATAATAATAATAATAATAATTGAGCAACAATTCAGCATATTAGAATGATTTCTGAAGAATCATGTGACATTAAAGGTAGGATTAATGTTTTGCCATCACAGGAATAAATGCCATTTTAATTACATTTCAAATTCATTTTTTCTATCATATTAAAATAGAAAACAGTTATTTTAAATTACAGTATTTCGGTCAAATAAATCTAGCCTTTCATTTATATAATCATTCCACTCTCTATTTTTTTAGCCATATACAGAACCATCATATTTTGTCAGAGTGTTGAACAAATACCTGGAAGAGAGCATCAGAGTTATTAAATTATAACTAAAAGTCCCTGGAGATCCATTACCAGTAGTTACTGAAACAATCATATTGGTGTGTATTAGGGGGAAAACAAATCTGTAGGTTTATATGCATTGTTTTTTGTATTAGATGCTGTTGTTTGCTTAACAGATCACTAGGTGGAGCTGTTATCAGGGAGATGGTTGGGACAGTCAAATAGCATCATGTATCAAGAGAGGATTTGCACGGGGTGGACGGAGAATAGGATGGAAAAGTTGCTTTTCTTTGTGATTCTCCTTTGAAAAAAACAAACAAACAAAAAAACATGCTCAGCCATTAATCCTTGAAGCTCTGGAAAGTTCAAGGAAATAGAAGGTATATACTGAGGAATACTTTTCCAGAACTTGATATTTTATAATAATGTCCCTGATGTGTGTGCTCTGGTTGGTTTAGCACAATAGCTGATGCAGACAGAGCAAGATGTCGGTTTTAGGATTATCCCGACCTAAAAAGGTAGCAGGAACCTTTACATAACCAGTCCAGATTGGTCATCCAACAAGGAAACTGTGTCCCAAAACTAGAAATCATGAAGCTGTGGTGTCCATATTTGGATACCTGTCAGAAAATCTACCGTTAATGCCATCTGAGAAATGGGAGCAGCAGTGAGGCCGAAGGGAATCACCATGAATTGGAAAACTCCCCATGTCTTCTAGCGCACCAGTGGGGATTGCTTTAGGGTGGGATCATGTGGAGAATATTGTGATGCTGTGTTGTTGTGTGCTGACATGCATGATGGAGGAGGGGTATAAACAGGCATGAGAGGGATCGTGGGGCTCGGGACGGAGTGGGGGAAGGGACGGGGGGGATTTATACTCACCAGACAGCTGCTGGACTCCCGGCTGGTCGTGTGTGCTTAACAACTGCGCCTGAATCGTTTCTACCACCCGCTTGAAACGCCGGCTTGGACCTACAATACAGTGTAACAGGTCACATATAAAACCCTGTTGACATTTTGAAACAGGAAGTTGGGGCGGGGCTTCCTTAATACCGATTAATCGACTACTCATTCACTTGGTTTGCATTCAAGTGAAAAAAGCTCCCAAGAAAAAAAAATTGGAGCCTTTTAAGAATCTGACAGGAATTTATTGTGAAACTACTTTCTAACTTGCAGTCTTTCTTATCTCTGCTTGGTGGACAACAACATGATTTAACATCCTGCACACTGTAGTGGATAAGAGCTGCTGCTGGCGCTCTCATGAAGAGACATAATGGATATTAATGGCAGAAAATAAGGGAGAATGATGCATTAGATGATGCATTATTTTTAGGTGTTCTATTTATCTTATGTTGTAATTGTGATCTGCAGTATACTGATGGGATAATTAGTGTGTAAGAGTCTATTTGGCTCATTCTGCAAATTAAATGGACATTTTTGTAAGAACTGTTCCTTAGAGAACAGAAAGTAATGCTAATGCTTGGCGATTCTGCACTAAAGTATTTGACATGCTGACTGTTGCTGCCTTGATAGAGGAGTAGATCCTTTGTGTTCTACGCGTAGCACCAATTTGTGAATGAAATCGTACAAGCATTTTACATAACTCATCTAACTTTTGTACTCAAATTTATTGTAAATGAATGGGAAAAAAATGTAGGAACAACTAAAACCACATGTATGCACATGCTCTAGGTGGCCTCATATACATGTTAGTCTTAATTATATTTCATCATACATATGCGTCATATGATTGCTGAGCCTGAGAGTGACAAAAAGCTGCAAAGGAAAGATTTTTTTGAAAGTTTTGTTTTGCAAAATGCATGACTGAAAAAATACTCAAGCTATTTAAGAGCAAATACATGAAATCAAGATAAATACTGATCGTCAAAAGGCAGAACATATCAAGATATATATATATATATATATATGTAGCTTTTTCTTCCAGCTATTTGCCAGCTTGACCCAACTAGTGCGCTTCATTTGATTATTTTTTCCTTTTAAAAATACTGATGAAGGTTATTCTGACAGATATGTAATGAAATTAACCCTAATATGCCTCAACATCATGGAGAAAGATAAAATAATTCACCTTTTACTCATGGCTATTTTCTTTTATTTCAAGCTATGCTGGCGTTCTAAGGTCTTGATGAGCGCTGATGTAGCAGTGGCTTGATTGCGGTTGCTGTGGTTACCTGAGAGCAGAGTGAAGGTGACTGAGTAGATGCCGTTCTCCTTGGTGGCCGCGGTGCTCTCGGTGTACGTGATGTCGACCTGGAACTTAACAGGCTTCTGGAAGACGGTGGGGCCGGCGGTGGATTTGTACTCGGCCCGAAAACTCGTCTGCGAGACGACGCTGTGACTGAGGCTGGGTATCTGAGGCAGGAGGAAGACAAGGATCGCTCCACTGTTATATATTTGGAAGAACCTATGAAGAACATCAATGGAAACTTGGAAAGTTTGGGAATTTCGTATAAGGGTGAAAGATTTCCACATACAGATTTCATTTAGAATTTTGGGAATCCACTGTGTTGACCAAAATAAAGCTGCTTAAGTTGTGCAACACACAACGCTACCAGTGCTGGGTAGTAACTGAATTCATGTAATCTGGGTTACGTAATCAGATTACAAAAAAATTAAAGATTGGTTCACTACCAGAATAAAAATGTCTTGATAATTTACTCCCCCCCCCCCCCATGTCATCCAAGATGTTCATGTCTTTCTTTCTTCAGTCGAAAATAAATCCAGGTATTTGAGGAAACCTTTCAGGATTTTTCTCCATATAGTGGAATTCAATGGGGATCAACGTGTTGAAGGTCCAGATTGCAGTTTCAATACAGCTTCAAGGGGCTCTCTATATGATCCCAGCCAAGGTATAAGGCTCTTATGGTGAAACGATGTTACTTTCTTAAAAAAAAAAAATCACATATTTTTAACCCCAAATGCACTAAAAAAACTCATTTTGCACTAGCTCGGCAATTCGCGTCCATGACTTCACGCAATGCTTGATCACATTGGAAAGGTCACGCGCTTAGTTCTTCGTCTGTAAACTCCGGTTCAAAAAGGTAGGGTGGGGTGAAAAACAAATTTTCTCCTCCAACTTCAAAACAGTCAGACATCGTTGGTTTACCTTTTATTTGTGAAAGGCATATGGCTTTCTTTGCACTTTCGGTGTGTTAAACACTGGGGCGGTACTTCCGCCTACATCACACGTGACCTTTCCAACGTGACTATGTAATACGTGAGGGCGAGCCAGACAAGCATTTGTGGTTAAAAGTATATACTTTTTTATGACCGATTGTTTCGCTAGATAAGACCCTTATTCCTCGGCTGGGATCGTGTAGAGCCCTTTGAAGCTGTATTGAAACTGCAATTTGGACCGTCAACACGTTGGTCCCCATTGAAGTCCACTATATGGAGAAAAATCCTGAATGTTTTCTTCAAAAACCTTCATTTATTTTCGCCTGGAAAAAGAAAGGCACAAACATCTTGGATGACATGAGGGTGAGTAAATTATCAGGACATTTTTATTCACGAAGTGAACTAATTATTTATTAATTTACATTTTAAAATACTTGCTACTGGACTTAAAAAATTGTCTAATTTTATAAAAAGTGTAATGTAATTGATTACATTCCTAACTACAATTTTTTGCCATGTAATTTGGAATAAGTACCATACCACAATTAGTAAGTAATCTACCTAGCACTGCTACAGTATTGACACTTGACTTTTTCCCTGCAAAATTCAGCAGAAACTGCGCTAATATGACCGCACCTTTACCTTTGCATAGCCAAAGGCGAGGAAAACGTCGCTAAGCATGACAAGCAACTTTTCAAGCGCACATTTAAAACACTTGCAGGTCTAAACGGCAGACTAAACTCCCTCCCTTCTGCACAAACCTCTCGAGGCACAACATCTATATGCTAATGATTCATGGCCTGCGTTGATTTTCCATTGACCTCTAATGAAAGAGGCAGCCACGGGGAGGATGGAAACATCACAGACCAGCATTTTACAGAATTGAAACACAAATCAGAAAGGTATTTGCAAATGTAAAAACACAGGCTTCCGGCCAAGCCTATCAAAACCGGAGCGACGGGCAAAGTCTTTCAATCTGATAGAGAGAAGGCAGAAGCATATATTTAAATATTCATAGCTGTCGTTTACAACAGAGGAATGAAACGGGATTGGAGGCATGCAAAAGAGATTGCTTACCGAGAGAAAGGCGTGGACGATGTCGGCTTTTATGGAGCTCAGTGGCTTGTCCCTAATAACCACAAAGATCTGCTCCTCTTTCTCTAGGCTGATGAAGTTACCAAACCAAGATTTTTTGGCAAGTCTGCAGAGTGAGAGAAATATGAAACATGAAGTTTTTATGAAGTCTTCAGGGGAGACAAGATCAGTCCTTATCAGAGCTCAGAATAAGATAGATCCTGTGGTGCTTATGCAAAATAAATTGATATTGAATAATTCATAAACGTGACACAGCAGAAGGTCTACAAATTGACATGATGAACTTTGCATGAGGTCATATTGATGGATGGGAAAATAATCAAATATACCATATAAAAATACAAAAGGCGATCTTGCCTCAAAGCTAAAAAAAAAAATGTTTGGACATTTATTAATTTTTTTAACCTAAAATGCTTTTAAGGAAGTCACTGGTTACAAAATTGAAAAATATGACTGCGGAATATGTTGTGATAGAAATTTTAGAAGACTTGCCAAGTGGCATCAGATATTTAGAGGCACACAACGCAGTTGCACAGACCGGCTATAATAAAAACTGTTTGGAAGATATATCTATAATTTAATGAATGAGCTCTGAATTGATAATCATTAACACCCACTGTTGCATTTCTGTACATTTTATAAAAGATGTATCCACAAGTTTGAATATTTATGTAATGTTGCCATGTTTATATATAACATTAAATATTTAATATTCAATATTTTAAGGACTGTAAACAAAAATATACTTAATTGGAATCTGTAAGAATTTACATTTATAAATATGAATAAATAATCCGGAATGTGTGGTTGTAAATCTCAATACCTTTTACATTTGTATATGCAGTATTTTTAAATAAAAATATATTCTATATTTATAACTGTTTATATATCATTTTTAATAATTTTACTCAGCAAGTATGCATTATATTGATCAAGTGACAGTAAATACATTAATATATATATATATATATATCATTTTTTTCTTCTTTTTCTTTTTTAATAAATGATGTTCTTTTGAACCCCATGTCACAGAGTCCAGAGTCCTACGGACGAATCACAGCCAGAGCGATGCCTCACAAAACTTTTTTGTAATATTGTTGAATTTGTTTTGACAATTAATAGCACTAAGAAATGTTTCTTGGTATTTTAAAGTGCAATACTCTTTGCCATTTAATATATCAGTGAACATGTTGACTTTGCATTGCTAGAAAATGTAAATATTTGTAGATAAACTGTACATATATTTCTGTATGTTGCTACAATACATTTTAGAGTATCAGTCATATTTATACCAAAAGATAGGTATTATTAAACAACTGTTGGATTTTTGCTGCAGTGGGTCTCTAAAAAAATCTCTGTTGATGGACAAATCAAGCAAAACCCCTGGTGTTTAAACTAGCAGCTGTAATTTGGTCTCGTTTTAGTATATAAAGGAATAACCGTCTGCCTAAACATCGTTCTAGCTCTAAAAAGCTTCAGTCCGCTGCTGTTATGTATCAACAAAGCACAGTCGCTCGCAACTTAGCTTCCAGAAACTGATTTATGGCAGAGGATGACAAAAGAAAGCAGAGAGCGCCGCGGCTTATCCAGCTGGCGTGGAAAGAGAGAGAGAGGCGGATAAGTTATGGAAGACAAAATAGAAAACAAAAGAGGATGAGGCATCACTCCGTGTGGGGGAGAGAGTTTGTGACTGCTGTCTGCTGTGCGCCGAGACCCGCCTCAGTGGGAGAAAGATATGACTGAGCTTCCATTAGGCTGGAAAAAAAGACTAAATGGTTTAACAGAGGCAAACATAACTCACAATGATTTCTGAAGTGCTGAGGGGGGTTTACATCCACACTGTTGTAGGGTAAGTATTGTTCAAGGTCTACTATTCATCTTTTTCAGAGGATGTTTATTGAACTGACTTAATGGTAAGCTGGGAACGCATTATGGCATTTTTATGGAATCCAAATGTCCCCATAATAATAATAAAACCTGAATCACCTACACTGTAGGGACCTCCCAATGGTACCAATGATAACAACAGCTAAATAAAGGGAGTAAATACAATTTACATATAATTTGTTAGACAATATTAATTAAAAGTTTACACTAGACCTGGTCTTATCATGCGTAACAAAAAAATAAACCTATTAAAAAAATTATTTAAAAATATTATAAACAAAAAATATAACATTCCTAGCATTACATGATCCAAGAATTGCAAGAATGCACTCTCTCTCTCTCTCAAAATAAATAAAATAATAGAATAAATGCATAGAAAAATAATACAAGTGAAAAAATAAATAAAAAATAATAATGCATTCTCTCTCTCTTTCTCATGATAAAGGTTTGTGACTCCTAAAAATAAGTATAATAAGCCTAGTAAAAAAAGACACCAGCAGTCAAAGGGGAACCTGTAACATACTATAAAAAGCTGTGTACTCACTCTGGGGAAGACTCTGGCGTGAGGCTGGACATTTCCTCTTGAGTGGGAACTGTTAAGGAATAAAGCAAGGATGTTAGCATGTTCCATTTTTGTTATTCGTCAAAGTTGTGTATCCTTTTACAATAGCTTTCTAACTAATTCAAAATCTCAGTATGTAGGACAGATATAATTAGAGCCTATAGTTGCATGCAAATGTGCATCGTTTGTGAGTATTTGTCACATGTTGCCCGTTTGGCTTGGGATTAAAGGTTATGCCAACAATAAAACTGGATCATTAAGGGGTCGCATGCAGGAGAAGTTATTTAGAAATGGAAACTGGTGCTACTGAAACAACGTGAAGTGGTAACCATGGTAGCAGGCTTAATATTAGTTTACAGTCAGTATGTAAATCAGAGCATTTAGCCACAATAAGCCATGAAACAGATCCAGTCAAACTGGAGGAGGTAAGAGCTTTATTTCAGGCCTGTAATGACTCAATGCATTAAGAGGGATTTGGAAGATCTAGTCAAAATCATCTTATTCTCCCTTTGTTGGCCACCCAAACAATTCCAGGTGTTTGTGACTTATTACTGAGCCAATAGCAAACCAAGTTTATTTAAATAGTTCACTCAAAAATGAAAATTCTGTCATTAATTACTCATCCTCATGTCGTTCCAAACCATCAGAACTCAAATTAGGATATTTTGATGAAATCCAAGAGTTTTCTGACTCTACATAGACAGTATAGGAACTACCACGTTCAAGCCCCAGAAAGGTATTAAGGACATCGTTAAAATAGTCCATGCGACATCAGTGGTTTAATCGTAATTTTACGAAGCTACAGCAATACTTTTCCTGCACAAAGAAAACAATAATAACTAATTTATTCAACAGGTTAATTTCTTCCGTGTCAGTCTTTAACGTGCGTTCACAAGAGCATCACAACACATGTGTATGGAGCTGCAGAAGCCGGCGTTCTAATGTTGAACCCGGATGCACTGTGGTTTGTTTACAATCAGAGAAATGCATTCGCTTGCATCATGGTCCTCTCGTGAATGGCAGCAAAAAAGAAAAATTGTTGAAACATGTCATTATTTTTGTTTTCTTTGTGCATATAGTATTCTCGTAGCTTCATAAAATTACGATTGAACCTCTGTCACAGACTATTTTAAAGATGTACTTACTACCTTTCTGGGCCTTGAACATGGTAGTTCCGATACGGTCTGTGGAGAGTCAGAAAACTCTCGGATTTCATCAAAATATCATAATTTGAGTTCTGAAGATGAGCAAAGGCCTTATGGGTTTGGAACGACATGAGGCAGAGTAATTAATGATAGAATTTTCAAAATTTTTGGGTGAACTAACCAGTTAAGACAACAATATACTTCAAGTGAAATCGAAGAATGCACTTGTGTGTTTACTTTGGCTGGTAAACACTTTTGAGCTACCACTGGTCACTGGCAATTACGTAATAAGGTAGGTGTGCTCTTAAATGTAGATGCTTAATGCTTAATGTAGAATATGTACATACTATGTATAATGTGCATTGATAATTGTAAGTATGTCTTAAAAAGTACACTGTGTGTATTTAGTATATGTATGTGTATTCTGCACATTGTCATCTGTATAAGTCTGTAAGTATGTTCTGTCTATCTGCAAATTGTTTCTGCATCTGGAGCACGCTCTCAAGAATTTCACTCACCAAGGCACACGTGCTGTGGTGATGTGACAATAAAAGTGATTTGATTTGATTTGAAATACTTATCTAAACCCACTCACAGCAGTGTGCGGTGTCAAATATATTTTTAACTACTTTTTACTCCAAAGCAAAGAATGAATAAGAAATTTACTGTGAGTGTATCATGAACTTTAAGGGGACAGGGCATTCTCATTCTAGACCAGGGGCATCCAAACTTGTTCCTGGAGGGCCATTGTCCTGCAGAGTTTAGCTCCAATACAGGGCTCGCAAAATCGCTAGCCCGACATCCCGGGGTTATTGTGTTTCCCAGTCGGGCTACCAAAATATATCACCTCCCTGCTTGATGGGCTACCTTAAAAACAGGGCTCCCGCGCAATGTTCGCTCTAAGCTGCGCATGTGCGCGACTGCGCACTTCTTCCACTGCGGCCGTGCAGAAGATATGATGTGCCTCGCGCACAAAAAAATTGTTGGGAAGCCATTTGATTGAATGGCGCCAGTAAAAGTGAAAGAATCGCAATCGCTAAAGAGTTAGAACCAGTGAATGCGGTTTACAGGTTTCAAAGAAAGAGAATGATGTATGCCAAATGAGTCGCTGTAGAAACCGAATACTTAATGGTTGCGGTGCGCTCAACATGAGAACCAATGCAAATGCAATGACATTAAATAAACGTCCTCATGTATTAAAGAAGAGTGGCTTGAATAAGTGCTGGAAATAGTGGAGGATGGGCACAGAACGTAACAAAACAACGAGACATTTAGCTATAGTCACACACTACTTCATAAGGATGTTTAGACAGATATAGAAGAGTTCATATGTTCACTTTTTATATTTAACTCACAGATCTAAGCTTAAGTTTTGCTACATTTTGTTTTCTATTATATTCTATTCCATTCTATCAGTTTAAATAGTTTGTTTTGATATTATATTATGTTAGGCCTATATTATAAACCTAATAAATAATGTACCTTGTTTTTTGATGGAGTCTCTTGCTCATCAAGGCTGTATTTATTTCAAAAATACAGAAAAAAACTGTGATATTTTGAAGTATTATTAAAATTTCTAATATTGGTTTCCTATTTGAATAGCTATACTTTAAAATATTGTTTATTCCTGTGATCAAAGCTGAATTTTCAGTCTTCAGTGTCACATGATCCTTCAGAAATTATTCTGATATGCCTAATTGTTATCAGTGTTTCTGATCTAATATGCTGTTTTATAAACAGTGAAACTGTTGTGCTGCTTCATATTTTTTTGGAACCGGTGTTACTTTTTTCTTTGATTTTTTTATTAATAAAAGTAAAACAGAACAGCATTTATTTAAAATATTAATATTTTCTAACAATATGAGTATTTACTATAAATGTTATCCATTTAACACATCCTTGCTGAATACATTTCCTTTACGTTTCTTTTAACTTTTAAAAAGTATCTTTAATAAAGTAAGAAACAAATTCTGACCCAAAACTTTTGAAAACTCACAGATCTAATATATATTGTAACAAAATCTCTATTTTGAATTAACACTATTCTTTTTAACTTTTATTTTTTTTAAATATCACGGGTCCCAAAAAAATATTAAGCAGTACAACTGTTTCCAAAATTTATAAAAAAAATCAGCATATTAGAATGATTTCTGAAGGATCATGTGACACTGAAGACTGAAGTAATGATGTTGAAAATTCAGCTTTGATCACAGATATAAATTATATTTTAAATTATATTAAAATAGGAAACCAATATTAGAAATTGCAATATTATTTTTTTAAATAATACTATGTAATTTTTATCAAATAGATGGGCTACTGCCATGATCCAAACTTTTGAAAGGCAGTGTAATATACTGTGAAAAACAAAAATTCTCAAGTAACCTAAAATATACATAATTTAGTTACATTAAGGGTCAAATTAAATATAAATAGCACATTAAAGTTAAAACTTACACACTTTTTGTGTGTGTGCTGTATAGGGTATAAAGGGCTCAGGTGACTGAAATGTCCGCTCAATAGAGAAACGTTTTGCTCAGCAAGAAACACAATTAGAGGGAACATTGCTCCCAAAGGTCCTTAAATAGAGTTTTTGAGGCCTTGGGGAGTTTTAAATACGTTAAACGTATAAGAAAAGTCTTAATTATAATTTTTCAAGTTGCCTTAAATTGATTTAAAAAAAAATCTGCAGAAACCCTGTAAATAGGCAAATAAGACTATTTCCTTGATATCCGTTGATATTTGTGTATTGGAAATGTTTTTTTTTTTTACAAATATGGTCTTTTTTTTTTTGGGCTAGTTAAATTAAATTTCGGGCTACCAAAATCTGAAGAGTACCTGCCCGAAGGGCTACCAGGGATTTTGAAATTGTGCGAGCCCTGCAACACTAATTAAACACACCTGAACAAGCTAATCAAGGTCTCCAGACTCACTAGAAACTTCCAGCCAAGTGTGTTGGAGCTGGTTGGAACTAAACTCTGCAGGACGTTGGCCCTCCATGAACAAGATTGGACACCCCTCATCTAGAGCCTTTTACTGGACAAGAGTCTATAAGACAGGGGATTTGAGCTCTGGCCCTCTAGGTCCACTGTAGAATTTAGCTCCAACCATAATCAAACACAACTGACTGTAGCTTCCTAGTGATCCTGAAGGCCTTGGTGAGTTCGTTCAGGTGAGTTTGATTAGGGTTGGAGCTAAACTCTGCATTAAAATCGACCTCAAGGGCCAGAGTTGAGAAACCCTTGCTATAAGACAAGACGACATCATCAACATTGTTGGCTCATCATTAGTTTTCGCAAAAGATAATTCATTATTCTTGTCAACTTTTATGAGTACGATAATATCTTGGTTTAGCCTCAAAGCTAACAGAAATGGATTAAACACCACATAACTATAATTTAGATTTCATAGTGTCGTGAATCGTATCCTGTCCATCCGTCCCGAGTTTTACCTTTCTTCAGCCCAAGATGCTGGGATAGGCTCCAACATCTCCGCAACCCTACTTAGGACAAGTGGTTTGGAGAATACATGGATGGATGAATTGTAGCTTGTTTACTCTATCCTCCAATACCTTGCATTTTCCTGCGGTGAAAGCGCGGTGAGCCCAGGAAGCTGTTCCTGATGGAGTTGAGGCGCGTCTTCCAGGGAATTCCCCCGATGGAGGGGCTGGGGGGTGGCGTAGGGCTCGGTGTTCCCGCTGGGCTGTCCTTAGGCGTGTGAACGGGCGTTCCTTTGGGGGTGGGGATAGGGCTGCCCCTTGGAGAGGGGTGGGGGGTCACCTGTATAGTGGGGATAGATTTGGTGGTGTGGTCAGAGTTGGGAATAGGGTGGAAGTGGTGTAGTCGGATAGGGGAAAGAGGGACAACAGGCCTAAAGGGGACCGAGAGTTGAGGGGGTATGATGGAGGCTGGGGTTGCCCGCCGCACCAGTGGGCTGCCCGGTATACAGGGTGCTTGAGGTTTGACATGGAGTCGAAGGTTCTGACTTGACTGTTGAAATGTGTTCGGGCTCAGATTCGGGTAGGGGGTTTGATCGGGCGGATTGTAAGGGTATGTCTTTGGGTTTGGCTGGAAGAGTTTGGGTCTTTGGGCAGGGCAGGAGAGATTCCGATATAGAGTTTGGTGTTAGGTAGTTAGAAGTGGATTTTTTTGACTCGTTCTGATCCGAGTTTGGTTTTAGGGAGTCGGTGATACTAGAACTGGGGGACAAGAGCAGCTCAGTGCACTGAGGCGGGACACAGAACTTTCTGACAGGCTTTGGGGGAAGGTGAGAACCAGAGCAGAACACATCGAGATACAGTCAAAGCATTGTGGGTAAAACACACAAAAAGGGAAGGAATAATTTAAGGAGGAATAAGGAGCCATGGTGGTGTAGAAGAAACAAAAAAAGCATGCAGTTAGTCAAGACTGGTGAGCGAAAGATGCAACAAGACCATTGTGAAGAGCAAATCAAGTCTTTTCAGGCACACCAAAGAAAGCTGCCAATGCGAAAATAAAAAGGGATTTAAGAGCAAATTTTCTGCTGTGAAATTAACAACTTGGGTATCAAGCAATAAATAATGTATGAGAGGTGTGGACAATGTAATTTGCAGTATGAATTTGGACTTATGCTCAAAATCATCTGTTAACAAACTAACGTTAAAGAAATGCAATGCCCGACTGTGTCCAAGTTCTGAATCATGCATAAACCTTCGAAGCTTCTGAGCATCTGAATATGAATGTCTCATAACACAAAATGTACCACTAATTGTCTCTTCACAGTTGGAATCCAGAAAAGTAATCAAAGCAAACAAATTCACAAAAGTAACATGCAGTACATTAACCTAATTTATGTCAAACATAAAAAAACTAACTCCAAAATCCTCAATTTTCATGTGACATACAGAACAGAGGTTTAGAGTGAACTTCTAAATCGATTTCCACTTGGAATCAGCACTATACGTTGGCAAGCTTTAGGGTAAGGCCTTGGTAATCTGTGAGCTGTCTTAAACAAGCCAACTGGAAAAGTTTAGCCAAGAGCTTCTGTGCTAATCAGAGGAGTGGGATTTTCTACAGCGTTCCCTGAGCTGGATTTCCACTCGGGGAAAGAAACAGAGAGCAGCAGATAGGATGAAAGAATATATCTCCATGAAACAAAAACTGCTGTCTTCTGCAACTCACACTTGCACGATTTCCTTCCTTGTTTACTTTGCTTGCTAGAGGACAGAAAGCTGTTTCCAGGGTTCCTACACCTTATGACTGGTTCATTTTCATGAGCTTTTAAGTAATTCATGCTGGATAAGGATTTGTAGAAATAATAATTTCCGTCTCAATAAAAAGCACTGAATTGTCAGTGATCACCAAAAACCTTACCTAGTGATTTTGTTAATTGAAACTAAATATACATGCTGAAATAAAATACAAACTGAAATAAAATTAAATATTAAAATGTATAACTTTTATAAATAATAACTTTTTTCAGCTACTTGCCAAAGCAACATTTCTGATTTTCATTTAGATTATCTTGACATACCAAAATAAAAAAACTAAAAAACTTAAATTCAAATTAATGAAAGCTATTTAGGCATATTTAAAAAAAATCTGACAATTATTTTATTTTTTTTTTTATTTATATAACAGCATCTCAATACTATCAAAAACATTGCTGGCCAAAGCAACATTTTAAATTTAGTTTTGTTTAGTACTAAGATTATAAAAAATAAAATAAAACTAACTAAAAACTGAAACTTAATAAAAACAATACATAACTTATATAAAATATAAATAACTATAAAATATAAATATATAAATAATATATATATATATATATATATATATATATATAATATAATACAAATTATAAAACTTTACAATTAAAATAAAAACAAACATTTAATTAAATTGAAAATATAACAAAAATTATAATAATAAATCACTAATATATAACTATATATCACTAATATATCATGAGAACTTTGCTTGTTAATATCATCTGACATTATATATATTCAAAATTAGTTTTTATGGAAATCAATACTGTCACTAATCACAGCTGTGTAATACATACAGTGTGCTACCAACACAAAATGGAGTGTGATATGACTGCCATGAAGGTGATTGAGCAGATGTGTGCTGATTGGTGGACAGAGAGGAGCGGGCGTGCTGGGGGCGGAGTTACTCACCCGTGGGCTGCTGAGAGGGCTGGTGGAGAGACCAGAGGACGCACCGCTGATGGACCGTGACCTGTGAGGACACAGACCATAAAGTACACGGTCAGACGCCGCTTACAGCTGAGAGGGGACAGGAAGGGAGAACAGGGTGCTGATGAACACACACAATTGTAGAAACAACAAGAGCAAATCTGATCTCTCATTCTCAGATATGTCAGTTTACTGTAATTTTTTGTTTAAAAAAATAAACAATTGATTAATGGGTATAAAAATGGGTATTTTTTATTTATATAAATTAATACTTTTATTCAGCAAGGATGCTTTAAATTGCTGTTCTTTTTTAACTTCCTTTTCATCAAAGAACCTAAAAAAACTGAATCAGGGTTTCTGCAAAAAATATTAAACTGAAGGGTCATGTGACACCGAAGACTGGAGTAATGATGCTGAAAATTCAGATTTTATCACAGCAATAAATTACATTTAATATATACAGCATTCAAGTGTTTTAAATTGTAAGAATTAGACTATTTCAGAGTTTTACCGTTTTTACTGTATTTTTGATTAAAGAAATGCAGCCTTGATGAGCAAAAGAGACTTCTTTCATGAAAAAATCTTACTCCAAACTTTCTAATGCATAACACATATGATTTTGCCCCCATGACAATGAATATTGTTTTTATCAAAGATATTGCATTTGCAGGAAACACCAGTTGTGACTTATGGAGTCTAAGATTTTGTTATTAATAATATTAATAATAATTATATTATTGATGATAATCTAGAAACTCTAAACTCTCTTTAATATATAATATATAATATTTTATAATAATATATACATTTATATTTATTTTTTATTATATAAAAAAGTGCAGTTCTATCTTCAGGCACAGTTGCGTCATTCTGAGCTGTAACTATCTGCATTTTTTTGACAGCAGATGTCCACACAGATACAGATCAAACATTTCAATCATCTTCAAGAATGAAGCATGTCCATTATCAGCTCACAGTCAGTCGTCATCAGCACAGCGAACCGCCCAACACAACAATCAGCAGCTGTTCTTTCACTCTCACACATCATTGTAATCCCAGCACTACTCAATCTTTTCTGACATATTCATCTTTCCCTTTACAAACAATGCGCCACTGTGCAGTGATATATCTGACTGTCATTTTTTAGGTCTAAATCAAACAAAAGATTTAACTTCTCCACCAACTTTCATCTTGTCTTTCTCTCCACATTCTTATCACTTTTGCCACTGTGAATCTTGATCTCTGTCCCTGTGTCTCTCTAGATCTCTAATCCAGGTCAGTTGTCATGTCTGTTTGGGATAAAAGCAGCACCCTCGGCCGTAAAGCACTGAGCCGGACAGCGGTCTGATCAGAGGCCCTAAAAAACACAGTGACCTAAAAACAACATGCTGTTGTGTTATCATGAGCCTCAATGTTTTGAGCAAGGGACATACAGAAAGTGATCACAAGAGAGAGAAAAGACGAAACACTTAAAGAAAGGCTAAAGTGACAGTTCACTGAAAATGAATGGCAGAATTTTTATTTGTGAAAATTTGCTGTTAATTTACTCACCCCCTCAGGCCATTCAAAATCTAGGTGCCTTTTTGTCTTCAGTAGAACAAGAAGATTTTTAGCTGAAATCGTGGTCTTTGGTGATTCATAAAATGCAAGTCAGCAGTCAACATCACTTTGAGAGTCAAAAAAGCATGTCAATGAATACCTGTGGCTCCTGATGATATATTGAGGTCTTATGAAGCGAAACGATCGGTCTGTGCAAGAAACTGAACATTATTTACAACATTATTACCTGTAATCCAGAGCCTCAATCAAACAGGGAAGTCTTTTCTGCAAACAGTTCTTTCGGATGGCTTATTTCTGGTTCAGTTCACAAGTTTGTTTTGCAACGGTGTCACATTTATGCGACTATATTATTAAAGCACCCAATAATGATGTTAAACATGGTTTAAATCTCTAAAGCATATAAAGTGAATAAAAAAGTTTTCTTTAGCTCACCTATTTACATAAACGACGAGAAACCAAAAACTTTAATTTCGCCCCTTCATTCAAGTGCTCGGTTCACGCATGCTCATATCAGCGACTCATCGGCCCGAATCTAACTGTTTGCTCGGTTCAGTGACTGATGGAGGAACTGGAGCACTGAATAAGTTCATTCATCATAGAATCAGATACGCCACTATTTCGGCTCATTTCGAGTCAGAGTGACTGTCAGGCATCCCAAAGTAAGTTTTGATCGAGTAACTTGTGGATCTCTGCTGCTTGTGCCACAAACTGTTTCAGACACTTTGCTGAACTGGTTCAATGAGTTCACTAAAAAGAATCAGTTCAAAAGAATGATTCGTTTTTGAGCCGGACTGGTTCTGGATTAGAGGTATTAATGTTGTAAATAATGTTCAGTTTCTTGCACAGACCTCAATATATCATCAGAAGCCATGGGTGTTAATTGTGTCTTCCTTGATATGTTTCTTTTTTTTCTCTCAAAAACAGGCAGCCGCTGACTTGCATTATATGAATCACCAAGGAGCACGGTTTCAGCTAAAAATACTCTTTACTGTTCTATTCAAGAAAAAAGTCACCTACTTCTTGGATGGCCTGAGGGCGAGTAAATTAACAGCATATTTTAATTTCTGGGTGAACTGTCCCTTTAAGATAAATGTCAAAATGGATGTTTATATTTAAATCAATAGGCTCAGCTGAAACCCTTCAATGAGTGGCATTTCTCTCTTGTGTGGGTGTCTAGAGTGAATAAAGATGCTGTGATGACTGTCAGGGCTAGACAGAATCCAGCTAATGCTAATTTTAGTTATGATTTTATTTTGGAGTTATACAGAGGTGAGTGGAGACAGACAGCACATGGCTTACTAATATACGCATAACAGCATATGATTTGCTAAACCTATATATTTAGATGCGAAAGGCATTAGATGGTGGCTAACCAGAGCATTATCATCATTGTTTACAGGTAAATCATCACTATAAAAAGACAAAAATTAGTTACAAAACTAAATGATTAATACAATTAATCAGTGAATATTTTTTGGAGGTAGTTTGTTTGAAAAATATAGTTTTTCTAAAATTGAGGATAGACTTATGATAACATAACATGATTTTTGACCTAAATCAACCACATAAAAACTCACTTTTTCTTGCTCATGTACTTTCCATTTAAAAAAAACTCGCTCCTTCCCACATGCTTCATCACACAGATCCAACTTTTAAAAATTACATTTCAAAGTCTCTTTTTAGTCCGACACACACTGATCTCACGCCTTTTAAAGTCGATAAACAGCACAAAAACACAAATGATGCAACACAGTGTCTGTTTCTGAGGTCGCTTCTAGTTTTAAAAAACGCTATTTTAGTAGGCAGTAAATCATGGTACAGAAAAAAGCGTGGCACCAAAACAAACAAACAACAACAACAACAAACACTAAATAAAAACAAACACAAAAACCCAAGACTAATAAACAATTAAAAACACATAACTAAGCAAAAAAGAACAAATAAATAAAACTCAAAAAACTAAAATACAAGACAAAACATCAAAAAGAAGAAAACAAAACACATGCACACACAAAAGACAAGACACAAAACAAAAATAGAAACAGAAAAAACACAAACACAACAAAACAAATAACAAAAACAACACACACATACAAACAAAAAACACAAAAAAAATAAATAAATAAATAACAACAAAAACACACACATAAAGAAAAGACACAGAACAAAAATAATTACACAAAAAAACTAAACAATAAACAAAAATATTAATAACAAAATAAAATAATTAAATTCAAGACTACACTAAAGATGAGTTGTATATTATTACAAATAAGGAAATGTAATGGCATCTAAAATCACAGCCAAAAACTGGAAAACTAAGTTTATAATCTATCTATATATCTACTGCAAACAGAAGTAAAGATGCAGAGTTTCCTGTCATTTCAGAATGATTCAGTCATTGCCAAGAATTGTTTATTTAATTTTTCCCCAAAAAATTGTAAAATAAACGTTGATAACAACTGGAATTAAACGTGTGTAATGAATATTTAGGAAAAATATAATGTAATTTGACATATCTAGCATAATTCCTTTTGAAATTGTATTTTTGTACATGTTGTACTAATTCATATGACAATTATAATTTTAAAGTAGAAAGTGCTCTACTAGCATATAGTGCATATAGTATGCAGTTAGCAGTAGCTAACACAGCTGAACACAGTCAGCACGAGTCTCGTCTTTCTTCACATATGCGGCTGCTTCCTTCTGAAAGGCAATCACTGAGAAATCCTCAGGTGGCGTATGTGTCAGTCTCAGGTCGTCTCCTGTCAATTCCCCATTTCAATCCTGCCATCTGATACGCCTGGCCATTTGAGTGGGAATGAAAGGAGTGTAATGAAATTGAGTTTTGAGATGAATTGGAGGAATGAGACCTACTTTGTTATGATACAGTGGAAGGTGAGGGTTCAAAGTGTAAGTGGAGAAATGGGAGTGAAGAGAGCGGAGACTAAAATAAATAGATGTGGGCTTCATGCATGGTAAGGCTGCAAGGTGATGCTTCAAGATAGATGGCACAACATCGGATATTATTTTCAAGATATACATCTGAGAAATTCAAAGAGAATTACTGGACCCTTCACAGAGCTCTATGTTGTTTAAATAAAATAAAGTATTTTTATACCACCACATTTACTATTTAAATTGATTTATTAAAATATATTTTAAAGGGAAATGCTAAGCAGGTGTAGCTTTTAGCATTGTATAAAATCAAATAATATATTTTCAGCCTGATTTCATGAAAATAATTCATATACAATCAGTAAAAGGGATTTTATTATTTTATTCACTTATTCACAACAGTTAAGTTTTTTCTAGCTTTTTCGGTAACTGAAATAAAGCTGAACCAAAAAGAAAGAAAGAAAGAAAGAAAGAAAGAAAGAAAGAAAGAAAGAAGAGAAGAAGAAAGAAAGAAAGAAAGAAAGAAAGAAAGAAAGAAAACAAAATAAAATAAAATGCTGCCTTGACTGCTAATTGAAATATGATTTATTGGAAGTACTAAAATGACAAAAAAATTAATATAAATACATTTATAAATAGAAATAATAAAAAGCAATAATAAAGCAATACAACTCAAAATTACCAAAGCTTATGTATGTCTAAAATAAAATTTTAATCAATACTGAAAATACTAAAATAAAAAGCTAATTCAAATTAATAAACATTATAATAGTATATAAATAATACTGCATTAGATCATAAAATCTGTTTCATAAAAAGTACTAAAAATACTGAAAACTGAAATATAAACATAATTAAAGAAAAAGGATCAATTAATAATAGCAATAGTTGACATAAAAACATAAAATTGATCAAACTTAAATTTAAAGTGAAAAAGAAAAAGATTTAAAAAAGCCAATTCAAAATATTATTAAATAATACTAAAATAAAACTTTCACATCATAAAATTAGTTTCTTATAGTATGACATCTGATAATAGTGTAAAGATTTACTGTAAAAATGTAAAATGAGTACTTTGTTTTATTTTACAGTTAAAATCTAAATATACAACCAAAAAAAATCATAAAAATAAACATACCCAAGAAGCACAATGCATGAGATAATACGGCTCAGAATATATAGTCGTATATTAATTTAGCATGTTTTGTATTAATTAATACCACTTTTTTCAGTTGTTTATAAAGTAATATTTTGTGAAATTCACCGTTTGTGACAGTACTCTGATATTGAATCAATATGCAATTTATGGCCACATAGTTTGTCCTAAAGTACTTCACCATCAGCAACATATTAATTTTTTTATATTTAGTAGAAGTACGCTAATTATCCTTCAGCAATTTTTTATTTTTTTAAATATGAAGTTCAAACTTTCATAGCACAACACTAAGCATCCCTAAAGTGTGTTGAAATGGTTGGAAGTAAATTATTCTTTCAGTGGATTATTGCAGACAGAAGTCAGGAGCCTGTAATGCAGTGCAGGTCAGTGAGAGGGTCTCTCTGGAAAGCTCTGCATCTTTAATGACTAAAGCTCTGTGAACTATCTGGAGGTCAGAGGTCGGCTGGTACCTTTCCTCTTTGCTCTTTGCTTTGCGTTTGGCATCCGAGATATCCAAGCTTTTACTGAACATGCTTTTACTGCAGCAGGAGACAAAGCCAGTCTCTGAACACTGAACTAACGGTTAAAGAGAATAAAAGACAGTGCTGTGGCTTTCTTCTCACAGGGGAGGCAAGTGCTTTTTTCAATGGTGTTGGTTACGAAAGTATTTCTCCCATTCATTTTTATTTCAGATAGCTTTTTAGAAAAACAACCTGAAATTTGAAGCATCACATGATAAATGGAGTTGAGAAAAAAACGAGGGATTGGTGAAGGATAGGAATAATTTCTCAAGCCTCCGACAGTATTCGCCTCACAGCGGCATTTCTCAAAACAAACGCAATGACAAACAGCCGGAAAACAGCCATGAAATATAACTCATCTGAGGATTAGCTGAGAATCTGTAACCGGTCGCTCCACTGCGTCATCAAATACACAACAAACCTGAAAAAAGCTCTGATTTCTCTTTATTTTGAGATTTAGTTTGAGTATCGAGGAATAGACGAGAACCCATGAGGTGGCAAATGTTGAATTACTTATAAAATTTAAAGTGCCCCAATTATGGATCTTTGAGAAAAACTTTTAATGTAGTGTTTAACACAGCTCTAAGTGAATGAAAACATCCTGCAAAGTTTTAAATCTGAAAGTGCACTTTGTATAAACTTATTGTCTCTCAAAAAAAAGAGTCGACTCTGAATCATTGAAACGAGTCTTTTTTAAAACGAATCCCGTTTCATGTTGACGTCAATATGAAACATTGGCAAATTGCCCGCCCACTTGTTGGTCTTTTCACGTTGGTGTGAATGAAAATGCAAATTCATTATTTGCCACTAGGTGCCATGGTAAAATTGCGGTTTCCCCGGTAACGCTGTACACAAAGCAGCTCTGCGCTCACAGACGCTGCCTTATCAGGCATTAGAGGCATGATGAAATAGAAACAGAGGTGGACAGTAACAAAGTACATTTACTTGAGTATTGTACTTAAGTACACTTTTTGAGTATCTGTACTTTACTTGAGTATTATTTTTTTCTGGAAACTTCAACTTCACTACATTTGAAAGACAAATATCGTACTTTTTACTCCGCTACATTTATATCCAAGTCCCCAAGTAGAAAGTCATTATATGTAGCAGTTTTTCCAGTGTGCGCACATTTTCAGATTCACTGAACCCTGTTTTTATGCGAAAATCTGGCCTGTGATCTGCCAGGACCTTCCAGTGTTGCCAAGTCTTACAGTATTTCTAAGCCTGCAGTTTTCCGCCTAGATTTGAACGGATATTTGGCTGATTTGTTTTATGCAAATCTGGCAACCTCGGGACCTTCCCTGCTAATCTAATGTAAATGTCTGCACTACTGCAGAGCTAAAAGCCCTCTAAAAAGGCAAATAAGATAATAAAAGACGAAAAAGGCACATATTTATAGTGTGGTGTGAGTGAACATCTGTGCGTTCACCGCATTGATTTTAAAGAGACAACTGTGTGTGATGCCAACGTTACAGCCCTGAACGTAGGCCGAGCGCTACTCGTCAAGACATCATCGGGTAAAGACCACTAAATTACACTCGGCATTGGACAAACTACTGGTAAATAAAAAATTCTGTCACCTACACCTTCATTTCCAGCAAAATCATCTTGATCACAGATACAAACTGACAAAGCCATCACTAAATTCAATAATGTATAGTTTTTATTTGATATTGTGCAGTGTTTGTTACAATCTGTAAAAGCTATATAAATAAAGGTGACGCTTGATGTGTATGTGAGCGCTTAAAGAAATTATCTCATTAAAGAAAATGTATAGTTTTTATTCTCTTTGGAAAATGAACCATGATTTTATTATAGTAACTAGTTTAACTGTGGTATTTGCAGTAAAATGACAGTATCCACAAATGTACTATTCTCTCACTATAGTAAGCATAATTATGATATTTGTAGTAAAACTGCAGTAACCACACATTTATAATTATTTCATTACAGTAGCTTTAGTAATAAAATTTTTGTTTTAAACTATGGCAATACAAATGGTAGGCTAATTTATCCGTCAAAAATGGCTGCTACATATATAAAAAAAAACCTTACTACTCAGGCCTACTGGTAAATTGCAACTGAAAACTGGTCAAGGAAGTATATAAATCTGAACGTTATTTTGTCAAAACACTGCATATAAATAAATATATTTTTTGCAAACAAATGATCAATACGTAGGTTAAATGATCACACAGGTCAAAATGTTTTTCTTCACTTTTTTACAACTTTGGAATCTGAACTGGGAATCAATAAGAATTGAAAACAATTAGCATAATTAAAATCGGAATGGATAAAATTGATCCATCCAGCAGAGGGTGCTCACCCTGTGGTCTGTGTGGGTCCTAACGCCCCAGTGTAGTGACGGGGACACTATACTATAAAAAGCACCATCTTTCAGATGAGACGTTAAACCGAGGTCCTGACTCTCTTTGGTCATTAAAAATCCTATGGCACTTCTCGTAAAGAGTAGGGGTGTAACCCCGGTGTCTTGGCCAAATTCCCACCACTGGCCCTTATCAATCATGGCCTCCTAATAATCCCCATCCACTTGATTGGCTCTATGACTCTCTTTTCTCTCCATAGTGCTTCTCTTCTATAGCGCTTTATTGTGTATTGTATATTATTGGGTATACACCCAAAGCACTTCACAATCATGTGGGGGGGGGGGGGGTCTCTCCTCAACCACCACCAGTGTGCAGCATCCACTTGGATGATGCGACGGCTGCCACAGGACAACGGCGCCAGTGCGCTCACCACACACCAGCTACAGGTGGAGAGGAGAGAGAGTCATAGAGCCAATCAAGTGGATAATTTGCTGGGTCATTTTTAACGCTGGGTTAAGCCTGATGAAACAACCCAGCTGCTGAGCTACAGTCAGAGTTATTATTGTTACAGGCTTATTGTGTCCTCTACAGGAGAGAGCGGTTCTCAGCGCCACCAATTTAGTGCACATCTTCAGTGAAATAAAGTTTTGTATACATTTTATTTAATTTATAAAGTATTTACTTTGCTGTAAATTATATTATTTTACACAACGCAACATGACATAAGGATGAGATGTCAGTCAGCTGCGTCAGCAGCAGTCACTTCGCATGATGGAAACGCCTTTTGCCTTGTATAACATAAATGGATTTTATTCGTTATCATACTGAGTTTAATTTAATTTGATGTTAAAATGTGTTCTCTAATTTCAGTACTCTTTATTTATGGGCAGGTTTTGGAGTCAGTCACGGCATCTTTCAGCTACGAGTGAAACGCGAGGATGCGGTCTAAATTTCACAGTTCGCCCGCGAACAGCAGCCCTTCACTGGCTCAGATTTCGGTGACACACAATGCTTGTTAAACGAGTTTAAATGTAATATTGTAAACTATGTTTTATTAAATAAATTCAATTTGTATTGTATTTTGTCCATGTGTTCTTGCTTAATAATAAATGCTCATCTTTTGATTACTGCTGTTGCCTTTTTGTTAGTTTCCAGTCCATATTAAGCCAGCAATATAATACTTTTTAAACAATAGATGACTTAAATCAAACAACCCAGCATGTTTGGTAAAAACATTTAATCCAACCAGCTGGGTGACAAAATAACCCAGCATGTGTTTTGTCCAAAATGTACCCAGCGCTGGTTGTCAAATAACACAAGTTGGGTTGTTTTTAACCCAGAATTTTTTGGAGTGTAGTTGTGTGTGTTTTTCTGAACCTCTGTCCATGTTGTGTCATGTCGATGGCTCGTCGTGCAGGTACAGGTGAACCTCCATCCGTAACGCTCAGCACCTCCATAGACTTCCTCTCCGGCCTCCTCTTCCCGTGTCTGTTCAGCATGGGTGAGTCAACGCGCTTCCGTGGCGGATCTGCACACACACACACACACACACACACACACACACACACACACACACACACACACACACACACACACACACACACACACACACACACACACACACACACACACACACACACACACACACACACACACACACACACACACACACACACACACACACACACACACACACACACACACACACACACACACACACACACACACACACACACACACACACACACACACACACACACACACACACACAACCCAATTCAACACTTTACACAAATGGCTGTGCTCATCTTCAGCACAAAGCAGTGGTCTGTAAAGCCACTTCTGATTGTGAATTAATCATTAGCACAGCGCCTGCTGCAATTGATGCATTTGTAAAAGCACATTTGAGGGCAGTTCAGTGAACCGCATTTGCTGGCCTGGAATTTGTTTATAGTTTATATATTTTTATAAAAGCTATATACCTGTATATGTGATAAGAAGTTAATAAATAAGTTATATTTTAGACACAATATTGTCAGTTTCTACTCACTGCAGCAGAACAATTGTTCATCTCTGATTCATTTCTGAATGAATCAGTGTTTTTAACGAATCGCGTGAAACAATGATTCAATGGCCCTTTCATAAATATATCTGTTTACTTCAGTCTTGAATTAATCAGCCATTTGAATGAATCAAATTAATTTATCATTATAACTTTTACTGCAACCCATTTACAAAACCATGACTTCCATTGTGTGAAAAAAATAATTAATAAATACTACAAATACTAAAATAATAATACTAATACTAAAAAATATGATGATTTGATGGTGACAAAATTATGGTGAATTTTAATTTTGGAGTAAACTATCACTATATTATCATTAAAAACCCATCAATCTAATTGCATTATTTGTGCAATTTGAACTGCAGTGTAAATGCACTCATGCCACCTTTGAGCTGCAATAAACTGCCTGTAAATATATTTGAATACCAATTTAGATGTAGCTTATGAAAACAATAAATAAATAGATAAATAAATCTTGGCCATTTTAGACTAAAAGTTTATGTTTAATGTCTTGTTTATGCTTTTCTCATTTAACACAGTCGTTTTGGGGTGACTCAGCCAAATTTACTATATATACTAGGGGTGACCCCGAATAGTCGACGATTCGATGCTTCAATAGGAGGAGCCTGATTCGACTCCCAATCTCACTGTCGAATATTCGCGGGGTGTTATGATCATGCCATTTTGGCTATATGGGGGTGCTCAAATGTCTGATTTCACACAGAACAACCGGTTTTCTCCCAGTAAGTTAATACAGCCTATTATGATAATGCTGTAAATAAGAATCTGGAAAGAAAGAAGCTATAAATAAATATTTTAACATGCATGAATAAATCCAACCACGCCTATAGATTTAAGTTTCACTTTTCATAATCCGTGACCGACAGAAGCATCTTGGCGGCAGGGATTTAAATCTTTAACAAGACTCAAACTGACACAGGCAGAGTGAAAGACTGGATTTTTTTTTCAATCAGGTTGTCAGGTTTCGGTCCTTGTTCTCACCTCACCCCAGGCCGAGAACCTCCACATACCGCCTCAACGGCTCAGACTGCCTGCCTAACTCCCAACACCCCCCGATCCTCCAGAGCTCCACCTGCGTCCTCAGCCCGTGCCGCCGTCTGCGGCTCATTCAAGGCCGCCGTCTGCAGCGAAGTCAAGGCCGATGTTCGCGGGAGATCCACGCCGCTGTTTGCAGGAGATCGACGCTGCCATCCACGGGAGATCTGCGCCATTTGCGGCTCACCCAAGCCCGCCGCCAGCCACGGCGCAGTCAAGCCCGCTGAAGGACGATCATGTGTCCCTGAGCTTGCTGGTGGCATATGATTTGGAGTCCAACTCCAGAGCCCGCTCCTTGACAGCGCCCTCCAGAGTCCGCTAACAGACAGCGCCCTCCAGAGCGCCCCCCAAGTGTCCGCGCTTCCAGAGCGCCCTCGAGTGCCCGCTCCTCGCAAGTCCGCTCCAGTTCCCGCTCCTCCAGTGCCCGTGTCTCCAGTGTCTGCGTCTCCAGAGAGCCCCCAAGTGTCCACTCCTCACGAGCGCCTCAAGTGTCCGCTACTCATGAGCGCCTCAAGTTCCTGCTCCTTCCGATAAACACAAGTTCTGTGTTTATAAGTCCTGAGTTCCTGAGTTCCGTTCTCTCGTCGTTTAAGTTGTGTGACCTGTGTTGTCTTATTAAAACCATTATCTCCTTACCTCCCGTTTCCTGCATCCTTTCCGCAACACACGACCGTGACACAGGTAGGGTACAAGTTATTTCAAAACATTTTGGCCGCTTTATATATAGTGTATAAAGGCCTACTATTATTTATCTTATATGAGATACATTTGGTTGAGTTGCGCTGTAGTAAAAGCGCTTCATTGTAGAAGTACATGATTATCTCTTCAGCACGCATCGCGAGCAGGACAAACAACAATAATATTAATGACTATGACTCGGACTGTCATATACATAACATTATAATGAGAACACTATTATAACAAAATGCTGATAATTTTGAGTTTAGCTGCTGTATTTCTGCACGTTGTTGCATGAAGAACGCATCCACAAAAGTAGTTAATTCAGAGCCGCGCAGACACGTTCACATTATAAACATTATTTACCCCGTTTGTATCTGCGAGGCGCTCGTTACACATTTTCCCTGTGTGTTAAAGTCAGTAATAATTACTGTTGAATGTCTGACTTGACTCTTGATAATTAATTTTGGCCACGCCCCCAAACAAATAATTTGACTATCAGTCAAATATTGACAAGCTTCGAAAATTCTGATTCGACTATGAAAATCCTTAGTCGAGGACACCCATAATATATACACACATTTGCTATATATATATATATATAGTATAGACTCAAAATTCTGTGTATAATACACCTCTGAATTAATTTTTGCTTTCATTATTCAGAATTACTGTTTCATACCTATATCGTTGCGAGGAGGGAGGTTCTGGTCTTCATGGCTGGGGTATCTCTCCTTACGATCCAACAGAAGGAAATAGATCATCTTCTCCTGATTCTCACTGATGAGAAAACAAAACAAAAAAAACTTTAAAAACTAAATAAAATGCTAAATTCCCTATTTTGCCTTCTAGCTATAAAAACAGTTTAATAGATCTAACAGAGGATATGAAGACAAACCTAACTAAGATATCACTCACTCATCTGACAGCAGGTCCTTCATCAGCTTGTTCTTGTCCCGGAAGCAGCCCAGCAAGTGCATGCTCTCCAGGACGTCCGGGTCGATGTCGTCGGCTGACGGGATGCAGCGGATCGCCACCTTCCTGGGCACCGGCTGTTCCGGCTCCGGCTCGTTCTTCCCTCCTCTGAGGAGAGCAGAAGCCAATCAGTGACACTAACACACCACACAAACAACAACAACACAAGCTCACTCCTCCTGCCATCAGAGAAAATATACCGGAGTAGAGAATAGAACATAGAATACAGGAGAATATTTTCTAGTAATGTCCAATGCTAGAGAAAACATGGATTGACTTGACGTTACCCTATCACTAATTAATCAGACTGTCATTTCTTAATTTTTGCTCCCATCAGTATAAATATGCTGTCTATTTGACATGTGGATTGATATTGCAGAATGGGGCAAAACTTGTTACTTTACTTACTTTCTTACATCCAACTGCAGAAGTTATGCCAAAATAAAGCTTTTTTTGTCACAGAAATCCTGATTTACAGTGACAAATTAATCATTTTACTTTTGTAGTGCAACATATTTCCGTGTGAATGCTGGATATTGGCTATTAGATAATATTAATGTTAATATTAATAATTTAAATATAATACATATAATGCGTATAGTGTTTATTAAATTAATTAAAGGCACAATATGTAAGTTTTTACCGCTAGAGGGCACAAATTCAAAACAGAGAAACGAAGGCGTAGGCTGATGACATAATGCCTGCATCCCAATGTGCATACTATCCATCCTAAATTCTGTGTGATATTAGTAATTTTCAATATTATTTAGGGCAGATAGTGTGGATGGTATGCACATTGGGAAGCAGGGAATGTATTAAAGATTTATTAAGGTGATTGTAGTATGAAGCAGGGTGGGGCTGAATGTCATTGAAGCGAAACGAGGATGCTGGAGCGATTGCTAATGAAGGACGAGCGAGATCATAGACTGTAAAAAAATATGGACATTGCGTCTCCACTTCCTTCAACTATAGAAAAGTGAAGCCAAAGGATTTCAGTATGGCCGTTGCCATCTTGAGAAAATTACGTCATTTGGAGCCAGAATCCAGTCTCTACTCTGTTTGGAGCTAGAGTCTGTGCAGTAGAGATTCATTTGGAGCCAGAGTCTGTGCAGTAGAGATTCGTTTAGAGCTAGAGTCTGCACAGTAGAGATTCGTTTAGAGCTAGAGTCTGCGCAGTAGAGATTTGTTTGGAGCCAGAGTTTGCGCAGTAGAGATTTGTTTAGAGCCAGAGTTTGCGCAGTAGAGATTTGTTTAGAGCTAGAGTCTGAGCAGTAGAGATTCATTTGGAGCCAGAGTCTACGCAGTAGAGATTCATTTGGAGCCAGAGTCTGCACAGTAGAGATTCGTTTAGAGCTAGAGTCTGCACAGTAGAGATTCGTTTGGAGCCAGAGTCTGCGCAGTAGAGATTCGTTTGGAGCTAGAATCTGCGCAGTAGAGATTCCTTTGGAGCTAGAATCTGCGCAGTAGAGATTTGTTTGGAGCCTGAGTTTGCGCAGTAGAGATTTGTTTGGAGCCAGAGTTTACGCAGTAGAGATTTGTTTGGAGCTAGAGTCTGCGCCGTAGAGACTCGTTTGGAGCTAGAGTTTGTGCAGTAGAGAATTGTTTGGAGCCAGAATTTGCGCAGTAGAGATTTGTTTGGAGCCAGAGTTTGCGCAATATAGATTTGTTTGGAGCTAGAGTCTGCGCAGTAGAGATTCGTTTGGAGCCAGAATTTGCGCAGTAGAGATTTGTTTATAAGTAGAATTATTGTTTTAGTAATAATTAAAGTGCCCCTAATATGCCATTTTTAAGGTTGCTAATATTGTTTTATGAGTGTCCTAAAACAAGTTTACATGCATCCAAGGTAAAAAAAAACACTATTGTTTTCTCAAAAAATAGCTTTAATTTTACCTAATTTCTAAACGATTCCTAAACGATTCGTGCGATGCAGTTCGAAGAATCAATCTCTCTAAACCCCGCCTTTCACTGTTGTGATTGGTTAGATGGTGTAGTCCTTTGTGACTGGTCTACCGCGTACAGCGTGAAGGACAGCCATGGGCGGACATTATGCAAGTGTGTTACTTCGTGACGTACAGCCGTAACATAATAAGATTCGAATTCCTGACGACTCATTTAGGCGATTGCGAGCCGACTCTTTTTTTATAGACAATAACTGTATTTATCGTGCACTGTCGGCTTCACAACTTTGCTGAAAGTTTATGTTCACATACTGTTATATGACACTATCTGCATGAAAGGTAATATTTGGAAAGGCATAATAATTAAAAATCTTACTGTCCAAAAACTTTTGACTGGCACTGTAAAATGTGTTGCTGCAATTAGTTATAACAACTTAAAATTTGTTAAGATAACTTAAATATCCAACTTAACTAAAATGTAGCACAAATCCTCTTTTTAAGGTGAAAACACATGATTACTTATTCTAATCCTAAAGATTTTAATTAGTTATAACTAATCACAGCAATCATTTAGTAAAGTGTAAGTAAATGTATGTAACACCAAATATACATTCACTAATGAACATCAATATAAAATTATTTAATATTATCCAATAGCCTGTCCTCTATGATATCAGTGAAAGGGCAAGTCATTTCAAAGGCCTTTTAATGAAAGATTATAAAGACAAACTAATTAACACATACACATACACACATGTGCATGTGCATGTATGTGCACATACATCCCACAGCATAATCTATATACGGACGTGAACGGACTGCTTTCTGTGTCAGGTCACAATTAATAAAGCAAGACAAGCATGTGTTTCATTCTCAGCCTCGCAATCCTAACAACCACAGCCAGTTCTGACCCTAAATCCACGACAAGCGTCTTCATAACCTTCCCTCTCAGATCCACTCCAAATATTTGCTGTCGCCATCTGTTAGAAAAGACGGTGGAGCAGCGAAAAACATGAGTATTCTGCTTAAAAACGCAGGCGGCGTGTCTGACGTGTCTTTGACCCCAGAGAGGCACGACCTTCGCCTGCTGTCTCTGTCTCTAGAGGAAGCCAGACGAGGCGAGCGCCGGGAGGAAAAGTGTCATTGCTGCTGACATGTGGGGTCTGTGCCGTTTATCACACACGATATAACACTGCATCTCTGAGACAGACACACTTTTGATCCCGTCTATCCGTCCCTAACACCCAGCCCGCTGTTTCTGTGTCACAACGATTGTTTCCTGCCCCCAAAATCATGTGAGTTCAGTACTTACATGTACCACGTGTGCTTCTGGATCAGCTCTAACTGTAAGAGAAACACACAGTGAGAGACGGTTAGAGTCCCAGCAGAAAAACAGCAGCCATTAATGAAACACTCATAGAACAGGTCTCAATGAAGCACTCAAAATTATACTTGCAAATCTAATTTCAAGTAAATTTGAAAATAATATTAAAATAAAACAAAATTGGAAAAGCAAAGCCTCGTTAATTTTGCAATGTACAGTGCTATAGTGCTGTGACTAAACAAACAAACAAACAAATTAATTAATTAAAATAAAATTTGATTGGATTTTATTTTAAAATTAGGGCTAGCAAACACAAATGTTAAATTAGAGTGATTATATATATTTTTTATATAATCACTCGTATACATATATGTGTGTGTGTATATATATATATATATATATATATATATATATACAGTATATCTACTTTATGTAAAATTCGTAATAAGGAATATTCCATATTATATAATATTATAATTTTAACATGATCAAATAATTAGGGCCGTCAATTTTAAATTGTGATTTATTGTTACTAATTACAAGGGGAATTTTTTTTTGTTTTTCTTATTTTTAATATGTTTAGTTCATTCATTAATTTTTAAATAGTATTTTTTATTATTTTAGTTTTCGTCATTTTATTACGCAATGCATCAAGTTAAACTGCATGCAAGTAAAAAACGTTGCCTGAAATAAAATAAATAATAAAATAAAATAAGCTGAAATAAATAGTTAATATTTGATATTTTAGTTAATGTTTAATTTCTTTCAAGTAATGGATATTCAAATCGTTTAACTGTATCAAGTTGTTGTGCATATATAACTATAGTAATTGTGATTAAGCAGATGTATAAGTACATGTTTGTTAAGATATAATAATTGAATTTTTTAATTGAATAGGGGGTCATTGGAGTTATATTTGGTTTTCACTATGATTTAAGGGATTGCTACATGCACACACAGTCTACATAAAACGAGAATTCGGCTGCGACAGTGACCAGGCTCTCTTTCCTGGCCTTTCTGGCAGCACTTGAAAGCTGTGGCACAGCAGTGACATTTACACAGCACATAAAAACAAAACACACAAGGTTGTTCGCTTTACATATCAGCCAGACAGTCTCTTCCTCTCTATCAGCTCTTGACTAAAATAAGTTGCAAAGACCAGCAGCCTTTAAAGACTTCAGTGCAGTAGTCCGCTGTGAACTCTAGTGTTGTAGGCCGCAGAAAGCAACCCTTCTGGAAAATGACAAATGGGACAGGCTACGGTCTCGTGACCTTCATGGAAATGTGTAAGCGAAGGTCACGGGACCGCAAGTCCATATCCAGCACCCAAAGTCTGGCTCCAGAAGACGAATACCAGCTGAGAGGTAACGGAGACGTTTCATCTGAGAACAGATACATCAGCGTCTGATGACAAATGACCGGCTGTGTAGAGATGAGGGAGCAGATATCCAATTATTATTTGCATATCTGTGCTGGAGGGGGTTATAACTGCTGTTATAATCTACCATTTTCCTCAATCATCTGTTTCTGATATGTCATTTCACATACGCTAACGCCTCACACACAGACAAACACATACGTTCATTTGCAGGCGGCAAAACCCTCGAAATTAACATTTTTATAAAAAATTTAATTCCAATCAACAGGTATATTTATCTAGGAAAGTCAAGTCAAGTCACCTTTATTTATATAGCGCTTTTAACAATACAAATTGTGACAAAGCAACTGCACAATAGCAAAAAGAGAAAATAGTGTCAATAATGTAAAATGACAAGATTAAACACTCAATTTTCAGTTCAAGTCATTTCATTATTGAATTCAGTGATGGCATCGTCCAGCTCAGTTTAGTTCAAAAATGAAATGGATGAAAATGAACAGATGCTATTTAAAACTTTGATGGTTCACTCTCAAAACAGAAAGTAGTGTTTTTACGCAAAACATTAGTGTAAAAACATGCATGTGTCAATTTTGCTTTGAACTGAATGTGTTTTATGTATGTACAATTTTTTTTTTTTTTACTAATGATTTGCACCATGTTTTATGAACTAGGCACTATGTTTTTATTTACAAACGTTGGCCAGAGCAGTGTTTTTATTGGTAAATAAACCTAAATTAATACTAAAACTTTTCAAATTTGTTTTCAGTTATTGAAATAAATATTGTAAAAAAATCCAACATGCAAAATATCAATAAAAATGAGTGATAATATATATATATATATATATATATATATATATATATATGAATGAATGAATGAATGAATGCTGTCTTGGCAACTAACTGAAATAAATAAGTTTAAGCTAAAGCACAACATTTTCAGAATTATAATTTTTTTATTTGTTTAAGGTTATTTACTAAATCCAATGCAATTTGGACACCATTTTGTCATCATAAATCTTTAGAAAAATATGCAGAAGGAAAAAATTATTTAACAGAAAACTAAATGCCTTCATGCCAGATCTAGATTGGATATTTGATTTGGTTGATTTTTAAAACCAAAAATAGTCCAGAATTTCATTCTGAATATGAAATTATAATATATTAGCTATTTATTAAGGGTCAACAATAATTGGATGGATGGATGGATGAATATTATATTAAATATTAAGTATAAGTATCAGTATCAGTTAATTAAATATATCAACCCTGAACTTATGCTTTAATAATATTCACAAATCATTCTCACAGTTTCCAGAGAGCTAGTTTCAATATGCCACAGAAAACAAAATGGTTGCTTTTTCAAACATTTAATGTGATCAACAAATGTAATATGCAGATGTACCTTATATTGTTGATGCCTGTTTTTGTTATTAGAGTCCATGACTAAAATCCATATTCAATCAAACTGTTTTTAATAATCTCTTACCACACAGTCCGTTTCCAATATGCTTTAAGAAACAGCTGTCTGGTATTTTCAGGAATGTTTGTTGTGAATTTTGCATCGTGAAATGAATCATTGCGAAGATGATTTTTTTAATGTCTTTCTTCACAATTCAGCCACTATCAAACTCCATCAGTGCTCTTAAAGACGTGTGTTTCCTGCAGGCTTGTCCTTGAAAGCACTGTGACTCATTAAAATGCCACACTCGTAAAAGGTAACGAGAACAAGCTAACGAGACGCGGGACGTGATCACGAGAAGTGTTCTGCGAGATTACAGCGAGACGACTGTCATGCAGGAGATCTCAGCTCGGGTGCTTTTAACTAACAGCTTTTTCTCTGAAGTTTGCTTCTGAAACAGCAAAGAAATGAGACTGAAATCTCTTGTCCAAAGTGTCCTTTTGTAGTCTAGGGGGGAAAATGGAGATATTAATACAGAACTTTCATGTGGAGCCAGAGTTTCACTTCCTGTTTAAGCTGTTTCTCCATGGAAACATGGTCTTGAGACGGTAACCTTCCTGCGGAGCGAGTGAACGCCTGTATAGAAGTGTGATGTAACCGCGACGGAGGAGCCTCACACGGGAAGAGAACAGATTTCATAAGAACTACAAAAGCTACCTCAGCTCATCGAGGTAACAGTCCTACAAATAAAGGTGCTTCAAAGGGTCTTCAAACGATGCCAGAGAAGAACCATTTTTGGTTCCACAAAGAGCCATTGAGTCAAAGGTTCTTTAAAGAACCATCTCTTTCTTACCTTTATATAATCTGAAGAACCTTCTTTCACCACAAAGAAGCTTGTGTGGAACAAAAAGGTTCTTCAGATGTTAAAAGGTTCTTTATGGAACTATTTAGACAAAAAGGTTCTCCTATGGCATTGTTAAGCACCTTTATTTTTAAGAGTGTAGATGTGAAAGAAATTAAAAGGAAAAATTTAATAAATATTGAATTATGCTCTTTCTAAAGAAAATGAAGCCTTTTTGTGTTACACCATTATTTTCATGACAATTAAACACATTTTCTGCCTAAAATTCCCTTAATGTGTCAAAAATTTTTTTTTTAACTCATTAAAACTAAAACTAAATAAAGTAGTTTAATTTTGCATTAAATAAATTTTGTATAAACCGAATGAATTAAATGCAAAACAAATACTATCATCATATGTAAATACTTTACAAATTACCATAACATTCTTATTCACATTCAAACAATGAAAACTTTAATTTAAAAATAAAATAAATACAAAATATTTTGTATAATTTTGTATTACATAATTTTATTATTATTACAAATTACAAATTAATTATTATTTTTTCAATAAAAATTAGTGATAATAAATAAAAAACATAGGCTACTTATCTAAGTGATTTCACTTTTCACAACGTTAGTTAGTGTGTATAATGTTGCTGTTTGAGCATAAACAATATCTGCAAAGTTATGATATATAATATATATATATATTTTTTTTATTTATATTATTATTATTGGGTGAAAAATAAACCAGATGTTCCTTACAGGTTTCAAGAGATTAAGACAAACTGAGACTTGACCTTTGACCCTTGAATTTTCTTGACCCTTGCACCAAGAAAAAGGTCAGTCTGACCTAGATTTGTTCCTGATTTGGATTCAACGGTGTTCTGTAGTATTTCAGCAAATATTCTGTCCCTTGTCTCTCGTGTCAAAATGTGAATCACAGCCTGACAAACGGACAGATATCAGCTCCAGAAGGACTCTGATTTCAGCATTCATTCAAGTCAAAAGCAGCTTTTGATTGTTTAGTATCTGCGTCCTCTGTGAGGAGAAAAAGGTCACAGTGATAACAGACGTGTCTGGACACGCTGAGCTGATCTCCAAACACACAAACGCACTACCTTTGAACTGTCCGACTAGTTTTACTTTCTGCACATCAAGCTTACATTTCAAACCCCTCTTTCTCTTTATCGCCGTGTCACAATATCAAGATTCAGAAAACATCAGAGAAACATATTTTCAAAATAAGATCATACCTTTCTCTGACTGCTAACTACTAACATCTTATTTAGTATCTCATCATACATGAAACACATGTATAAGACCAAAGGATCAAGATCCACAACATGTTGTCCGACTTGTTATTGTCTAAAGCCCAAAATATACTTTGTTTTTATATGCATAAGTGAGGGTCCGTGTACTATACACCGATTTTTGTAACCCACATTTGTATGCACAAGTGCACTGAATTTGTTTTGCACTAATCAGTTGTTCCTCAAGGTGGCAGCACTTTTTTGGTCAGTTGCAAACTGCAAAGTGGACCAGACTTTATGCTGACAGTACAAATACTTACTTTTACTGTTAAAGTTGGTGATTACTTAGTTTACTAAGATTCAAATGAAATTAAATCTAGCGTTTATATGTATAAACCTGATGTTATATACAGTAACTAACTCCATGAAAATGTCTCAGTTCAAACTCATCCGTCTTACCGTTAACCGTTTGCCGGCGTCGACCTCGATCATTCCCCGCAGAAGGTTCTGGCAGTCCGGTGGGATAAAATGGGGCAAGTGAAAGACACCCAGCTTCACTTTTTCTAACAAGTTTCTTAAATTATCATCATCAAACGGCAGAGCCCCCTAAAAGAAAGACACAGACAGCAAAAAGAAAATGCATCAGTCTGAGGAGAAATTCTGAGTAAATGAGGATTTCTGGAGAAGAAGAACAAATTTGAATAAAAGTGCTCAGAGGATTGACCCTTAAAAGCTAAGTTTTCATATAATAACTCTCGCTTTGCCTTATGTAAGGGGTCTGTCGGTAGTGCTGACATGCTACAAATGAGGTTGATGAGGTTTCATTTTCATTTTTGATGAAATACAAAACAGAGGAATAACAAAAAACAAAAAGAGACAGGACGAGAGCATAAATGCACTCCAATTACTTTGGACCTGAGAGGATTTTGTGCATTCAGCATCGAGTCAGTCTACCAAAGAACAGCCTGTCAGAAGTCAGTTTTATTTTTGGTTTTGGTGCTGTCTGCCTTTCCATAGCAGGTCAATATATATTACATAAAGGGACAACCAAATGAACTTCAGCAGAAAAGAAAAGAAATTAAAGAAAAAACAAACATGAGACGATACAAAAGACAAGATATGAAGACACTGACAGATGAGAAAAAATAAATGCAATGAGATGAGGCTAAATTAAAAAAGAGAAGAGACTAAATGAGATGAGATGAAACAAGACGAGCCAAAAGAAATGCAATGAGACAAAATAAGATACAAAATGAGACGAGACAAGGAGAAACAAGACGAGACAAAATGAGATGCAATTAGAGAGGCAAAATGAGAGACAACAATGAGATGAGTTAAGGTGACACGAGACAAGACACAAAAGACAAAAATGAGACGAGGTGACATTGAGACTAGAGACTCATAAATGAGACTAGATTAGATGGGACAATATGAAAAAGTGCAGAGAACAAATGAGACAAGATGAGGTGAAATAAGAAAGGACAGAAAGAGACGCAACAAGCGGAGTCAAAATCAAAGATAAAATAGATAAAAAAGAGACAATGTGACGTGAGATGAGACAAAATTTGATCAGATGAGAGAGAAAAACAGAAGAAAAGAGACTAAACAACATGAGAGAAGATCAAAATTGAAATGAAATAAGATGAGACAAAATGAAAGAAGTCAATAGACAGTGCAAGCTGACGTGATGATATGAGATGAAAGAGTAAAACAGAAGAGACAAAACATCATGAGACGAGACCAAACGAAACGAGACAAAATCATAGCAAAACCATAACAGACAAAGAGACAAAACAATGAACAAGACCAAAAAAACAAGACAAATTGAGATGCAACAAGATGAGACAAAACAACAGACAGAAATGAGACGAGATAAGGAGATATGAGATGAGAGAAAATTAGATGAAAGACAAAATAGGCAAAATAAAAGTAGAGAAAAGTAGAGACGAGGTGACATGAGATGAGAACACGAGAGACAAAACCATATGACAAGACCAAGAACAAAATGAGATCACATTATCCCTACAAAACTAATTTAGATGAAATAAGAGACGAAAAGACAAAAGAGGAGATAAGAGAAGAGACAAAGATGAGGTGATGCAAAAAGAAAAGAAAAGAAAAGAAAAGTTGAGCTGAAGTCACTGACTCATCATCATTTCTAGAACGTAAAAACAATCCAGCTCGGTTTTAAAATGCAGGCCAGTGGCTCTGTGTGGAGAGATAAACCTCAAGACTCAAGGGTCTCAATTTTACTCTCAAAATTGAACAAGAGCATTTCAAATGAGCTGGAACTCTCGGGATATTGCTGCGGTTCAGACACGCAGGTAAAACATTTCAAATACAATCGGCTAATAATGCAGTGCAGAGGAGCATCCCATACTTGCTCTAATTTGTATTGTCTTTGGGACTTAGAAACATCAATTCCCAGCCTTCATTCAAACATGCCTGTTCATTTCCACAAAATACCAATTTCTGATGAAAAAGGATCGCTGATGACATTCTGAAAGCGTGAGTTTAACTTTAATATCCATCACACTGTCCAAACAAGCAACATAATACAATGTGTTTGAATGTTGTTTGTGTCTTTCTACACAATTTAAGCGAACTGAAGAGAAGATATTTGCCATAATCAAGATATAGTTCATGCAGAAATTCTGTCAAACCTCTTTGACATTCTTTCCTTTACCACAAGGAGATATTTGGTTGTCATGTTCATGCTGCTCTTTTCCACACACTAAAAACTCAAATAGTATTATATATATATATATAATGTTTCTCAGAATAAATGTAGTCATATGAGTTTAGAATAACAAGATGGTGAGTAATTGTTAACAGAAATGTTATATTTGGGAGTTCTATTCCTGTAAGGTAAAATCTTGGGTGACTCACCACCAACAGAGCAAACAGAATGACCCCACAGCTCCAAACGTCTGCTTTCCTTCCGTCATACTTCTCTCCCTAACAGAGACCAGACAAAGTCAAAATACAATCCTTCTGATTCCAGATCAGGTCACACATCCAGAGTTCTCATGTCTGACCGTCAGGCAACACTCACCCGGATGACTTCAGGACACGCGTAGTGAGGAGATCTGTGAAAAGACAACATCAGCTTGAGTTAACCACAGCAATCACCGCTATTCATCTCTCAACATGTTTGTCTTATTTTCATTGTTTTATATTTGTACCCCCCCTACCATTTGTATTCTTCATCTAACAGTATTTGCTGCCAAATACATTACAATGTTTAAAGCAAAACATTTCATATTGTTCAGACAGACAGACAAATAGATAATAGATAGATAGAGGTCCTTGAAAAGGTCCCCCTTCCTTTTTTCACGTTTTGTTATGTTGCTGCCTTATGCTAAACTGCTTTAAATTACTTTTTTCACATCAATCTACACTCCATACACCACATTGACAATGGAAAAAACAGGTTTTTAACATCTTTGCAAATTTATTACAAATAAAAACCTATATTATTTAATTGCATAAGTATTCATTATCTGGGACAGTTGGAATTTAGCTCAGGCGCATTCATATTGCTTGTAGATGTTACTAGACTTTTAGTGAAGGTAACCTGTGGCAAATTTAATTGAATGGGTATGATTTAGAAAGGCACACACGTCTTAATAAAAGGTCCAACAGCTGATAATGCATATCAGAGCAAAAACCAAGCTCTGAGGTCAAAACAACTGCCTGTAGCGCCCAGAAACAAGTTTGTGTCAAGCCACACATCTGGGGAAGAGTTCAGAAAAAAATTCTGCTTTGTTGAAGGGTCACAGAAGCATGTAGTCTTAATGGAAGAAGTTTGAAACAACCGGGATTCTTCTTAGAGATGGCCTCCTGGACAAACTGAGCAATTGATGGAGAAGGGTTTTGGTTAAACTGGTGACGAAGAAGCTGATGGCCACTCTAGTTGAGCTCCATGATCATAAGTCGAGATAGGAGAAACCTACAGAAGAGCAAACATCACTTCAACACTCCACCGATCTGAGCTTTATGCCAATGTGGCCAAACTCAATCCTCTCCTCAGTGAAGACCAAAGAAAACACACTTGAAATTCACAAAAAAGCACCTACAGGATGCTCAGACTCTGAGAAACAAGATTATCTGCTCTGATGAATCTCAATTCTAAGCATCATGTTTGAAGGGAACCAGCTCTGCTCATCACCTGCAGAGTACCATCCCAAAAGTAAAGTGTGCTGGTAGCAGCCTCGTGCTGTGGGGCTGTTTTTCAGCGTTAGGGACTGAGGGACTCGTCAGAATAGAAGAAAAGCTCAATGCACTAAAATATTGAGATAGCCTTCATGAAAACCCAGTCCAGAGCATTCAGAACCTCAGACTGGGCAGAAGGTTCACCTTCCAACAGGACAATGACCCTAAGCACACAGAAAGAGTAGCTTATAGACAACTCTGTGAATGTCTTTGAGTGTCCCAGCCAGAGCCTGAGCTTGAACCCAATCAAATATTTCTGGAGAAACCTGAAAATGTGCGTCTACCCCCATCCAACCTGACAGAGCTTGAGAGGTGAAGAGTTCAGGAGACAAATGGCAGACAAATGCCAAATGTTGATGAGCAAAGCTTGTCGCATCAAACAAATAAGACTTGAGGCTGTAAAGGTGCTTCAGCTAAATATTTACTTTACAAAGTTGTGACAATTCTGTTTTTGCTTTTTAAATATGTTTTATGGAGTGTAGATTGATGTAGAAAAAAACTAATTAAAAGCAGTTAACATAAGGCAGCAACAACAAAATGTGGGAAATAATTAAGGGGTATGAATACTTTCACAAGGCACGATAGATGGATGGATGGATGGATGGAAGTATTAAAAAAAATTATATACACAATATATTTCAACAATTTTTCAAACAACATCATAAAGAGAGAGTTGTACAAGTTTTTGAAAATATATACATTAAAAAAAAATCACAGCTGTTGTGCTCATTAGGATGATGGCGGTTCGAGTCTGACCTGCAACATCTCCTAAACTCTTTCCACTAATTTTAATCACTATACTATTTTTGTCAAATAAACATAAACCCATAGAAGTCAAGCTGTAACTCCCAGAAGCAAAAGTGCTCTGAATTTCAGCAGATGTTTCCATCTGCACTGATCCGTGACGTGCGATACTGTTTGCTCAGAATGATTAATATCAAGATCTGGGTGGAGGGATAAATATACCCCAATATAAAGACGACGATAACATCTTCCCAGAGTAATTAGGGTCACACAATGTTGACAGTACTTCCTGTTTCACCAGCTGACATCCTGTCTCCATTAATCTTTCTTGACAAATCCTCTTCTACAACAGTGTTGTGCATCTGTGCATAACGCTCTTCCCATCGACGCAAGAGCGAAGGTAAAGTTTTTGCAGAGATAAACAGGCATGTTCAGAGTTAATCATGTTATTTGGAGAGTTTCTCAGTGAGCTGTCAGCATCTCCCATGATCCCTCGAAACACAAGCGTGCGCCTATGTAAATATGAATATCCTGTTAGTGAGAGCTTTGGCTTATCATCTTATGTATTCAACTCCAGCTGCATACATAAACACTAGAAACGTCAAGAGCAGATCGAGAGATGATGTGGAGATGTAGGAGGAAGACCTTCATGTCAGGAATAATTTACTTCATGTAAATAAATAAAGATATAAAACAGTTAATTGCGAGTTTATATCTTACAATACCCCCCCCCCCCACCACCACCAATCATGCAAGAAATAATAAATAGTTTTTTTAATTCAGACTTTTTTCTTGTCATTGCGAGCTTATATCTCATAATTGTTTTCTGAGTTTGTATCTTGTAATTCTGTATTTCTTGTAATTCTTTGTTGTTGTTGTTGTCTTCCGCCATGGAATTAAAAATAAAAATGTTAATTGTGTTTTTCTCTCACAATTTGTTTTTCTCTAAATTCTCTGCATATTGTAATTCTGCTGTTTGTGTCTGCCACAGAATTAAAAATAAAAACGGTAACTGCAAGTTTATTATCTCGCAATTTAGACTTTTTTCCTCACAATTGCGAGTTTGTATCTAGTAATTCTGTTTTACCTCAATATTCAGAATTTTTTTTCCTCCCGATTGTGAATCCATACTTCGCAATTTGGACTTCTCTTTTTAAAATTGCAAGTTATGTCACAATTTAGAATTTTTTTATCGAAAATTGTGAGTTTATATATCACAATTATAACTTGTTTTTCTCAGAACTGTAAGTTGATATCTCACAATTACAAATTATAAACTTGTACTTGTAAGTTTACATCTTATAATCCAGAATTTTTCTCTGAATTCAGAGTTTACAGAACATTTCATAATTCTGTTAATTTTGTTTGCACCACAGAACAAAAAAAAAAAGGTAATTGCAACTTTAAATCTGACAATTCTGACTTTTTTCTCTTGATTACAAGCTTATATTTTACAGTTTGTTATTTTATTCTCGAAATTGTGAGTTTATATCCCACAATTTCAATTTTTTTATGAACTCAGAATTTGCGAGTTGTTATTTTCAATTTTGAGAAGAAAAGTGTGAATTGTGAGATATAAACTTGCAATCATGAAATTATAAAACTGCATTCAACTTTTTTATTGTTTATTATTGAAAACAAAATTACAGAATTGAGGGATGCATAAACTTGCAGAATCATGAGGAAAAAAGGTCAGAATTATAAAACTGCATTCAACTTTTTTATTGTTAATGTCGAAAACAAAATATTTCGAGTTTGTATCTCGAAATTCAAAAAATTTGAGAAAAAAAATCAGCATTTTGATTAAAAAATAAAAATATAAAATTATAATTGGGAGATAAAAAAAATGCAATTACTTTATTTTATTAGTTTTATCCCGTGGCGGAAATAAGCTTTCACATTCATGGATAACTCCATGGAGAAAGAGTAGAATGGTGTAATAATTCTGACATTATAGAGTTGCCAAAGCACATGGTATCTTCCAGAATACTCTACAAATATGCATCACAATAGCGTTTTTCATAATTCATAAGTCGATTCTCGGACTGGTGAATTTATTGATTCTAACATGCAGCTGCATTATGTGTTTTATAATAAAACATTGCTGAATCTGATCAGTAAACATCAAACTCTAAAAGACTCATTTCACTCCAAACTCAACACATTAGCCTCGACGGGACTTTTGCTTATTACGATTCTGAAGGCATTTCAGTGTTTTCCTCCGCAGCAGGTGTGTTAAATTGCAGGGATCAAAACGAATCTGATGTTTTAAGGTCATACAATGTTTTCATTGTTTATGTTGGCGAGGAAGCCAAATTAGAGATAAAAATACAGCCATTAAGGGATGAGTTTATGGAGGACCCCTGCAGCGCGTGGTGCCAGATCATTTATCTACTCCAAGCTGTTTGCTAAAGCTCATTTCTGCTAAACTCGTCAAGCAATGACATATGGGTTCAAACGTTTCTTTTTGGTATGATGTACAATGATCATTAAGCCAAAATAGTGCGTGGTAATAGGGATATGACAATAAACACCATAGACTCCAGCGGAAGGCATCCATGAAGCTCTGAATCAATAAATCCTGTATTATTTCGAGAGTGTAGGTCAGATCTGAGCCAAAGTGGGGCTGTTTTAGGTTTGTGTCGTTACACAGTCACTATCTGTCAAACCCTGAGTGTGTCTACAATTTGGATAAAAAGCTGCTTATTTAGTAATTTGATATAAACGAATATACAAATGAATGAATGAATGAACAAACATTTTTTTTAAGAATCAGTGATTAAATAAATATCAAATCATAAATATCAGATATTTTTGAATGAATTAACAAATTAATACATTTATATAAAATAAATTTAATGAACAAATATTTTAAATTAATGAAAAAATGAATGAATGAATAAACTTGATACAATTAACTAATTAATTAACAAATAAATGAATGACATTTAAAAAAAATATGAATGAATGAATGAATGTTTTTAAAATAATTCATTTTAAAAATGAATAATTATTTTTTTAAATGAATGGGTAAATTATTGAATAAATAAATGGATAAAAAAGATTGATGAGTTTTTAATTGCGTGAATGAATGAATAAATTGACTTTAAATGAACTAATGAATTAATAAAATAAAAATAATGATTTGACTTATCTAAATGTGTGAATAAATAAACAAACAAATGAATGAATTAATAAATGAATACAAATAAAATTAATGAAGAAATATTTTTTATGAATTCTGAAAAATAAATAAAAATGTTTCAAATGAATAAATTAATGATTAAATTAACAAACAAACAAAACTAATGTACAAATATTGTTTTACAAATAATGAATGAATGAATGCAAATTTTTAATAATGAATAAATCAAACAAATAAAAAAACATTTAAATCTGTAGGATTGAATAAATAGATGATTTTTAATCAATGAATGAAATGAAAAAAATTGAACAAATACAATAAAACTAACATTACACAAAAATCACCCAAAAATATAATAAAAACATTTTTTTTTAAAAGATTGAATGTTTGAATAAACAAATATTTTAAATGAGCACAATTAAATAAATCATTTCAAACATCTGTCTCTCCCTAAAGGTGCTCTTATTTTGCATTCAAGTGACATGTATGTTTCTATTTATTAAGCATCTGTGTAAGTATTAAGTAAACTGTGTGATGTACAGTCGGCCAAACACGGTCACAAAATCAACCCCTTCATGAGGGTTTAAAGTAGTTGTGGGGTCAGTGTAAACCATCAAGGACACTGGGTTCAGAATCAGCGCAGATGGAAGATTGACAGATTCATCCCGATAGATGTTGAGTCACGCCGCTGCGAGGAGACTGTTATTATATAACGTGAGGTGACTTCCCTGCATTCAGCTTTAATCTATGGCCACGGCTGGCTGTAATCCTAAAGGTCAGGCGAACAGACGAAAGACACAAGGCTTTGTGGCAGTCAGTTATTGAAAGGAGAAATAATGATATTAAGAAAGAAATGAAGGGCAATAAATGAGTCGTGCTCGTATCTCTCTCTCCAGCCCAGGCCTCGATGAAACAAGAAGAAAAGAGAGCGCTGATGATATCAGAGGGGGCGGGTCATACAATTCAGCTCAAAGTTCATTGATTGATTGACATGATTGACTTCCCATTAAAGTGCACATGTTTTTCAACTCAACTGGACATTTAACAATAAAAGCAACGCAAAGATTTGTTACATTTATTTAGAATTATTCATGTATTTGTTCTACTTCACATTTGTGACCCTGGGCCACAAAACCTGTCACAAGTTTCAATTTTTCAAAATCTGAATAAATAAGCTTTCCATTGATGAATGGTTCCCTATCAGTCGGTCACTCTCGACGTCACGTCGGAGGACCGACGAATTGGGATCTCGCTTAGAGAGACCTATCCACTTCGAGTGTAAACTAACATGCTGAGAATGAGCTTGTAATGTGAACCAGTAGTTTTATGTATTTTCACAAATTATGCAAAAAAAAATAGAACATGGAAAGCACTGAAAAAATATTACTGGTCCTAAATTAAGCTGCTTTGTCACTGTACAAGATATAATTTATTAGTTGATTTTGTGATGAAATATGTAGCAGACATTTCTGGACGGTTTTCATGAGATCTGCCTAATTAGTAACTACTTCTGACAGTTCACAATTTAGATGAAGGAAAATAAGCAGCTGATATGATGCAGACTGTGACAGTTTCATGAGTTAAAGATGTACATTTATAATGATGAAATACTGGATATTATTTTGCTTGTTTGAATCAAAAATACTGAATATTCAATACTCTTCAAGACAAAGCTCCTTGCTAGTCTGTCCCAAAAGTTTGCAGAGATGTTGTTACTTTTATTTCACCTTAAAAAATTGTTTTATCATAACAGACCAATCATAAAAAAGCCAATCTACGAGACATGATTCATATATTGAAGTCTTAAAGGTACAGTAGCAAAAACCTGTTTAATGTGGGTCAGAGAGAGGATGGAAAATGCTTAAGAAGAACTAAATTATAACCAAGAAAGCTTAACTAGCAATATAACGAGTTCAGGGGAATATTACGATCCAAACATCTAGAAAGACCCTAATAAGCGTAATCACCATATGTAATATAATCTGACACTAATACAAATGCGTTTGTGACTCTGCCTTTCATTTCCTACATTCATTCATCATCACAGGCAACTCTGGAGTTCATTGAAAATAGATATTTTGGACCGAAAGAGGGAAATATTTAGGCCTAAATGTACGATTTATGCATTTGAATTGCACATATTTTTTCATCTATTTGAATTACAGAGTTTTAACTTAAAGAAACTTACAAACTGCGATGCAGCAAGTTAAATTAGTTACAGAATAAAACAAAATTGCATTTATATTATTTAATTTAAATCATCATATATAAAATGCATAAAATTGCTTAGAATCAGCAAATATTCTCTTAATTAATTGGTGCCCTATTTTTCTCTGTGCGAGTTTTACAGTTAGCTGTTCATTTACTTATTTTTTTTTATTTATCATATATATTTTTTTAAACAAAAGTATTGTGAGCAAAAAATAACAAAACATGATGTTTTGAGAGTAAAAATCTTTCCTGTTTAATAATTAGATTTTATTAAAATTTTCACAAAGCACTGCTTCATAAATTTGGCAATATTTAATTAGATAAATGAGTTTGAAACAAACGGGTTTGATTAATGAATTATATATATATATACTGTATAAACCTAGTAGTTAAAACACATTTACTTTATTAGTAATATTACAAAAATCTTACCAGTGTCATCCATGTATGCCTAACAAATATGCATCACATTAAGTTTATTAGATGTTTATGTTAAACTGTGTAATCCAAAATGGATGGCCATTTTTTTTATATGGAACTCATTTACATCAATCTTAAGTTTAGACCTAAAGATTTTCAGTCTGAGCTGACGGCACTGACTTTCCTGATCATTAGTGTTATAAAGACACTCGGTTTCACTCACCCACAGCTGGTTTCCAGCAGACTGTCTCCCACCTGCAGGGATGCCATGCCAAAATCTGCTATCCTGATGTTATTCTTCTCATCCAGCAACAGGTTCTCCGGCTTCAGGTCCCTGTGACTGTACGAGAGCAAATGAAGAAGAAAACGAGATGTGAAAACTGCAGCTTGAGTTCTCACAGTAAGTAAAACTGCATATTACAGTATATTTGGCCTTGTATCAGCTAGACTAGTTGTGTCGCTGAACTTGTAATGAGACGCTTTTCAATTATCTCTGTTTCTTCTATTTCTCTCTTTCAGCACTACTAGTCTACAAGAGCCTGTGGGAGCCTTTCATGAGAGATGTGTCAGCGTGTGATGTTAAGTGCTCATCTGACGGCAGGCGGACATGAGTTAGAAGCTTCCAACCATAGAAATTAATTCAAAACTTCCTCTTAATTAATTTGCACTCACTTTTCACTGTGTGAAGCAAGATGACAGTTTTGAAGACTTTGTGTAAAAAGAAACAAGTGTTGTGAAAAAATAAAAAAAAACAAAAAAACAAAGGAAAAACTAAATAATATCGTTTGACAAAACACATCACAAGGCAAAATAACAAAAACAAAACAAAAGCAAAAAACAAAGTAAAACAACACAAATAACCAAAGCAAGGCAAAACAGTGCAAAAAAACAGCAACACAAAACAAAGAAAAATTCTAAAACAAAAAGCAGAGGAAAAAAAGCTACATCAAACAAGAAACAATGCAAAACAACACAAACAAACAACAAAAAGCAAGGCAAAACAATGCAAAACAAAAACACAAAAAGCGACAAAAAAGCAAGGCAAAAACACAAAACAAAGCAAAATAACAAAAACAAACAACAAAAGAAAAAACAAAGCAAGGCAAAACAGTGCAAAACCAACACAAAACAAAGCAAAATAACTAAACAAAAATTAAAAATAAATATAAAACAAAAAGCAAAGCGAAAAAAAACATAAATTTAAGCAAAATAATGCTAAAAGCAAGGCAAAAAAACTAAACAAAACCAAAACAACAAACATAAAGCAAAGCAAAATGACAAAAACAAAGCTAGTTTTAATGTTTAAATGTAACAAAATAAATAAATGCAGAAATTGTGAAAAAACGTTGCGAAAAAAATAACAGCTCAGATTAACACATATTTAGAAAAAAAAGTAGAAATAAAAAATCTAGTCCACATAATTTTAGGTAAAGTAGCCTAACAAATTTGTCTGAACAAACTTAGATTTTAGAATGTGAATAATTTATGCGATTACTGATGCAAGATTTTGTGTTTTGCCATGTGCTGATTCATTGCTAGCTATTTGTAGCGTTGTGTGATATTTGTAATTGATGCTCATTGATTCTCAATATCGTTGATATTTAATTGATAATTGTTAATGTGTGTCTATATTAATGTATTCTCTTTACTTTGCAAGATGTTCACTTCATCACATAAAAGAGTATAGAGTTGTCTACTAAATAAATGTTATTTAGTCTACGAAAATTTAGAGTGACAGTGTCACTCCAAAATGGACATAAAACGAACACACGAACACCTTTATGAACCCGAATCTCACATGGGCTAATAAAAGTATGAAGAGATTTACGCCTCAGTGACGTTCATGGGACAAATTGCAGAGGTGGGGTTTATATGCGGTCACACCAGTAACATCCATAACGGCTCTTTAAAGTCACTTGCTGACATATTAATGTTGAAATCTCTTCTGAACAGAAACTGCTTGTTGATATGATCAGCGGCTGACCGTATATTTTCCTAATCGAAGAGCGGTGAGCTTAATTTCAACGCCTCTGGTCTGCAGGTTAATGGAGAAACGGGGCAAATCGAGCTCCGTGTTAGTTTGGTTTTTGATAGTATCAGGTTTGTATTTATCGCTGAGGCACCAAATGTTTCCCTCAGTCCACCACAAGCACTTACATTGCATATTTATTGGCCCAGTGATAGTTTAAAATTGTAACGCACATGTTGTTATGTTGTTTGCTGATAGAGATCTGCATTTAAATGATGCTTAATATATTTTTATGGTTACAATCAAAACCACAGTTCTGGCTGAAGCGTGTCTTCCTATAAAAACCTAAAATAGAGTATCTGTTTAGCATCTGTACGTCGAAGGATTGCTGTATTTATTATTATAAAGACAAACATGGTGGGAAACGTGGCCTGCTGGGTCGTGCCAGTTCTGATGTGTTGTGCTTTGGTGCTTATCTGCAGATTCAACTTCATTTCTGAAAACTAGCCATCCTTCACGTCTTCTCAAGACTGTCATATTTAATAAAACGGCAAAGAGCTCATTGGAATGAATGAAAGAATGAATGTCTGGAATGGATGAATGACTAAATTAGTAAATAAAACAAATGGAAAAATTATTAAATCAAATAAATATTTCACACGTATTTATAAAGAAATAAATTGGCCCAATTACACTCAAACAAGCTTTACATTATTGTAATGTAAAGAGCAGCAGGTGGCACATGCAATATAACATTAGCTATCTTAATCGCATGCTGTTCACAGCGGTCTAATTATGAGAGAGTTTAATTACAGAACATGTTTGTCTACATGTTTAGTGGTGCTTTGGCTTTTCTGCATGCTGGCTATTTAATGTTGGCTAATTTACTTTATTAATGTGCATTAATGGCATTACGTGCACAATTTCTCAGTTCACACTGAGCTCAAGAACACTTTCTCCACTCAGTGATATACTACAACATTAGAAGACCCTCTGTAAAGGGTGACACGGAGCTCCGCCCACAAATGACATCATACATTTGTATCAGAAATAGAGAAATAGCAAAATAGAGGAATATTAGTTTTAACCAACAGATGCCAGTGGTGCAATTCTCAACAATTAACTGCAGACTCTAGGAATGCTTACTTTTATGATCAAATCCATTCCCAATAGATAAAATCAAATCAATTTTTGTTTATCATGTACAAAGCTATTTTTTTGTTTTTTTTGTTAGTAAGGATTTTGGTGTAGCATTAGTTCATGAATGGGTGCAAACAACAAACACATGGTGAAGTGAAAAGCTGCATTCACATTTTTGTCTTTTCATTGAAAAAAAAGCTCATTAAGGAAATTGATGGATTAGAGTGGTGTGGAATGGATTACTTGTGGATTGTTTTGATGTTTTTATCAGCTTTTTGGACTCTCATTATGACGGCACCCATTCACTTCAGAGGATCCATTGGTGAGCAAGTGATGCAATGCTACATTTCTCCAAACACTATGAGGAAACAAACTAATGGATTTTGACAGCAAGACAAACGTGATCGTATTTTTCCACCAAAAGCCAAACATGATGATTGTCATCCATTACCACTGACAGTTCTCCGCACATTCCCTGAATTGACAGCTGGGATTTCACAGTGGGATCCAACACAGTGGCAACCTACAAAACCATTACAAGAGTCGAGATCTCCTCCGAAACGTTCTCTAGTGGCACATAAAAACCTTATAACACAGTTGTGCACTCAGAAAGTCAAATAACAGAAGCAAAGAAAGTGCATTTGTGCTGATTTCAGATTTCTTAAACGATCTCCTTGTGACTCTTATTACCGCTGAGGGATTGAGGGGGTGCTACTGTACAGATCTTCATATTTGGCCGTTATTTCTGAGTGTCAAGTGAGTCAATATTGGAAGAATCAGTAAAAATGGATTGGGTGAGCTTTTTCCTTTCAGACAGACTGCTTGCTGTATACATATACTCTGTCTGACAGCTGTTGTCATACATGGACTCTATTAGTAGGTATATTTGGAGGAATATTCATGTCTAGCAGCTCCAGAATGACTATTTTGTAGGTGGACAGAAAGATACCGAATGAGCAGTCAGCCTTCAGCTATTAAAACGTCTAAACCGTTCATGCTTCGAATAACCATGTCAATCTGTCAATCACAATAAAAAAACAGCACCCATTTATAAAAGGTCTAGGCCTATATTTTATTATTTGTGTGGACGCTCAACGGTAGAACATGTGCCCAAACTGAAATGTAACCTTAAAAGTCACTGACATATAAAGAAGGACCGCAAATAGCCCTTGACGCAATGGATTCACATGGAGTTTGTCGTTAGCATGTTGCTATGCTAAAAACATGATAAGGTGTGTAGGAGGACCAAGCGTCTTATTTTTCCTGGACTTGTCCTGTTTGGGAATTCTAAATTTCCTTTGTCTGGGTTTTGGCATTATTTTCCTATTGTTTTCATACTTGCAGAAGATAATGACTGAAAAGTAGTTTGACCAACAGCGTTCCCTCGCGTGAAACTGTCGATTGTGCAGTAAATAATTTCCATTGACACTTTAAATTACATGTTAAAATGAGTGGCGCTAAAATGTCAATGCTCAATTGTGGAAAATATAAGATAAAAATGTTTTTGCTGAAGCAACCATGTTATGTTAACTTGCTTCAAGTCTTTGAGATCTTTTATTGTGACTCTTGTTTAACAGGACTCGTACCAGAGCGCTTCACATCACAAGTGTTGCTGTACCGGGTGCACTACAGAGCAAGCTTACTACATGAGAAAAGCCATACATATATGAAGCTGTTACATGATTCATGCATCAAACTGTATTAGTTTACACATCATGCACTATGGTCATAACATACAATTGTGCAAGAAACTTCCCTAAATTAAACGCTATCTACCCTTGTATTCATAATTTGTGTGCAAAGGAATAAAAGTTGTTGGTGTTTCACCGCCACTAGTGTTCACTTCAGTTGGAAACTGAAATGAATTGTATGCATGTTTTTGGAGTTTTGCGGAAATGTCACAATGGGCACATTTTTCCATCACTGCACAATTATATTTATATCACCATAAAATATAAATTAACCCAAAAAAGGTGAAAATGGAGGTGAAAATTATTGTAATTATGCATACAATGGTTAATTAGTGTAATTTAGCATAAATATGCTGCCTACCATTTGGACCAGCCGTCACACACACACATGTGATGCCTTAAAATGCTGTCTAAGCAGGTTTCGGAAATTATCATATATAAGCTGTGTATGTAGGCAAAGAGAACAATAAAGAAAAGACGCACAACAAAAAGACCAATTGCAAGACAAACTGTGAGACGAATAATGAAATGGGAAAGGACAGAAGTGTAAAACGAGAACATTGGGTGGGTATTCCTCCCATCATCCCCTGCTGACTGTCCCAGCATGAGATCAGAGGGGCCGGGCGGCTCTCAGTCATATATGAACTAAGCAAACAGCCGGGGAAGTGTGACAGCATGACAGGGACATTTCTCATGGCTGCTGCAGCATACTGCCCTACTGCTGCTCTGCGTGAGGCCTGCAGCTCTGAGAAATGAAGCAGGGACCAGAGACGGCAAGACATGGACTCTGTGGGGCTCAGCAGACACACTAAAGGTGCACAAAAGAGAGCGTTATTGCTGATCTGAGATCAGTGTGTGGCTGCCATTCATCATATATGACACTCACATGGTGTGCATGATGATGTGTTTAGAACAGAACGATTGTGTTGAGATTGCATGTTTTATTTGTGTTAACTGTATCCACTTTCTTTAATTTAATTTTACATATTTTATTTTTCCATTTGCACTATTTAAGTGTATTTGTATAATAAAATGTATTAATTATATACAGTATACAGTTTATACATATATTTGATGAGACAAATACACTTATATAATTTATAATATCAATTCTGAAGTGAAGTATAACTATACTATAACTTTAGACCATATCTTTAAAATGATAACTTCATGTATATTCCACTTCACATTATTTCCTGTTATGTCCTTCATATGGAAATATTGATAATGAAAAATAGTCTATTTTTGACTACAAATTCATGAAAATTATACATATGCACATACAAGCATGTTTTATGAATGTGAAATTAAAAATTAAACTATAAAATATACATTGAGAGAGAACTATTGTTAAAGGACTGGTACCATGGTTTGTTTGCATTTGTTTATTTATTTATTATTATTATTTAGCTAGCCCATTTACGATGGTAACACCATCATATCGTTTGAGATATCATGTAAACACCATGGCACATGATTATTGTAATTATCCAGTTCCATAGAACATATCAAAGTACCACAGTATATCTGGCCGGCAGGAATAACATCTGCAAAAAAAAATGTGCAAAGCTGGCTCTCTCCCCATAATGTATCTGTGCGACACTGGCTACTTCAGTTTCATGATATAGTAATGCTAGAACTTTTAACAGCCAGAATAAATAAAAGCCTCAACATTTCATGAATCCAGCCCATGACCTTCCTTCTGCTCACCACCAGAGGTTGCCTTCCAATTACATGGACTGTCACACCACACAAACTTGTACACGTCCCACTGGACTACATTGCCCATGCTCCATTGCACTGATTGGACTCACCTGCAGCCAATCACACACACACACTATATAACAACCACTCAGACCCTTCTCAAATCGCTGAGTATTGTTTAGCGTTTATCGCTCTCCTAGTGATAGCTACATTACGGAGCCAGTTTTAGTTCCCAGTCATTTCTAGTCTTGTTCTTTGCCTGATTTTCCATTGTTTAGATCCTAGCCTGTGTATCTCGATTCTGTGTTTCCCTGCCTACTCTGGATTTTGCTTGTTCAGGATTACCCCCGTCATCGCGCCCTATTTGGATACAGTTTGCCCCTCGTCTGGACTATAGCCTGTCTGTTGGATTTCCCGTTTGCCTCGCCCTCTGAATTACATTTACGTTGACTGACCCATGCCTGCCTCTGGATTGTTTTTGTCCAAAGTTTTGCATTTGGATCTCCCAGTCGCCTCGTTACACAACCTTTGAGGCATGGAAAGTTGTTGCAGATGGATTGATAGAAAGGTTTCAAGATGGTAAAATCTAATTTGGGGTATAATTTGGATTTTCAAACCTCTGATGATCTATGTGCATGATGGTGTGTGTTTATAACGGAAAGATTATAGATGGGTTTCAAAGGGTCACCTTGTTCTGTTTATTGTGAAGAAGATTTTGGACAATTGTGACCCTAGAACACAAAACCAGTCTTAAGTCATCAGCTTTCCACTGATGTATAGTTTGTTATGATAGGGCAATATTTGGCCGAGATACAACTATTTGAAAATCTGGAATCTGAGGAAACAAAAAAAAAATCAAAATATTGAGAAAATCACCTTTAAAGTTGTCCAAATGAAGTTCTTAGCAATGCATATTACTAATCAGAAATTAAGTTTTTATATATTTACGGTAAGCAATTTACTAAATATCTTCATGGAACATGATCTTTACTTAACTAACCTAATAATTTTTGGAAAAAAAGAATGCATATTTTGACCCATGCAATGTATTTTTGGCTATTGCAACAAATATATCCCAGCGACTTAAGACTGGTTTTGTGGTCCAGGGTCACAATTGTGTATGACTCTTTCTATGCAAAATCAATAAAACAATTGATCCAAAAGAAATAGTACCACAGTATTACCACATGATACTGTCACAGTACACCGGTATCATCACAGTACTTTTTCTAAGGCAATTATTTCATCTCGCCAGTAATATGGATGCACACAAATGCAAATGTGTATGTGTGTGTTGTAAAAAACCCACAGTGATACACTGATTACCCATAATACCTCTCTTTTATCTCTAAATAGATCAGCTTGATATCACTCTTATGCGTTAAATAAGAGGATTTGCTCATTTATCCAGTGTTTCAGAGCTGCAGCTCAAAGCAAAGATTCTGCCTTCAAGTCACCATTGTCTGAAGGATCATATTTGCGAGATGAGAGCACATGAATGGTACCATAACCCTCGGAAAATGTATTTGCGACACTGCCAGAAGTTCGCCACGGGGGCTTCTTGAACGCTATGCTTTTGTAAGGGAATGTCTTATTTAGCAGTGAGGAAAATGGAGATTTCAGGGTTTTTCAACAGCAAAATCATACCAGAACCTAATTGGTACTGATAATAAAGAGGTTATGTACTCTTAATGAAGAACTTGCAGAAAATCTCTAATGACCATCCGTTGCTCTTCGTTTTGCATTTTGTCTCATTAGCATAAAAAAGTATTTGGCAGTAGGTGGAAAAAAATAGAGAAAGTTCCATTTGGATTCGACCAAAATCATTTTAACGCACATCACGCCATAATTTATCGTAAGCAGGAACTTTGCAGGTCTTGAGGCAGCATAAGTGCATTTATGGCCGTTAAAGACCATTTCACAGTATTTGTCCAAAGTTTGCTTCAGTGCAACGAGGTCTTTGCAAAACAAAAGGCCCGATTAAAGCTGATGATGTGGTTCAGAAGTCAATATCTGCTAATGATGTTTGTAAAAGAACATGATCATTAAACATCGTTGGTTAAGCCCTCACCTTTTTCAATTTTCATAACCCTGTTTTTATGCTTCAGTGAACCAAACGGGACCAATTATCAAAAACAAATGAAAATACCAGCTTACAGAAATAACAGCTTCAGATATTTTGTCAAATTAAATGCGCTTACGCTGCGGTTTTATTGTGATGGCAAACTGTAATCAATGCAGTTTTTGGTTTAAAAAGTGTAAAAGCCACCGATGTGTTTAAAGCCATCAAGAAGCTCACGAACAATTTAAGTTTTTTTTTAGTTAAAAAACGTTTTGTCTTCAACGGATGTGGTCATGCTGTTTTGGCATATAATTAATAGCCTGGAAACGCACAAAACGTGTCACTCAATCATCACTTGGACATGCAAATTGGAAATATCACATCCAAAAAGCAGTTCAGATGAGGACTCTGATCATAAATCAAGAAGAGAAACTGTAAGAGGCGACGTGCCTTGCTTTGCCTTTCCTTGGACGTCTTTTGAGAGAAAAAAGAGCTTGAGTCTGATATCTTGATATGGTTATAATCGAAAGCCCCGGGGTATGAATATGAATTTAAAAGCACAAGAGAGAAGAGCTCTCGCCAGCTCGCCGGTCGCCTCTAATCTATTAAGTATTAAAGGTGGGAAAGACTAGGCTGGACTGACTTTTAGGACGCATTGCTGAGGTTTTGTGTTAGGATCAGCTTTTCTTTTGTGTTTTCTATCTGTTTCAGAACATTTCAACCATAATTCAGTACACACTTCCAGCTAGTTTGTGTAATACCTTTGGATTAAGGTTGGAGACCAAATGTTCCCAACAACAAAAATCAAATAACAAATGATGAAAAACAAAAAACCAATCAAAATAATTAATTTCAACCCTAATAAATGTAACATTTTTGACTTGTTTGTGTTTGTTTGTTCTCAAATGGATGGATGGAAAGAAAGAAAGAAAGAAAGAAAGAAAGAAAGAAAGAAAGAAAGAAAGAAAGAAAGAAAGAAAGAAAGAAAGAAAGAAAGAAAGAAAGAAAGAAAGAAAGAAAGAAAGAAAGAAAGAAAGAAAGAAAGAAAGAAAGAAAGAAAGAAAGAAAGAAAGAAAGAAAGAAAGAAAAAGAAAGCTCTCTTGCCACAAAAAGAGATCTTGGCACAGTTTGTAGAGGCTTATTGCTTTAATTGCCTCAATCCGAGAACATGACCAAAATGATTTTCATTAAAACACATCAACATGTTCAGGAATGACTGGTCACACTCACCATATTGAGTGACTGTGGCAGAAGTCCAGAGCAGAGATGATCTGTCTGAAGAACTTTCGAGCTTCTTTGGGTGTTAATCGGCCCTTCTTTACCAGATAGTCAAACAGCTCTCCACCCGACACGTGCTCTAAAACCAAATACCTGCAAACAGAAATAAGACAGAGAGAATAACATTATAGACCCTGACATAACTCTTACTGAAACAGGGAGTTTGTGCAGGACATATAGATGAGCAAGAGTCAGCATCCTTTTGTGTACGATGATCCATGGCTGAATTTGGAATAGCAGACTTTGCATACTACTTCTTACATAATCTAGGCATTTTCGGCAATGCGATTCATCAGCAATTATGAACGCGGTATCGCGTAGCTTGTCAGTGAACTAGAGCACTGTGTATTAACTGTCACTCCATTTGAAAGCAGGTGATGGAGATTTACCGCCAATCAAGGAACCGGCTTTACTGACGAGATGCGCATGAGAATCAAATGCAATTAATTGCACAGCCTTAACTGAAGCTGTTTACACTGTGAAATGAATATCTTATATACATTCGTATTTTGTGTGCACACCTGCACTTTGTTGTTCCTGATGAGAGAATTTGCCAGATAATTCAGTCAGCTAGCAAGAGAACAAAACACCGCGTTTCAGCAATGACTCATCTGAACGTCTCTGATTGGCCATTGCATTCATTAGCTCAACAGAATCGTGTGTGATTGGTTGTAATGCGCAGTTCTGTAAAAACACGTCTATATCTGGCTCAGTGCCAGCCATCGAATGCAGATTTGAATTTAGCAGCAGATGCTGTGCCGCACTGAAAGATCTAATCACAAATGATTGTGTCAAATACAAAAAAAAAATATTCGGCTATTTTTTGTCTTTTGGAAGCTGCATTCATAATCCACTTGGCTCAGATATCAGAAATCTCACTCTGAATGGTTATGACACCTCTGGGCTCATCTGTGTTTGAGGGGAGGGTCAGTGACAGTTGGTATAGAGTGTAAATGTTGGCTTTTGGTGGTTAAAATAAATTATAAATATATATTTTTTTTAAACGTTCATTTTTTTCCATCAGGGGAACTGATTTTGTACGATAATTTTTTAACTTTTAAAGAAAGACCTACTGTAAGCTATGATGTTGTAATCAATAATATGTGCTTTTTTATTATTATTTATGTTATATTTTGAAATAATCACATTTAATATCAGAATTCCTGGTAAAAACTACATTACCCATAATGCTGCTGAGGAATTCCACCAATCAGTGAATTGCAACTAGCAAATTGAGCCAAAAGATCTCTTTTAACTCCCTTTAAGCACAAATTATGTAATGTGGCTCCATCCAAAATCACATACTTCCCTACTATTAGGCAAAAAAACTGCACATTTGATGGACACTTAACTATCAAATGAGGCCACGAGAGAGGATTTGCAGGAAATCAAGCAACTGACGAATGTAGATTACATTCATAGTCAATAGTTTTCTCCATCATTTATAATTTATTTCTGTCATTCACAATGCTCCATAGGATTGTAATTATATCCCTCATGGACTAAAAAATTGATTGAGCAGAAATCTGGACTAGACCATGATTCGTCAATATTTTAGGTACATTTATAAACATTTTGGTTTGTAAACATTTAGGAGAACACTAGCATGTAAAGTGAATAGCATCAAAGCTAACAAATGTGGATTTCATGAAGTCTATAAAGAAACCTCATTAACGGAACTAATGCTTTCCTCAAGACGCTTTTCAAAGCATCGATTGAAATCTCAAAGAGAATAGACAATTTCATCCTCGTGGTAAAGGCGATATTCATTTAAACAAGCAAACAGTGTCCAGAGTGATTCTCTTTGGTTGAAGGTTGTACTACGCTGAGAAATACTGGACTGACAGCATCCGTTCTACAGCGGCCGAGCGGAAGAACTGTGAAAGGTGAGTGTGAAGATAAAAGGGATACCAGCAAGTAAACACGATAAAACTTTTAGTGAGTTTTAGTTTTGTTAAGTCTGCTTGACAATAACGTGCTGTTATGGTTTGAAATTAGGCTGTTTCTGAAAGAAGTTCTTGTCAGGGAAAGTTTGGAGGACTAGAGCGACTGAACGAACTGCGCATTTTTACGTTTCTGTGGAGAAACTGTCTTCAAATACAAACACTCACACACTAGGAGTCAAGAGAAGCGAGTCAGTGTCATAAACAATAATTAAACAACATTTGAGCATGTGTGTTACTCTTGCAAACCAAAACACTAGCCAGCGAGTGGTTTGTATCTGTGTTTAGATGCTGACAGCTTGGTGTCATACTTTGTTAGACTTTACCTCCACTCGATTATTTATTTTTGCAACTAAACTGAATCTCAAACCATTAAATTTACCACTCCGTTTCATCACTGTCAATGCATTTTCTTATGCACGAACGATACAAACGCAAGTGTGAGGTTGCTTTTACACGCTAATACACAAGTTAATGCTGAGATACTTAAATTTTAGATGTTGTGATTCATTTTGACTTAGAATGACTGTCATATTCATATACCATGTTTTATGCATATTAAAAACAATAAACATGGTAAAATAGAGCAGCATTACCATGATAAGTGATGTGAATGATAAAATACATAGAAGTGACGATTAACAGAAACAAACAACACGATTGGTAGTGTAGATTGCTTTTACATAAAAGCGCAAATTAATAAAGAGAATCATATTGGCATTTGTTTTTTTTGCCCCATTAGCAAAATCGGTCTAAAAGAAGTCACAACAATCATTCAAAGCATCTCTAAATAACACAGTAGAAGTGATTCAGCTCTTAAAAAGCCCCTATTATGGGTAATGAAAGGTTCATTTTTGGGGGTTTTGGGAGTCCCCAACAACAGGTTGACATGCATGCGAGGTAAAAAATACTTGCATTGTCTTATAATATGCAATTATTTTTACCATACTTGCTCAACGACTCCCAAACGATCCGCTCAATGATTCATTTTTCCAAACCTCTCCTTTGCGTGACGCTAATTTACGGTGATTGGTCCGATTGGTCTCATTTTTATTTCATCATGCGTGTAATGCCTGATAAAGCTGCATCTGTGAGCGCAGTGCTGCTTTGTGTACAGCGTTACCGGGGAAACCGCTGTTTTTACCGCTCCAAAAGCGGCACCTAGTGGCAAAGAATGAATTAGCATTTTCATTCAGAACAATGCGAAAAGACCAGCAAGTGGACAGGCAATATGCTAATGTTTCACGTTGACGTCAACATGAAACTGCTTGGGATTCGTTTTAAAAACGACTCGTTTTCAATGATTCAGAGTCTACATTTTTTGAGAGACAATAACTTATCACACGGTGCACTTTCAGATTGAACATTTTTGCAGGATGTTTTCATTCACACTGCATGAAAGTTAATTTAAAAAAATGACTTTAATGAATCAGTGTTTGAACGAATTGGTTGAGTGAGTGATTCAATCAAACACTTGTCTCCACCTAGTGAAAGTCACTGAAAGAAGTAATAACACCACAAAACTATGTTATATAGCGTAGAATGAGAATAGTAAACATGGTAAAAAAGTACATATTACCATGATACCAAGTGATGTACAAAAAAAATATGTATAAAACTCATGCGGTGCTTTCGAAACTGAAGAAAATATAAACAAGTGAGTGATGAGGTAAACATAAATCATTCATTTTCATGAAGATTTGTTGATGCCAAAAAATGCTGATTGAATTATCATGGTGTTTACATGAAGGATGACTCGCGGCCCCATTAGCAGCTCTCAAACTGCTGTGACTAACAGGCTGCTTCACACTCATCATTAAGAGTGTTTTAGCACCAGCAGAATCACTTTCTTACAAAACCTTTTAAGATCAAACACATTTACACTTGCATTTCTGCCAAACTTTTAGGCTATAGACACCAAACTTTGTTTGTTTTTGCTCTACACTCACATTTTTGGTTTGCAATCCTAATCATATTTCATCTTTATTAAATAATGATTTACTAATAATATCTTTATAGATTTTACTAATAATATATTTATTAATAATGTCTATAAAGATGCTGAATACTACAAATTAATACAAAAATAAGCACGATATTCCATCAAGATTCTTATACTTACAAGTATTTCTTATTTTCGTAGACGTCGTGCAACTTTAATACATGTGGGTGTTCTATTAGCTTCAAGATGGCGATCTCTCGCTCCACCTGTGGAGAAATAAGAGATAAAAAAGATATTGAATACACAGCACCTATAATTCAACTATAGTAAAAACAATACTAATCAAATTAAACAGGTCACATTTCATTCATTCACCTATTGCACATAAATTAATACTGACAAAACCTATAATGGGTACTTTAACTTCACATTGTCAAACAAACAATCAATAGTTAGATATAAGATCAAGCTGCATATTTATATGTTTTTGATTCACTTAAAATAATTGACTCATTAATTTATTCATGAATATGACTGTACTGTGGTGCATTTCCCAAAAGCATCATTAACTAACTATATAGTCACAAGTTCCATTGAACTTGGTCACGATGGAACATGCAACCATAGTTACTTTTGGGAAACCCCTGGTCGCAATTATTATTATTTTTATTCACTACAAAGAATCAACTCATTTGAGTCATTCATTCAGGAATCAAACTGTACTGATCCCATTTTATGTTTTTGATTCACTACAAATAATCAAATAATTTGAGTCATTCATTCAGGAATCAAACTGTACTGATCCCATTTTATGTTTTTGATTCACTAAAAATAATAGACTCATTAGAGTCATTCATTCAGGAATGGGACTGTACTAGTCGAGTTGTATGTTTTTAATTTTACTAAATAGAATTGGCTCATTACAGTCATCAATTTGTGAATCGGATTGTACTGGTCATGTTTCTGGTTCACTAAAACAAACCGACTCAGAGTCATTTGTGTGAGAATTAAACTACACGGCTGTGTTTTATGTGAATCATTTAACCCTAGCTAGACGGTTTGGCCAAGCCAAATAGACAACATTTTGGTGATTTGGACCGAGTGACCTTCAATGACAATGATACTTGTGACCTGAGAGCAGCCAAATTGCAACTTATCCTCCATCAGACGGCTGAACTCTGAGAGGTTTCATAAATGTGAAATGAAAAATAATGACATATCAGCAATAAACCCCTCAAGTTCAGATGCCCATGTCAAGTAGAGTAAACCTTTGCAGAATTCTTCAGGAACATAGCGCTACTTTTGATACATAAGCATCCTTGTCAGTCTATTCAATAGACTATGCTTATAAATTGATTCCCACATGCACAAGATAAACATATTTTCTTATTGAATCAAGCTTAAGACGACTTATAAGGCAAGTCTACATGAAAGATCTCTCTGACCTGACAGGGAACCAAAGGAAATCTTAAAATCACAAACAATTCGCAAAGAACTGAGCTCACAAGTCACAGACCAAACCCAATATTGTGCCAGTTGTAAGCAAGACAATCGTGTTTGATTTACATCAATGTCTTCTGGAATATTCCTAGCATGCACACCTGCCACTGCAGATCAGAGCGGAGGATGGGGAGGTAGACGATATTTCACAAAATCACGTGACCCTAATGTTCCACAGCAGCACTTTGATCTGGCCTCTCGAAACCTCCTGAATTACTTACGCTCATCCAAACTCACTACGCTCCAGTACATGTTCATGTGACTCCAGTCAGCGGTCCCCAATGCTTTGAACTCTGTGGAGTCAGCCTTCAAGCTTCAGTTGTAACTCTGCAGCTTGACTTTGACCCTGTTTGCGGTTGACATTTGAAATCACAGCCAATGATATACAAAACATTTGCATCATGTATCATGCACGACACAAGGACACAAAGTCATTTAGAGAAAAACATACCTAATTCTATAAGATTGTTCCCCACAGAACTTAATGAAAATTTCCACCACATCTCAGTTGATGTTTTGTGTTTGAAACATTTTCTTATGAAAATTACTTTTGAACATTTTCCAGAATATGTCCAGAATAAAACCTTTCAAAAAATGTTTACATTGATTTACATTTTAATGAGTGAAATAAGTATTTGATTGCCTATCAATCAGCAAGATTTCTGCCTCCCAGGTGTCTTTTATACAGGTAAAGAGCTGAGATTAGGAGCACTCTCTTAAAGAGAGTCTCAGTTTGTTACCTGTTTATAAGACACCTGTCCACAGAAGCAATCAATCAATCAGATTCCAAACTCTCCACCATGGCAAAGACCAAAGAGCTGTCCAAGGATGTCAGGGACAAGATTGTAGACCTACACAAGGCTGGAATGGGCTACAAGACCATCGTCAAGCAGTTTGGTGAGAAGGTGACAACAGTCGGAGCGATTATTCACAAATGGAATAAAGTCAAATAACTGTCAATCTCCCTGGGTCTGGGGCTCCATGCAAGATCTCACCTCGTGGAGTTTCAATGATCATGAGAACGGAGAGGAATCAGCCCAGAACTACACGGGAGGATCTTGTCAATGACCTCAAGTCAGCTGGGACCATAGTCACCCAGAAAACAATTAACACACTACGCTGTGAAGGACTGAAATCCTGCAGCACCCGCAAAGTCCCCTGCTCAAGAAAGTACATGTACAGGCCCGTCTTAAGTTTGCCAATGATTCAGAGAAGAACTGTGTGAAAGTGTTGTGGTCAGATGAGACCAAAATCCAGCTCTTTGGCATCAACTTAACTCGCCGTGTTTGGAGGAGGAGGAATGCTGCCTATGACCCCAAGAACTCCATCCTCACCATCAAACATGGAGGTGGAAACATTATGCTGTGTTTTTCTACTAAGGGGACAGAATAACTGCACCGCATCAAAGGGACAATGGACTGGGCCATGTACCGTCAGGGCCAGGGGCATTGAAGCCAGCCAGGGCATTGAAAATGGTTCGTGGATGGGTATTCCAGCATGACAATGACCCAAAACACATAGCCAAGGCAACAAAGGAGTGGTTCAAGAAGCAGCACATTAATGTCCTGGAGTGGCATAGCCAGTCTCCAGACCTTAATCCCATAGAAAATCTGTGGAGGGAGCTGAAGGTTCGAGTCGCCAAACATCAGCCTCGAAACCTTAATGACTTGGAGAGAATCTGCAAAGAGGAGTGGGACAAAATCCCTCCTGAGATGTGTGCAAACCTGGTGGCCAACTACAAGAAACGTCTGACCTCTGTGATTGCCAACAATGGTTTTACCACCAAGTACTAAGTAATGTTTTGCGAAGGGGTCAAATACTTATTTGACTCAATATGCAAATCAATTTATAACTTTTTTTAAATGTATTTTTCTGGATTTTTTTTTTATTATGTCTCTCACTGTTCAAATAAACCTAACATTAAAATGATAGACTGATCAATTTTTTTTCAGTTTGGCAAATGTACAAAATCAGAAAGGGATCAAATTTATTTCCCCCCACTGTATATGTGGCAAAAACATAAAGATCCTGATCCATGCTAATCCAATCTGTCCTAACATTCTATAACTCAGTATTCTGGTAAATATTTGGATTGATTTGGCTTCATCAACTGACATCATCTGCTCAACATTGAGTCAAAGTCCTGTTTTAATCAGGCATATAGATGTGATATGACTATTCAGGGAATAAACAATCTGGCCAATGGCTGAAGAGAGCGCTGGAACAGCCACGGAAATCCCGGACAAAGCCATCTTAACAAACATGGCACCAGACCAAACCTCACTGAATGGCTGATCCAAAGCCAGTCCGAAGAGCCAAGCAGGGATTTGGCTGAGTGGAATGTCATTCAACACAAGGATGTGCAACAGGATCTCTGCTGAGCATAAACTGAGCTCAGGGGCTTGAGGAAAGCCATGGGATGAGAAATCTCTACTGCAAAAGACTACTCAATAAAAGCAAATGAAGTTAGGCTGAGGATGTAGCAAGAAAAAGCTATCCGTAAGCATTACAGCAGCATTCATCTCAATGGCAGTAGCTCAACAGGCACATGCCAACATGAAAGTTTGTGCGCTGGCAAATTTGATCAATTCTGGAAACATTTTATGAGCAAATCACATTTTCACACAAGCTGTAACATTAATAATAATAATATTAATAATAATAATAAACAGTAACCATCAAGTAAAAGTAATAACACATTTTCATCAAACTCTGAATATGTATATGAGTGTATATAATTATTTTCAATTAGTGCTGTCAAACGATTAATTGTGATTAATCGCATCCAAAATTAAAGTTTTTGTGGACATAATATAGCCTGTGTATATACTGTGTTTATTTATTATGTATATATAAATACACACACATTCATGTATATATTTAAGAAAAATATTTTATGTTTATATATTAAATATATTTATATAATATAAATTATATTAATATATACATTTAAATACATGTAAATATTTGTAAAATATATACTGTATGTGTGTCTTTTTATATACATAATAAATATACACAGTGCACACACATATATTATATAAACTAAAACTTTTATTTGAGATGTGATTAATCGCGATTAATGATTTGACAGCACTAAATATATACATTTAAATGTCATTAATTAATTATCAGGTTTTTGGGGGAGTCGCACAACATGACATTTTACAACCTAAACTAAACTTGCCTTGTCATAAAAAGGTCAAAATATGTAATGTAAAATATGATGGGTTTTTTTCTGCACGTTGGTTGCACCAGATGGCTTTATTCATGCCTCTTGTGCAATTACAAATAATAATAAGTAACAAAGCAGTTTTGTTCATTTACTTTTATTCTAAAACAGTAATAAATGTAATGTCAAATCAGGTGTTTATTTTCAAGAATTTCAATAATCTTTGTTTCTTCATTATTATATCAAAACAGTTCACCTTAACCTTTTCAACTATGTAAAAAAAACTTTAATTAAAAACCTCACAGAAAAGGTGTATTCAAGACACTGTATGTATAAAAAAAGAAAAACAAAAGTGTCACATATTTGGCCCAGATGCGCTAAATCTGTCATCTCAAAGTTTTAAGGTCTAAATTATGAAATGATTAGTGCTAATTACACTGTGAATACATTTTAAAAGTTGAAGCTGAAAGTGGTACCATCTAGATTGCAAATATCGATTTTAAGCACTCATTGTCTATGACAAGCCCTTGAAATAGCTCTTCTAAATCAGTGAAACTTGGAAGCTCCGCAGCAGCAGTAGCATGAATTTATTCCTCGTGATTAAAAGGTTGCTGCAAATGAGCCTGACTCTTTCCTCCGTCCATTAACATCATGTCCACCCTACGCTTGCCAACTTCTCTTTGCTCCATTTTACCATATTGACCCATTCCCTCAAAATGTCAGTTTGCCGGCACCTGTGCACCTACTTCTATGAATAGCCGAATGTTAATTAACTCTACACATCTGTGTGCATGCAGCCATCCAATTTCCATATAACTTCATTAGTGAGTTATTACACCGGGTCTGGCCTCGACTCCACGCCACTTTGAGTCAACGTGGGCCGGCGGAGATTCGGGTTCAGGTTCTTGATTTGTGGGAGTAAGTTGAGATGAAGGCAATCAACCGAGCCAAATCGTTAAAACGAAGGCAGATCATTAGATTTGAGTGAGAACACCTCTGCGTGTCGGTGAGTTCGTGAGCTCTTCCGGGTCACCGGGTTTCGAAGCCCGATAATTAGCGATAATGTAACTGCCGTGCTGTAATAAAGACCAACGTGAACCTCATTTCTGAAACGACCCTGAAAAGATTATTTCGACAGTCCATCGCACAAAGTCAAGGTCGAATAAGTGCGCGAGACTGACGCTAATCCAAATTGGTTATTTGACTGGGAAATAATTTGTCTTGTAGATTCTCTCACACTCATTATTGAGTTGGTAACTCAAAATGTACAGGAATCATTTGCGCAAGTTCGCTGATCGTTATTGGTCTGTGGAGAGCAGTCACGGAGGTCATCTCCACTCGAGATAAGGGAGCTAATGATTGAATACTACTGTAGGTTTTTCATACTAGCTTTCTTTTTCATCTTTTTTGTGGATACAAGTTGAGTTGGAGAATACAGTGGCTTTGCAATGATACATTTTAAAGCTAAAACACACAGCAGTTCTTTAAGGGGTTCAATATAATTAATTATGCACAATCATAGTGTAATTTCAAGGTACAGATGGTGTGTCGAAAAGGGGTAATAAAACATCCCATGGAAAGGGGGTCTGAAAATAGGATGGTTTAGATAAATTAACCATGGCGGAGTGCTAAACCAACAGCTGTTTCAATCCAAGTGTGCTTTAGAGCCAGTTGGTTGAAATTTCCACACAGGAGGCTTCATTAGTGAAACAGCTAGAGTGGTTTGTAAACCGTTATCTTGGCCGTAGTCTAGCACAGACATACATGGCATGATTACAGCGGACATTCAGCGTAATTCTGCAACTGAATGTGTTTTATTGTAATTAGAATTGGTATATTATCAACAACTTCTGACATTCAACAAATGAGTTGATACTGAACAGCTAACATTAGCATTAACGAAGTAAATAAACATTGACAACTTTAACAGTAGCACGATGTTCACAATTTCTGTGCAAAACGTGATTGGTATTTACCCTAATGTCACAATGCTAGTGTGGTGAGTATTTTCCAGGTTGTTTCTTAAGGATTTCGAAGTGGATTGTAGTGGTTTTCTATGATACAGCACCACTGTTTACAGTGGAAGTATTATTTTTTTTTTTTGTTGGCATGTTTGCCTTTACTATGACAGGACAGATCAGAACAAAGTGATGAGGTGAGATCAGGAAAGGTCCTCGAGTTGGGATTCGAACTCAGGACACCCGTAGCACGACGGCACTGTATGTTGGCGTGCTGCCCACAAGGCTATCTGCGCAGACACAATGGAAGTATTCTATGGCCAGTTTTTGTTTTTTTTAACATTGCAAGAACAAATGACAAAACATAAGAGGAAACTATGCTCTGAGTATAGCATAAAATAAAGGTATTCTAATAATCTTAACTAGGTGAAATGCTGCTGCTGTACGAACTACAAAAGGTGCCTTGCTCAAACACAGAGCCACAGAATGGACAAACAGTGACAAATTAAATGTTGAATAATATGATGGTTTGACATTACACCGAGATAAGCCTCTGAAAATAGTGTTTTCAAATGACATTTGGTGTTCCATGGTGCATTGGATGCTAACTTTGTTGTTTTACTTTAGACCTAAATCCTTCTCATTTGTTCACACTGAACCATTAAGCCAGTACTTATGCAATAATAATCAGCTTCAACGATGGTAATTTTTCTCTCTCAAAGGCATTACCATAGATACTGTTTCTAATGCTGCAGCTTTGCTCCTACTTTAGTTAATTAGTGTAATTACTTCGCTAGCAAGGTAAATTAATTGTTTTGAGTTAATTCAAAATGTGTTAATTACATAACAAAAATATGTTGGTTCTTCAGAACATAAAGAGTTTCTTGTAAAGATTGTAAAGCAGTAAATACAAATTATGGTAATTTACTTCCCCTAGTGGTTGGGAGCAACTTGAAATGCAGTGTTTTACAAAAGCTCCCTTTCCAATTAATGAGGTTGTGTTGTGGAATAATATTGTTGTTGTTGTGTCACGCTTAGCTGTTTTCTTAGCTTGGTCAGGTTGGAGTGTTTGCTGGTTTTAAACAGGCTTTAGGCTTTAGTTGGTTTAAGCTAGTCCAAATTGGTAGGGCAAGAAGACTAGCTTAAACCAACTAAGGCCAGTAAATCAACTCAGGCTGGTTCAGCAGGGAGGGATGTGCAAAACCAAATTTTCGAAAACTTTTGGTGAATCAAGTTACAACTAACTGTCAACATGCTGAAACCCTTTCTCAGAAGTTGCATCTCTTCATTCATCGCCTGTGAAGCAGCCGCTAAAATATTAAAGATAAAAAATAACTAGAACCACAAACAACTAAGAACAGCTAAAGTCAACCTTATTAATCAATGGTAGTAGACTGCTGGTAAGTACTAAACTGTTGTTGTGTTGTTAATCAGTTTAAGCTTTGCTAATGATATTGTGTTGTGCCTCCTATAGTTTGTTTTGATGTTAGTAATGTTTTAACAATCCTGTCATGGAAAAATAAATATTATTAGAACACTAGTACTAGCCAAAATTATTATAACACTAGTATTTCACCAGCTAAATGGTTTCAAGTCAGTTATTTCTATATTTTGCTGTAGTGTGTCAGTAGGAAATATCAGTTTACATTTCCAAACATTCATTTTGCTATTAATTGTAATAATCCAGAGATATTTTTGTTTGCACAAGGAGTCTGACAGCAGCCAGTGCTGCAAAATTTGTTTATTTTTTGCATCAGTTCTTATTTCTAACAACAAAGATAATTAATAATGTATCTAGTAATGATTATTAAGAAAACAAGTAGAGGAAAAGACTTAATGTTGCTAGGTGATTTTGCTTTGGAACCTTCAGAAAACTTTAAATCAGTTTTTCTCTAAATTTACTTTGCTGACTCCATCGAGTTCAAACAGGTGTAGCTCAGTAATTTTCCGTCCCATTCTAACAAATCATACATAATATTGAAGGTATTTTAAGAGAAAATGTAAAAAAAAAAATAATAAAAGTTAAATGTTTTTGAAAATGTGCTCATTGTGACTCATTTTGCCAGCACAGGTCATATATATAACGAAAACACAATGTTTTGGATGCGATTAATCATGATTAATCGATTTACCAGCCCTAGTATCAATTTAACTATAATCAGTATACACATACTGCAATTGCCACATACTTTTTTAATGATGCAATCATTAGCAATCCAAACAAATATTGACAACACAACAACATTTACAGTAACATAATTTTTACATTTTCTGAAGAATATCTCAGTGGGTACTTGCATATACTAAACTTACTAAACAACTTTATTAATCAACTAGTCAGTTACTGGATTAGTAGTAAGTTTAATTTCTGTTAAAGTTGTTGTGCTGTTAACCTGTGTTAGGTTTGCTAATAGCATTATGTTACAACTCACATTGCATGTTTTGTTGATTGTAAAGTTTAGACATAGAAAAATAAAGATAATTGTTTATTTATTGCAATGCGAATTGATAAAGAAAACTGAGAAAATACTAAATGTCAGAGAAGCACAGAAGTTTGATCAAGACCTTGCAGAACAGAACATGATCAACTATTTCATCCACCAAAGTAGTGAAGATGGACATGCCGTCATGTCAAATAAAATGTTGCTAGTTTCACAATGGAGGAATATCTAGTCTCGCTGCAACTAAAAGGAAAATGTGAAGTGATCGCTACATGATGAAACAATCAGCAACCATGTTCAGCAACTGAGCACAGTAGGACCCATAGTTCCATGATGCTGTGCAGCCATTTTTTCCCTTCATGATGGAATCCCAGAGCTCTATCACTCACTTTCAAGACCAAGAGCCCTTTACATACCATGAGATCAGAAAGGGAGTGACAGCCATGAATCAAAGTTGCATTTGGCCATTTGATCTGAGCTCATTCCTCTGACTCTTCAGATTTTGGAAGGTTGTGTAGTCCTGGAAAAGCACAAAGGGGAAACATTTGGGCTGAGTTAAGCCAAAGTGCATCTATTCCCCAGTCGTGGTGCTGATGGTGCGAGCAATGTTGGTGCCCTGGGCCACAACCGCATCTCTGTTCCTCATTAACACAACATGTGCTGAGTGTGAATGTTCTTTGCAGTGAGCAGAAGCCATAGCGGTGTGAACACAGCTGTTAGCATTGCACAGCAGTTACAAAGACACAGATAACTAGAGGAGAATTGCAGGGATGGAAAGGGGACTGGTATATTGTACCTCTGAGCTAAAAGCCTTGTGTTACAAGAGACAAGAGCAGTTTGATGAGTCATTTGAACCACATTAACCTTAACCGTTCATCTTTAATGTTGATAACATAATATTTAAATTATGGCCAAAAAGCACACAAAACAGATGAGGAGCCAGACTCTTTAGTAGTAAATGGTGGTTAAACAATATTTTAAGATTTACAGAACAAAATCATTTGCAGTTAGTGCATAGTGGGATTATTGACCATTGTAGCTCAAGATGCATAAATCACCTACAATAAAAAAAACACCATCCAATTTCAGGAAAATCATTTGGTTCTGTTATTTTCATATTGTTTAATGTAAGCAGTCCAGGCACTCAGTTTCCAACCTTATGTGTGAAGGTTTATTATTTAAGGCAATTAATAGAAGAATGGCCTCTCTTAATAATGCTATAGCTGTCAATCAAATGGGTCTCTGGTGAACCGCAGTAGCAAAAAGAAAGTTGTCTCTGGGAGTTTGAGTGCATTCGTCCTTCAGCAAAGTGTACTTAGACTATTTTTTCCTGAAGATCAGATACCGAAGGATAACATCCTGAATGCATAAAGCCTTACCATTGGGACAAACATGATGAAAGATGAAGTGCTACCTGACCAAACAGTTTGTCTCAAGGTCATGCAAATACACACAAGGCCCCTGCGTCTGATTTGCTTCTGTGCTGTGTGTCGCCCTTTATTTGTACAGCCAGCAGCCGGAAGGCTGTTATGCTTCTCCTGTTTAACTCACTGCTCAGGGATCAGCATGGCTGTGTGACATTTGTTGGCATGTTTCAAGAGTACTGATGGATTCCGATTCACCTCCTTGTCAGGATAATCTAGAGATTCCAGTCCGAGACAGCAGAATGCTGCCTACTCATCTTTTTCATCTTGATTTAAATCGCACTTCGCCAGGGAAAACTAATGCAGTGGGAAATGACAGGAAGTTCAGTTCAGAAATCAGCTTAGACAAGAGCAGTAACTGTGAAAATATAAAGTACACACTCTGAACAACGTAAGAGACAATGAGATCTTGTCTCCAGGTTCTTTTCAAATAGGAAAGGCTTCAAGAAAGTCCTTAAATACGTAACAAATCAAAACAGCAGTTCTTTAACGAGAACTGCTGTCAAAACAAGGTCCATAGTGTAAGTGATGTTATCTCTACCAGAGCAGGCACTTTAAGGTGTTGTTTGTAGGGTTAACAAGGTCATGGGTGGTCAATAACAGCATGCTGTATTTGATTTTAAAAAGGGTAAATTGCACTCACATTGACTTTATTTGAGTCAGAAAGCTGTACCCTAATAAACACTTGCATCCACATAGGCAGGTTCCAAGTTAAGCTCATCTCCTTTACCGTGAATCCCAAGATCTTAACAAGGGTGCATTATCAATACCTCGGAACCGACGATCGATCTGAAAAAAACCTTGCCTGGATCAGCTCGATGTAAATAGAGCAAGAGGAGAGATGTGATGGCTATCTCTCATTCACAGATATATTTTGATCCTCATTCCACTACGACCAGCCTAATTCTTACAGGATACTCAGTCTTGCTTCCTTCGGTCCAGCTCAAAGCTTAAACAGCTTCTTTCAGAAAAAGCCCCTCTCCCAATCACCAAGCTGACATGCAATGACAACTCCATCATGCTGTCAATCTAAGCATTGATGGCAGCTGAGTTATGACCAAACCGAAGCACTAGTTGGTGCTAAAGGACATTTCCTTTTATGACCTTGTCCATAATGGAGTCTAAGGGTTTATGATGTGTAGTGCTGGAGAGAAAGGTCATCTGAGGTTTCATTCCACACGGCCCCCTTTCCCGTGAGCGCATGGAGAATAACGGGAACGATTTATCATTCTGAGACTTTTTATCACTGTTAAACAGAGGCACCGCAGGTCAAATCCAGGGAATCCTCTACATGGCTAAAGCTGAATGGGGTGGATGAGAACAGATCTACTGCCCTTGGCTAAATCTGGCTTGAGGTCAGCACCATCATATTTGGATGTATTGAAAATAAGGTGACAAAATAAATAATAGTAGGGGTCAAAAGGCTTTGAACAAACCCAGATAGGTAACGGAAACAGCTAATTTCAAATCAAACTACCTGATATAAGAAAATAATTGCAGTACATCTGCTCTCTTGGTTTAAAGCTTCTCTGCAATATCAGGAATGAACAGCGATCCAAAAAGAGAGGAAAGAACACTACTTGTACAAGAATAAATGGTCCTCTGAATTAAGTGGATGAAATTCACATTCTTTTCTATAGATCTTGATAGCCTCAGCTGGCCAGCAGGTCAGTGACGAGGTTAAGCTTTCTAGAGACTGAACTAATCAAAATAAATTGGCAGACCATTATGGCAAGACCTATAGCCAAGTGACAAATCATAGGTTATTTATTTTTTAACAAAGTAACTCCAACTGAAAAGTCTCCTACTATTTGTTGAAAAGCTTGAGATAAAGAGTAAATTCAGTCTAGGTTTGAGTTTTTCTGGCAGTTCCAGAGGAAATACTTGGTCAAGGATTCAGTGATATGTATTGGTGTTGCTACATCCTTTCTTCTGGCTCAACTTGACTGCCAATTGTTTTCCTGTCTGGAAAGAGCTTGGCACAAGTGCCTATTGACACATTTAAAATGGAGGACAGCTTTGGCCATGAGCCCTTATGAAATATCAGGATTCCTGAAGCACTGGAACTTGAGCATGATTGAGCAATTAGGGCTTTCAATCTACAGGGAGCAGTCACCACTCATTAGCTCTCACCAGCAGAATCCACATTTCACACCCACCACCAACCTGAGGGTGGTCAGTCGGAATGATGTTAAGCAAAACACTTCAAAATGCTTATTAGCAAAAGCTGCCAAACGCCAAGATGGTCCAGACGGACCATTTGCCATAAATCAGGCCATGATAAAGATGGAACGGCATGAAATTGAATCCATGGACAAAGATAAACTTGGTTGTGGGTGGCAGGGTTTTAATTCTTTGATCTGGTCTTCTGTCCTGCAGCAAAGACCACTATTATTTAGATTACTTGTACATATGCAACCCCCCCCCCCCCAAAAAAAAAACAACAACGAAACATTGAAAGAAAGAGACATGTCAAATGGTACACAGTAATAACTCATTTGGGCTATACATTAATCCTTCATAGCCATGTTTTCATTAGTGTCAAATTGCATATGGCATCTTCTATCATCTGAGCAAGAATAGATCTCATTAAGAATATTTCAAACTGTAAGCTGTAAAGACCAAAGCTAATTCAAGGTTTGGTGAAATACACCTAAATAATTGTAACCTGCTCACACTGACAGTGACTTGAAGCATCAAAGCAGTGTTAATTTTGGCAGGCATTTTTTATTTAGTCTTCGTCTTTATCTTGAGACGAAAATGCTTAATAGTTTTAGTCGACGAAAAGTCCTTGCATTTTAGTCACACTTTTAGTCAAACTGCAGTTACAAACATTTATTTTGGTAGATATTTTATATGTAGTATTCAAACAAAAATAGTAATTAATTCTTCTCTCTTCAGACCAAATCAATTAAGCTTATGAGAAGTTTGAATCAAGGATTGAATTAGGAAAAACTGGAATACATTTTCTTTTTTTGGGAGAGATACAAATTAAACAAAGTTTTAAGATACAGTAGGTTTACTTAACAAGTATATATTTATTTAAAAATGTTGTTGGTTAACATTGATGACAGATAGGTATTTAATTAGGAAAGCTGTCCCTTTAAGACGGAAGGTATGCATGTAATACTGACATGCATTCAGTTTTCACCCACCGGTTTACGCTCACTTATTAACCCATAACCGACTGTATTTACGTGAAATACTCTACACAATAGACATTTGGACTGCTGTGTGTGTATTTGAGAGCTGAGAACTGATCGCGCGTTGTATGAGAACTGAAGAAGTGGAGCGTGCGTGAGAGAGCACTTCTATCAGCACGATTCCGCCTATCCCGCCTTCACTAACTTTAAGTTAATCGACAACGAATTGTGAATCCCGGGAAAAACGGGACGTCTGGTCACCCAGTCTCTAACCTTCGGGTGCTGAAGCCATTGTTTCAGATCACTAGTTCGCGTTTTGGTAGCCTATCCATTTCTTTTCTTTATTTTGAGTTTTAAGTTAATGCATTAGTGTAAAGGCTTGCCCTGTCAGGCGCTGTGACACATGCATGTGCGTCCTCAGCGCAAAAACGTTCAGTTTATGGTCATATCCTTATTTATAAATGTCACAAATTCACGCGAGAATTTCCATTTTTGCATAAAGGTCCATCTTGACAGCCTGTGTTAAGTTTAAAATACCGAATGAGCACCGGCGTGGCGGGCGCATACACGCGCGTTTTACAATTAACAGGATATGCAGTGCGAAAATATCCATTGTGCTGAAATATCTGTTATTGAAAGTTAATTTAAGGTTTAAAAGTCAACATGCAGTGTGAATATTTTATGAGAGTAGGAACTTTAAAGGGATAACAGCATGTAATTGTCTGAATGTAAATATGAGACTTTTACAGGATAAAGAAATGACAGTAAGACATGACTGTGATCAAAGTGAACGTGTGTTCCTGCAGAACATTCCTCTCACCTGTTGGTTAACACTGAGTCTTTATTATCGTTAATATTATTTAAATTTTTAATAGAGATTTAAACTATATTCACCATATACAATGCTTAACAAATTTATTAAAACACATTTATGTAAGGTTTTTAACAAATTATGTAAGGTTTGTGCCACTGCTGCTCTAAACTAACAGCATTGGTGATTACCAAAATCATGTTTTAGCTTTCTGTATTGGTTAGTCCTCCAAAATGCGTAAGCTCTTTAGTAACAGTAGTAGGCTATTTCTAATGCTATAATATAATTATTGCTGTTATCTATGAAAGAAAGGCAGAGCACTTTATAGTGTTTTTTTTCAGAGACCCAATTACAGTCAAAAAGTACTTAAACAATGCAAGCAAGAATGCAAGCTGTTATGAGTCCACATTTCTTATTATAAATACTAATTAGTTGTTTCTGTTTGTAATTTGCCAAATAAATGACAATAACATTTTTAGATTTAAACAATTTTTTGACAGATTCCTAAAATATTTGTTTTCTCTTTATGACAGGTGGTCTAATAAATTAAGCACTGTATGTTTTCATAGCATTCAGTTTGTTTGAAGGACATTGAGCAGAATGTGGAATAGTGCGTTTTTGTCAATAAAATTAATTTAATCCGATTAAATCGATTAATCGGAAGAATAATAGGCCAACTAATCGATTATCAAAAAAAATTGTTAGTTGCAGCCCTAGTTGACTGTACTGTATGAATTGTCTCTGGCCACATTTGCATAAACACAATAAAAGATGATATGTGGAAAACCATGTCAGCAATTGTTAGAATATTCGCAGGATATACAGAGACCTGGCAACCTCTGAATGTGGTTTAAGAGATAAAAACATTGATTATTCTGTAAAATTACGTAAACCTCCAGCTACATCATTCTAAGTAATAAGTGTTCATCTCTGGACATGAAAAAACACAGCGACACAGATTTCATTTTGAAAAAAGAGGGTTTAGGCAACAGACAATTGCGCACTAAGACCACTAAGAGAAGAGTGGCCAGCTGCAAAGTAATCTGAACTTCAAAAATACCCACAGTAATTCAGCCATTTCAGACGTTCAGAAACTGCATTGGTCTCTGACATTTCAAACGGTGCAAAACCTTTTGGAACAAAAATCCATTCCCAATTTAGTGCAGCAAGGAGCGATCCATACTCGCTAGAATTCATGTCTAGGACAGAGGAAAATCTACAGAGAATGGGGAACAAAATTAGAGTGGAATGTCAGATGACCTTCCATTGATTAGGTCACATCATGGACTTCAGAAAAAAAATCTGTAATAGGAAAGATTTGAAATACCCCCAAAGTAAAATGGAACAACTAATAAAATAACTAAACAACAAACATACTCATATAACCGAAATGACATGGTAATGACATGCTATACCCCATGTTAAATTATAATAAAAAATAAAATAAATAAAGTTTAAAGATGGAGATGTGAACTCACTTAATGAGTATTATTGTATTATCTTATATACATTGTGGTGGTGCTGCTGAAAGGTATGCGATTGTAGCTCCGTGTAGCTTCACTTCTCTGCTGAATGTCTATCTTACTTTCACTCTCTGTTGTTTAAGTAGTAAAATATAACTTAATTACCACCATATTTCTGATATCGATCAAACTAATCTGACTAATTTGATCGTTCACTTTTCATCTAAAACCGTGAGTGCATCGCATTAGCATTTGTTAGCCGGTTAGCTTGTCATTCTTGTTTCTATTCGTGTCTATTACTGTATTTGTTCCCGTTTTTTTACTCGGTCCGTTTCATTTCTCTCTTGCTCCGTTTTTCCACGAGTTTATCAAACAACAGTGGTAAGTGGTAAGTCGGTATCATTCATCAATCACGGTGAGAAATGGCTTCTTCTCCTGCTATTGTTGTATGCACTGTCTGCCACATGTACAGTTTATCTGTCTCTGTCAGCAGCGAGGGATTCACATGTGATAAATGCAGGGAAATGGTTAGGCTGACAGAGAAGATTTTAGAACTAGAGACATGCATCCAAACTTTAGTTGAGGATAGCAAGAATGTGAGGGCTATAGATACGTCTTTGGATGCGACCAACTCAGGGAGTCCTGTACATTGTTCGGTTCCGGTAGAGCCTGTGCTGCAGGGCACCTGGGTGACTGTGAGGCGGCCTAGTCGCGGGTCAAAACACCGCTCTAACGTTGAGATCAAAACATCAACAGTTTCTCCCCACTCAGTGATGCACCCACTGAGAAACCTGATGAAAGTTCTCTAGTTATTGAAGATTCTATTGTACGGAATGTGAAAATTAGTCCATTGTTTACTGGGAGCCAGAGCCCCTGACATCTTGGCAAATTTAAAAGTGCTGGCTAATACTAAACGTAAATTCAGTAAGATGTTCGACTTCGCCAGTCAGAGATCACTAAAAATAATGTTAAAGAGGTGTCTGAACTTGCAAGTGCGATGTCAGACACTGTAATATGCTCTGGCTCGCTCCCTGCTTACCGGGGCGATGAGATTCATAGCAGACTGTTATCACTCAATGGCTGGATGTCTGGTGGTGCCCGCAGAATAACATAGGTTTTATAGACAATTGGACGAGTTTTTGGGGCAGACCTGACCTGTTGAAAAAGAGATGGTCTTCATCCCTCCTGGGGTGGTGCCGCTTTTCTCTCTAGAAATATGGCACATAGTCTTAGAGTTCGTACTTGACTAACTGGGGCCCAGGTCAGGAAGCAGACAGACTGAACGTCTGCTAGCCGCCTCACGTCACAGAAGTCAGTTAATGCTCAGCACATAGAGACCCTTTCACCTAGATATCACACTATAGAGACTGTGTCTGTTCCCCGAACTAGAAAATACAAAAAACGTCCAAACAAGTTTATGGGTAACAACTTAATTGATGTTCAACAGATGAATACTTTATTTTAAACGAGTCTACCCCCAATATTACTGTTATAAAAATCAAATCAAATCAAATCACTTTTATTGTCACATCACCACAGCACAAGTGCCTTGGTGAGTGAAATTCTTACGAGCGTGCTCCAGACAGTGCAAAAAAACAAAACAATTTACATATGGACAGTACATATTTACAGATTGTACAGAAGGCAATGTGCAAAATACACACACATATACTCAGTACACACAGTGTACTATAAAGTCATACTTAGTTACCAATACACATTATACACCGTATGTACACGTCTGCATTATGTACACATCTATACATAGCCACGTCCAAAAGGCAAAGGGGGAGGTGTTGCTACAATTTATAGCAATATTCTCAGTATTTCTCAGAAGACAGGCTTTAAGTATATACCATTATCAAGATAAAAGAGTATTAATGATAAATCCCCTGTGATGTTTGTACTGACTACTGTATACAGGCCACCAGGGCACCATACAGACTTTATTAAAGAATTTGGTGATTTTCTATCAGAGTTAGTGCTGGCTGCAGATAAAGTCTTATTTGTGGGGGATTTTAATATCCATGTTGATAATGAAAAAGATGCATTAGGATCAGCATTCATAGACATTCTGAACTCTATCGGGGTTAGACAACACATGCCAGGACCTAATCATTGCCGAAATCATACTCTAGATTTAATACGGTCACATGGAATTGATGTTAATGGTGTTGAAATTCTGCAGCAAAGCGATGATATATCAGATCACTATCTAGTCTTGTGGAAACTCCATATAGCTAAAGCTGTAAATTCAACTCCTTGTTACAAGTATCATAGAACCATCACTTCTACCACAAAAGACTGCTTTGTGAGTAATCTTCCTGATTTATCTCAATTCCTCAGCATATCCAACAACGCAGAAAAACTTGATGATGTAACAGAAACTATGGACTCTCTTTTTTTCTAGCACTTTAGATACGGTTGCTCCTTTACGCTTAAGGAAGATTAAGGAAAAGTGTCTAACACCGTGGTATAATGAGCACACTCACGCCCTAAAGAGAGCAGCCTGGAAAATGGAGCGCAGCTGGAGGAAAACAAAACTAGAGGTTTTTCGTATTGCTTGGTGGGAAAGTACCCTATCCTTGATAAAAGCATTAAAAACTGCTATATCTGATTAATTTTCGTCTCTTTTAGAAGAAAACAAACATAACCCCAGGTATTTATTCAATACAGTGACAAAATAAACAAAAAATAAAGCATCAACAGGTGTTGACATTTCCCAACAGCACAGCAGTAATGACATTTACTGCTATTTTACTTCCAAAATCGATACTATTAGAGATCAAATTGTAACCATTCAGCCGTCAGCTACAGTATCACATCAAATAGTGCACTGTAGATCCCCTGAGGAACAATTCCACTTATTCTCTTCTATAGGAGAGGAAGAATTGTATAAACTTGTCAAATCAGCTAAACCAACAACATGTATGTTAGACTCTATTCCCTCTAAACTACTAAAAGAGGTGCTTCCAGAAGTCATAGATCCTATTTTGGCTATTATTAATTTGTCATTGTCATTAGGATATGTCTCCAAAACCTTTAAATTGGCTGTTATTAAGCCTCTCATTAAAAAAACACACCTTGACCCCAAAGATCTAGTTGACTGCAGACCAATCTCAAATCTCCCTTTTCTGTCAAAGATACTAAAAAAGGTAGTATCCTCACAATTATATTCATTCTTAGAGAAAAATTATATCTGTGAGGATTTCCAGTCAGGATTTAGACCATCTCATTGTACTGCGACTGCTCTCATTTGAGTGACAAATTACCTGCTCTTATCATCCAATCGTGGTTATATCTCTCTATTAGTGCTACTGGATCTTAGTGCTGCGTTCGACACTATCGATCACAACATTCATTTGAATAGACTAGAAAACTTTGTTGGCATTAGTGGAAGTGCACTAGCATGGTTCAAATCAGACTTATCTGACCGCCATCAATTCGAAGCAGTGAATGAAGAGGTATCATATCGATCACAAGTGCAGTATGGAGTACCTCAAGGCTCAGTAGTACTAGGGCAATTACTTTTCACGCTTTAAATGTTACCCTAGGAAAATATCATCAGGTACTCAACTTCATTTTTAATTAATGATTAAGCTCAGATGAGCTTTATTTGTCACATACGCAATTATACAGAGTATAACCAGCAGTGAAATGTGTTCTCTGCATTTAACCCATCCAAGTGCACACACTTGGAGCAGTGGGCAGCCGGCACTGCAGCGCCTGGGAGTTTGGTACCTTGCTCAAGGGTCTCACCTCAGTCGTGGACAATTCCTGCCGGAGCCGAGATTCGAACCCACAACCTCGGATTACAAGTCCAACGCTCTATCCACTAGGCCACGACTGCCTACTCAGCTGTATATTTCTTTGCGGCCCGGTGAAACACACCAAATTTTAGAAATTTATGGAATGCATAGTTGATATAAAAAAGTGGATGACGAGTAATTTCTTACTGCTAAATGCAGAAAAAACAGAGATGCTAATTATTGGACCGAAAATCACCATAAGTGATAACCTAGAACACTGTCTAACACTTGATGGCTGCTCTGTCGAGGAACCATCAGGAACCTATGTGTGCTATTTGATAGCAATATCTTTGACAGCCACGTTTCTAGCATTTGTAAAACTGCATTTATTTTCCATCTTAAAAATATATCTAAACTGAGACCAATGTCAAATGCAGAAATGTTAATTAATGCGTATAAAACCTCATGGTTAGATTATTGTAATGCTTTATTGGGTGGATCTTCTGCACACTTAATAAACAAACTACAGATGGTTCAAAATGCAGTAGCTAGGAAGTATGACCACATTAGCCCGGTTCTGTAACACTGCACTGGCTCCCTATTAAACATCGTATAGATTTTAAAATCTTGTTAATTACTTATAAAGCCATGAATAGTTTAGCTCCTCAGTACTTGAGCGAGCTCTTATCCCATTATAGTCCTCTATGTCCACTGCGTTCTCAAATCTCTGGCCATTTGATAATACCTAGAATATCAAAATCAACTGCGGGCGGCAGATCCTTTTTCTATTTAGCACCCAAACTGGAACAATCTACCTAACAATGTTCGGGAGGCAGACACACTCTGTCAGTTTAAATCTAGATTAAAGAACCATCTCTTTAACCTGGCGTACAGATAACACACTAATACGCTTCTAATATTCAAATCCGTTAAAGGACTGTTAAGCTGCATTAATTAGGTCAACCGGAACCGGGAACACTTCCCATAAAACACAATGTACTTGTTACATAGTAAGAAGATTGACATCTACGCTAATATTAGTCAGTTTCTTTCTTATTCCGAGGTCACCGTAGTCACCCGATCCGGTCCTTATCCAGCCCAGATGGTCACTGCAGTCACCACATCCAGTCCGTTTACAGATCAGATGGTGGATCAGCACCTAGAGACAACCTCTACAGCCCTGAACATCAGCGGAGTCCAGGACACGTAGATGAGCTCCAGAGACAGAGCCCCAGTGGGGACCCAGTCACCTAGACAGCCATCGGGAAAAGACCACTGGAACCAGTTGAGCCCTTACAATCTGACTTTGCTGCAGTTGGAACAAACTGCTGGATCCTCCGACTGAGCCTGGTTTCTCCCAAGGATTTTTTCTCTATTCTGTCACCAATGGAGTTTTGGTTCCTTGCCGCTGTCGCCTCTGGCTTGCTTAGTTGGGGACACTTAATTTCCAGCGATATCATCGACTTGATTGCACAGATACTATTTAAACTGAACTGAGCTGGACGATGCCATCACTGAATTCAATAATGAAATGCCTTCAAAATTGAGTGTTAAATCTTGTAATTTTACATTATTGACACACTATTTTCCTATTTTGATATTGTGCAGTTGCTTTGTTACAATTTGTATTGTTTAAAGCGCTATATAAATAAAGGTGACTTGACTCGACTATATACACTGAACAAAATTATAAATGCAACACTTTTGTTTTTGCCCCCATTATTCATGAGCTGAACTCAAAGATCTAAGACTTTTTCTATGTACACAAAAGACCTATTTCGCTCAAATATTGTTCACAAATCTGTCTAAATCTGTGTTAGTGAGCACTTCTTCAGGTGTGGCATATCAAGATGCTGATTAGACAGCATGATTGGCCAGCCTAAGGCACACAAGAGGTGTGCCTTAGGCTGGCCACAATGAAAGGCCACTCTAAAATGTGCAGTTTTACTGTATTGGGGGGGTCCGGGTGGTCCAAAAAGCAGTCAGTATCTGGTGTGACCACAATTTGCCTCACACAGTTCAACACATCTCCTTCGCATTAAGTTGATCAGGTTGTTGATTGTGGCCTGTGGAATGTTGTTCCACTCCTACTCAATGGCTGTACAAAGTTGCTGGATATTGGCATGAACTGGAACATGCTGTCATATACGCCGATCCAGAGCATCCCAAACATGCTCAATGGGTGACATGTCCGGTGAGTATGCTGGCCATGCAAGAACTGGGATGTTTTCAGCTTCCAGGAATTGTGTACAGATCCTTGCAACATGGGGCCATGCATTATCATGCTGCAAATGAGGTGATGGTCGTGGATGAATGGCACAACAATGGGCCACAGGATCTCGTCACGGTATATCTGTGTATTCAAAATGGCATCAATAAAATGCACCTGTGTTCGTTGTCCATAACATACACCTGCCCATACCATAACCCCAGCGACACCATGGGCCACTCGATCCACAACGTTGACACCAGCAAACCGCTCCCCCACACGATGCCATACACGCTGTCTGCCATCTGCCCTGTACAGTGAAAACCGGGATTCATCCGTGAAGAGAACACCTCTCCAAAGTGCCAGACGCCACCGAATGCGAGCATTTGCCCACTCAAGTCGGTTACGATGACAAACTGCAGTCAGGTCGAGACCCCGATGAGGACGACGAGCATGCAGATGAGCTTCCCTGAGACGGTTTCTGATAGTTTGTGCAGAAATTCTTTAGTTATGCAAACCGATTGTTGCAGCAGCTGTCCAGCTGGCTGGTCTCAGAGGATCTTGGAGGTGAAGATGCTGGATGTGGAGGTCCTGGGCTGGTGTGGTTACACGTGGTCTGCGGTTGTGAGGCCGGTTGGATGCACTGCCAAATTCTATGAAACGCTTTTGGAAGACGGCTTATGGTAGAGAAATGAACATTCAATTAATGGGCAACAGCTTTGGTGGACATTCCTGCAGTCAGCATGCCAATTGCACGCTCCCTCAAAATTTGCGACATCTGTGGCATTGTGCTATGTGATAAAACTGCAAATTTAAGAGTGGCCTTTTATTGTGGCCAGCCTAAGGCACACCTATGCAATAATCATGCTGTCTAATCAGCATCTTGATATGCCACATCTGTGAGGTGGATGGATTATCTCTGCAAAGGAGAAGTGCTCACTAACACAGATTTAGACAGATTTGTGAACAATATTCGAGAGAAATGGGCCTTTTGTGTACATAAAAAAGTCTTAGATCTTTGAGTTCAGCTCATGAAAAATGGGGGCAAAAAAATTGTTGTGTTTATAATATATACACACACACACACATATACATACATATATATTAGGGCTGCACGATATATTGCATGCGATAGTCATGCGTATCTCATCAGTAAAGACGGTTCTGTGATTAGCCGTAAATCTCCTTCAGCTGTTATTCAAATGGAGCGACATTTAATACACAGAGCCGTAGTTCACTGACAAGCTATGCAATCTCACATTCACTGATGAGATACGCATGATTTTCGTGCATTGCATGTGGCAATGGATAGAGCGTTGGGCTTGAAACCCGAGGTAACCCAAGGTTGTGGGTTAATCCCGGCTCTGGCAGGAAGTGTCCACGACTGAGGTGAGACCCTTGAGCAGGGCACCGAACCCCAACTGCTCCACTTGGATATAGAGAACATACTCTGTATAATTGTGTATGTGACATAAAGCTCATCTGTTATTTTATTTGTTGTATCAAATATATTGTGCTATTCATATTCATGTGTGCAAAGCTCAAAAGTTGCAGATAAAAGTACACTTTTTGCCTCACATGTCATAAAAAAGTAGCAGAAGAAGGTGGGGGTGGAGGTAGACATGATGAACGTACAAATAAGATCCTTGAAGAAATCGTGGAACACTTGAGGGTGCTTAAGGTCTTTATGAGGAGGAAACGCAGCGGGGAGGGAGGGAGGACGGGAATCCTCATCAGGGAGACACTTCTGTGGCTCTGGGAGAAATGAAGGGAGCATCTATAATCATTTGGCGGTGTGGAACGAAATGAAGGCGGGGGGGGGGGACAGTTGAGCTTGCACTGTCATCCCAGTGTCAGGATAACCTGATTAGAGCCAGCCGTGATTCATCTATGGCTCCCACTCTTTCATCTGAGCAGTTTGGAAAACTTCTCCTTTTTCGCGTTCCCTCCATCAAGCTGTAGCTTTCTGCTTCTCAATTACTTATTTTTCCTGCTCCGTTTGATTCTTTTTGCATTTTCTCGCTCTCCCAAGGAATGCTTTCACACGTCTCATCTTTCTGTCACATGAGGAATTAATGGCTCAGACTCACATAGTCATGCAAATTCAAAAGCATAAAAATCTACCCCCCCCCAAAAAAAAAAAAATAAATACAATACACACTTGTACATGCTTCTGGTTGTCTAGTGCTTGGTTGATTTTAATTGCTTTTTTTTTTACTTTTATCAATACTTTATATCCATGGATGTGTATTTTTCCACTTATTTTAGAACTAGGAAAAAATTTATTGATTTCTGAAATTAATTATTGACTGTTTAATGTGTTGAAAATAATTAACAGTTAATATAACTTCCTTTTTTCCATTTCCTGAGGCTACACTACTGGTTTATATTATGCAACCCTTGGCTTGCCAATCTCTCCCACCCTCCAGGTCTAAATTGATGTCTACAATTACTTTTTAACCTAAAAAAATCTAATAAAAATATTTAAGAAATGTATTTAATAAAATTACCAATATAGCCTTAACTACATATACTGTATGATTCTTGGAAAAATTATGCCAAAAAATAAACATTATTAAAATATACTTTATTTTTCATTATTCTACAATAATCTGTGGTTCATTAGGAAGACATTTATGATTACAAGTTGGCTTTTTTTAGGTGTAATTGTGATTAATCACAGATTAATTAAATCACAGTGTTAACTTTTTTTTATTGATTCACAACCTTAACTTATTTATATGCCTTAATTTGTTTATTTGCATAGTTTATTTACGTACATTCTCAGGTGCTTTTTTGAAGTGCAGTGTTGTACAAGAGCAAAGCGACAAGATTTGGACAAAATACAACTGCAATTCCAAATCCTTCAGTTGTGAATCATGACATATGTGCCACAATTAGGCCTCAACGTATTTGTTAAGTAATGTGCCAGTTTACTATTTGTTTATGTAAATGTTTAGGATAAATAGTAAACTAATGTAAGTATGCACAGAATAGCATGTGTATGAGATTATTATTCTATGAAAGTCACAATATGTCTTCAAAATTGTGTAGTCCAGTTAGTCTCAGAAAATCCAGTATCCATTGACTGCACATTAAGGTCTGTGTAAAACAGAGTCAAAGTTAAAATTGTTTGACCTGTATGTCGCATTCCAGTGTTTGACCTTCACACAACACTGGACCAGGGGGTACCAATGAAGCTTGACACTTGGATATAGTTCAGTGCACTGGGAACATTGACACGGATCATGTGAAACAGCCATGATTCCCTACATTGGCTATTCTTGTCTTAATTTTATTTTTGTGGGTACTACTCTCTGGTCTATCTGCTATCTGGGTTGGGGGTCATGCTTTACCCACCCCCACCCCTCACCCTGCTCCTGCCTCAATTATTTGCTTCAGGGGGCAATTACTCCAGCCTCGACAGACCTCTCCATCCCATTTCCCTGTTTTTCTCTCTTTGCAGTTCACATCACTCACTTCACATATACAGCTCCCAACTAATTTTCCATTTTTTTCATGCATTCCTATTTTAAAATCAACCTAACTGTGTTCTTCTCCACATTCGAAGCATCAAGGTAATCTCTAAATACTTGATTTCCCTACATATGCTAACTACAGTTTACACCAAGGGTAGCAACCCTGTTCCTGGATGGGTACCATCCTGCAGAGTTTAGCTCTAACCCTAATCAAATACACCCAAACCAGCCAATCACGGTGTTTAGGGTGACTTGATCACCTAAAGGTACTGTAGGTTTGTTGGAGCCGGGTTGGAACTAAAGTCTTCAGGGAAAAGTCTACAGGTCTTGAGGACCCAGACCTTAAGATGGTGGCAGAAGGTCTGGACTCCATTGCAGCTTTAATTAGCCAAAGATGGCTCAACAGGTCATATGACAGACATGTAAAGCAAGTAAAAAGTAAGGGTGTACATTGGGTGTACCCTACAGTAACAGACTGGCATGCAACCAATAAACCATTATCATTTATTTTAAAATAATGTTGACTAACTGTACTGCAACAATGGTACGGAATCTATGCTGTAGACTTCACATACTTTTAAAACTCAATTTTCTGTTGATTCTGATAAGTGAACATTATCCCAATTGTAAACACGATGGCTTTCTTCTTCCATGAGGGGGTTTGACATCACAACGGCTTTCTTTCCAATTGGTCTGTTGAAGAATGCAACACACGCATATCCCAGAAATGGGAAGGGTCAGTTTGTGAGCCCTATGTATTAGACATTCAGTCAGTTAGTGTGACGTCTCTGGCTGAGACCAGCAGCGAGGTAGCCCTCCAGGAGCAGAGTTGCTACCCCTGGTTTACGGCAATGATTCCCAGCTGGTTTTGCTTCAGGTCCCAGGAAACAGACCACAAATACAAAGATTTTAACAAGTTTTTCAAAAATGTAGGCTCCATCCTGCGATATCAGCGTAAGCCAGGGGCGCCCAGTCCTGTTCCTTGAGATCTACCTACCTGCAGAGTTCAGTTCCAACCCTGCTCCAACAGCTGACTAATTATCTAGTCCTCCTGAAAATCTTAAATTGGTTCATTTGTATTTGATCAGGATTGGCCACCCTTGACATAGCCAGTGGTTCCCAACTACATCCCTGCATGTCTCCTTTGTCTGACACACCCATTTGAGGTCTTGGAGTCTTTTCCAATGAGTTGCTGACCTGAATCAGGTGTGTTTGATTAAGGAGATGTGCAAATAGGGCTGGACAATATATCTCATGCGATATGCATGCTCATCTCATCAGTAAAGCCGGTTCCTTGATTAGCGCTAAATCTCCATCACCTGTTTTCAAATCTGTAGTTCACTGACAAGCTACGCAATATCGAGTTCATTATCGCAGATGAATCGCCTTCGATAATGAACTCGATATTGCGTAGCTTGTCGGTGAACTACAGCTCTGTGTATTAACTGCCGCTCCATTTGAAAGCAGGTGATGGAGATTTACTGCTAATCACGGAGCTGGTTTTATTGATGAGATGCGCATGCATATCGCATGAGATATATCGCCCAGCCCTAGATAAAAATAGTGCATTCACCATGAACGTGGTTTTCCAGCCAATGACGAAGGCCAGCGGTTTTCAATTTCAGTCCTCGCATACCACAGCTCTGCATATTTTGCATGTCTCTCTTTTATAACACAAATTATTCAGAAATCCAGCTCTTTAGAAGAGAGCTCCATGCATGAACTGTGTTCCGATTGGCATGCTCCCCTACACAGTGTTTTTGGTCCCTACTCCCAGAGCATGGAAAATCCGTTGACATTTAGTTCACTTCGGAACATTAATTCACGGACTTGCTCGACGCAACTGCCTGCAGCGTCTTCACACAAAGAGGAAACTTACTAGAGTACTATAAAGTGTGACATAAATACCTCTGTTTGTACCTCTGTAAATAAGTACAATTTAATGTCCTTTGAAGGGAATATATACACTCCCTTCGAACTGGAACCACGTCAGAATATCTTTCTATGTCCACTTCGCAGGGCACTTACTGTTGAATAGAACAAACGTATGAAGTGATATGCGAGGACTGGAATTGAGAAACACTCATGTAGGCAATATGAATGGAGACAAGACCACTTGTGTTTTTTAAAATCCCGTTTGTGGCATTGCATCATCTGGCATTTTCCATACCCTCCAAATAATTTTACCCATTCATATCCAACAAATGCTCCATCAAAGGTTTCTCAATTGGTAAGTGGTATAACCTCTCAGCCTAAAGTAACGCACATGAAAACAGATGTCTTCCAATATTTCATCGAGAGCATCCTGGCTAGAACAATAAAATAAAACAACAGCCTTTGCAAGGAGCCACCTGAATTGGTACCTTTGTACTGAGATCAGAGTGGATATTGAGCGCTAGTCACTGGGTGCATCAAATCAATACCAGCAGAAGCCAAGGGGAGACGGTGCAGATTGTGGGATGATTTATGCCTCGCAAACGGCATCTAATACCCCGTTCAGAGCGTGATAGTCTCTACTAGAGCAGAAGCAATGGTGGAATCTATAGCTACTTGATTCACGAGTGCACAGCACAGATCTGCAAACCCAACGGGAAAAACTGTCTCAGCTTTTTTCTGTCGGGATAATTCATTTCGGAACAGAGTGTATGACTGCTTGAGGAGTGAATCAAGTATTCAACATGCCACATCGTAGCTTTGAGGTCTACAGTTCTACATCATAATGAAGTTCAGTGGGCTGAAAGTTCTGTGTTGCAAACCACATAAGAAGAGCTGCATCCCATTTTGATTCAATCACTTGAATTATAACCAGGTGTCGACAAAGGTATGGAAACCATCTATACAGCACGAGAGGTTCTGGAACGTTCACTTTAATGCATCCAACATAGCCAGTGTTATGGAAAATCAAAAATAGTGCTTTGACTCACATACATTATCCCACACTCTATATAACTGCATTTCTCCTTCCGTTCCTCTTGGTCTCCTTATCTGTATCCATCTATTCCCTCTCTCCCTCTATCGTTCTGTTGGTTGTGTCTCTTTGATGCTGTGTCAGTAGAGGAGAGCAAGATACCATGGATAATGAGCTTTAATCAGGCCCAGAGCTCACAGGAAGCACAATCATCAGAGCCCTGATGTTCAGACTAGCCACTCGCTGTGCTCAACACACACACACACACACACACAAATATATTCACAATGCAGTATTACCTGCTATTTTTGAAAGCGCTAGCATTTTTAGTATCGTAAATTTAAATACTGCAGTGCAAACGTGTATGTAGTATACGGTGTGTACTGTGCAGTACACTAGCATTCAATAAAAAAGCTCTACCTCAAACTCCCAGATCAAATACACTCCAGTGTGTGTGTTTATATTTGTGTGTTTGCATTTCTTATCCCTCTAAACCCCGATACGCTAATGCTGATCTATTTACTTTACTTTGAAACTTGCCTGAAATCTAGATTAAACCTCTAGTTTTTAGAGACGCACTGAACTGCTTACATGAAGACAAAGCATACATACATATATTTATATTTGAGTGTACACACACACACACGCACGCACGCACGCACGCACGCACGCACGCACGCACGCACGCACACACACACACACACACACACACACACACACACACAAGGACTTATCTACTTTCTGCAGACTACTGTGTGTGTATGTGCAGCTATGAGTCAATGTAAACTCCATTATCTTGGGAGTTACAAATGTTAAATATTCCCTTAGGCCTCGACAAGGCGCCACATCCCACTCGCATTCACACACGTACACTATACACTCATGTTCAATCACAGAGACCATCAGTTACACACCCGCTATCAAACACAAGCTCTGTTGCAAAGCCTTGTGAGCTGCATTGCTATATAGTGTTTATCCAGTCAGCTACCTTCTGAGCTACGCAAAAAAAATAGAAGCAAATTATTTAAAACACTCAACGTTGACAGCATATAGCACTCCTCAAGTGAAACACATGAGCCAGGCGACTCACAATTGATAGCATGGTGCTAAGCTAACAATGTGATACTCTTATAAGCTTAACAATGCACATAGCGGACTCATTTATTTGGAAAATAGTGCATTTTAATTAGATATAATCACATTTTTATTGATACCGCCATCCACCATCTTGGGTGTTTTTATTACTATTAGTAGTAGTAGTAGTATGAACTGCCTTAAAGTCAATTCTGTCACAGTTCAGACAAAAGCAACAACACAAAACGGCAGTGTATCCTTTCCTCGTGGTCATTAACTAACTAAATAAATAAACAGTTCTGAAGAACTCCAGCGTTATTATTGTTAACTAAAACTATTAAGAATTGTTTTTGGTAAATAATATAATATAATATATATATATATATATATATATATATATATATAGGCTAATATAAATTTTACATGAAAAACTCCAAACTCAAACAACAATTAACAATGTTGCTAAAACAAAAATGTTAATGAAAACTGAAAATATAAAAATAAAATCTAATTCTAAATATTAATAAATACTATAATGGTATATAAATATTAAGGTTCTAAAATCACCAAAACTAAAATAAAATAAATACATATAATAATAATAATAATAATAATAAATGACAAAAGCTAACAAAATTACTAAAACTTTAATCATTTAAAATTTTACAATTAAAATCAAAACAAAACCTATAACAATCTAATTCAAAATATTTATAAATACTACAATGGTATATAAATGCTACTAAAATAACACAAATGATGTGAAAACACATAAAGGTAATAACATTGGTCTATATTGCATATTTCAAGTCTTCTTATGCTATATGATAGCTTTGTGTGATAAACAGACCGAAATGGAACGAGTTATTTGAGTTTCATGTTTGGCTGAAGTGTTTCATTAAACCCAAACTGGAATTCTTATCTAACGCTCATAGCTTCCATAACATCATCTTTTTTTTATCTAATCCTCTTTCTTATAATCCCTCAACACGGCTGCTGTGAGTTTGGCCATGTGCGCTTGTGTGGACTTCATGTGGTTACGTCCTCGATATAAAATCAGAGGTGTGGACACTCCAGAGAATGACTGTGAGAATCTCATTCGCAGCAGTACACGGCGTCTGGACCGAGGTGCCAGGACAGAAACAGAGAAAGCAACATTTGCATTTAAAAAGGTGACATTTGCAATGCTGGTCTGGAGGCGCAGGCTTGAGAGGAGAGACAGGTGCTGGGATAGCCCATATTCATCTCGGTGACAGGAGGACGACAATGAGAATGTCAAAGCCAAGTGTTAGACAGCACACCAAATCACACACACGCATGCTCCGAAACGAAAGCCGCTGTCCAAAATAACCCTGACAATCCACCCTCTCATCTCTCAAACCCATGTGGAGATAAATTGGTTGCTGTTCGAATCGACTTTTACCTCATACCGAAGTAATTACGTGAAAACAAGGGCTGGAAATTGTAATATCTGTTGTAGTCACATTACACTTCAAGTTCAGGCGAAGTGGAACATGCATTATTTATGTAAAATGTGGAAAAAATGATAATGTAAACACAGACTGTTTAGACCTGAGGAGCATATGATTGGTGGGAGTTGAATTGTCTTCATTGTTAGTGAAGTGCAGGCAGGTCGTTTGGAGTTCATGTGGCAGGTGTTGGTGCTGATGAGAATCAGATTTGGGGTTTGTTCGCTCTGTGAGGGCTTCTGATTGGCTGACGTGATCAGAGAGCTGCGATTGAACAATGAACTGCATGATGCAGAGTGGAAAATGTGCGTTAAAGAATTTCAATGTTTTCTGAACAAGGAAAAATAAGGCAAAAAACTTATTTAACCATGGACATTACCTGTCAACATTTTTTTCAATTTAAGCTTCCTCCAAAATGAATGAAATTAGTTTTACTTAATAAATATATTTACATTTATTGGGTCAAAATAATACAACTGTAATATTTTGAAATATTATTGCAATTTAAAATAATTATTTTCAATTTGAATATATTGTAAATTGTAATTTATTTCTGTAATCAAAGCTGATTTTTCAGCATCATTACTTCAGTCTTCAGTGTAACATGATCTTAAGAAATCATTCTAATATGCTGATTTACGGAACATATTTTTTTTTAATAAACGGAAAGACCAAAAGATTTTCAAAAGAAACAGAAATCATTTGTAACATTATAAATGTCTTTTCTCTCGCTCTCTCTTTCTCTTTTTTCATCATTTATTTCAATTTAATGCAGGGGTATTATAGTTAACTAAAACTAAAATCATGGAAGCATTTACATTACTACAATATATATATATATATATATATATATATATATATATATATATATATATATTAGCTAGTTGCCAAAGCAAGATTTCAAATTTTCTTAACTTAATATACTAAAATAAACAAAACTGAAGTAAAACATTAATAAAACTAATATATATATATATACGTAGAAAAAAAACATGAATATAAATGACAATATAATATGTAATATAAATGAAATTTTAAAATTGAACTGTAAATAGAAAATTAAAAAAACAAACTCAAAATATTAAACAAAATTATAATAATAACTATAATTATATTTCGATTTAGGATCAGTAAGCATATAACAGTATATGTATACATGCATATCAAAAGTCAAACTGAGCGATTTTTGGCAGATGAATATATATATGAATATATATTATTTTTTATACATATATAATTGAATGAATATTTATAAGAATATATTTTCTACAAATGGTATTCATCTTAAAATGTTCATAAAAACATAACTGTATTGTGTTGGCAGTCTCTGAGCCTCAGGTGCTGCTTGTTTCCAGCAAGATCTTAATTTGGGCCTCTGCCTTCTGGCGAAACCGCAAATGTTCAAATATCTGAAGGAATTGCAGTGTTTAAGGTCTCTAATCTTGCTGAGTTTATTTATTGCTGCTCGTCCCGGCCAAATCCCTTCCTCATTAATATTCGTTGAAGCAAAAGGAAAACAGTTACTCTAGGTTTGCATACAAAATTATACATTTTAAGCATATGTAATTTGGTGATATTCTAATATTAAGGCATTCCACAAGCTTGCCCCCATTTCCAAATAATAACAAGCATCTCATATTTTAATACGCCTCCCTTGAAAGACAATTATCTTTAATCAGGATCTTTCATCTCCAGTTTCAGTCTCAGTGTTCCCATGACTGCTTTTATCAGAGGAGATCATTATGGGCCAACTATTACCCAGAGTATAGCTTTTCAGACAATAAATAACATTACACGGTTGTAAGCGCTGTTTATTCATTAATTCAATTTGTTTTATCTTTATCTTGGAATGACTTTAGGATAAAGAAGAGGCGGAAATGAGAGCATTAAACACCCAAACACACGTTGAAAATTATGTCATTATTCACTGTTGACTACTTTTGTGATGCTTTTTGGTCACCATTCACTTTCATTGTGTGGAAAAGGGCAGCATTAACATTCTGCTAAATTTCTCCTTTTGTGTCCCACCGAAGAAAGTAGCATACTGTAAATATTCAATATAAATTATTTTTTTTTCACAAAAAGCTATACACAAAGCTACATACATAAATATATATATTTTGGAGTTTGAGAGAAATTGGTCACCATTGACTTATATTGCATGGAAAAGGGCAGCCTTAACATTTTCCTAAATTTCTCCTTTTGTGCTTCATGATGAAAGTAAGTAATAAAGACCTTGGTAAGAGTAAATATTCAGAATTTTATTTTGGAACTTAATTCCAATTATTCTTAATTAAGAAAGAACGAATATGTTTCAATAAATATATGCAAAACTATTTTTAGAGCTGAGGCAAAGAGGAATATTTTTAGTGAATAAGGACATAAATTGAATCTTAGTTCACACAAAGCTATCATATAACTTCAGAATACTTAAAATATATAGTGCATGAGTTACACAGATTACTTTATTATGGTGATTGTTGTTGTGTTTGGAGCTTGAGAGCTCTTCGTTCCCAAAAGGGCAGCATTAACTTTCTGCTAAACCTCTCTTTTTGGTTTCACAGTGTGAGTAAGTTATAAAGACTGATAAGATTTGTACATGCCAAACATTTTTGAAAGCAGCTGTAGAGGGAAGCTTTTCAGTGATTAACAACATCTTTTTTTTCACAAAAGCTTTTTCGAGATAACTTCAGAAGACGTATATAGCACATGATTTACACTGGCTACTTTTATGGTGCTTTTTGTCATTTTTAAAGCTTGAGAGAACTTATATTGTATTATTATCATAATACACTTTAATTGCATGCACAAGGGCAGCGTTAACACTCTGCTAAATCCCTCCTTTTGCATTTCACAGAAGTGAATATTCAGAATTTTCATTTTGGACTGAATTATATCTTTGAGGAAGAACAAACAGGAGGAAATTATTGTGCGTAAAGCGGCTGGATATTTTCACAGCAAAAATGAAATCTTACCTTCATTAAGACGGATTCACTGAGCTTTTCTCGGTTTACAATCTTTATGGCGACTTTCTGACATGTGACACAGTGGACCCCGAGCTTTACAAGACCTAGAGAAAAGAAAAAAAAGAAAGAAAAGGTTAAAAGAAAAATATTAGTCTAATCATTGGTCTGCAACATGGCTGAGCAATGTTTTTGCTCAAGTTTTAATCAGGAAACCCCTCTCATGGGCCATTTCCTGTTACACACAAACACGTTTCCCTCAGCATCTGCCAGACGCGTCATTCATATCTCAAGACAAACAGCGTCAGGTACAGCAGATGAGGAACTGATGGCGAACAGCTACCTAAAGGCCTTTCTGCTTTATCACTCGTGACGTGGAGCTTCATGGTGCGCGAGCAGCACGGTGGCTTGAGGAAATAATTTCTCACAAACATCCGCCACACGCTTAACACTTTTATTAGTCAAAGTGCTGAATGTTTACAGGCTTTATGCTTCATGCTTCTCCCTCACTTCACGTTCAAGGACTTTCTAAAGAAAACTCTTCAGCGTAAACACCTCGGGTCCTTCGGTGATTGTTGAGCAAACGTTTTCAAATGAGACAAAAGCCACTCACGACGATTCAGCAAAGTTGTTTGCTGCTCCGCACATAGTAGAGTTGGAATTGTTGGGTAGATAGGGAGGGTTGGACGCCTGTGCGAGACGAGATTATGAATGTTTCGTATCCTAAGGTGCACGCGTATCGGAAAACTGACAGGAGCGTAAACGGAAAACACTGTGATTTGTAAAGAGGATGCTGTGAATGTTATTGATTTGTATTTAAGTGTAAGAAACCCCACCTCATTCCTACCAAACCCCGTCCCTGATGACACTCAACAGACACTCCTGAACAACCTCTGCTCTCATGTGACTCGATGGCTCTTTATGAGCGCTGGGAAAATTACTGGTTTTGAAGAGTCTTAAGATGGAGAGAAAAACTGTCCACTGCTGAAGAGGAGACGAAACAGCGGATACTATTTTTATGCTTTTAAAGGAACTGTGCTGTTCAATTATATTATATTATAGTAATTATACTATATTATATTATAAACACTATAAAGATATACAGTATTTGTATAGCACTTTTCACAATGCAAATCATCATTCAGCTCTAGTTTTTCTGTCCAATATGCATCTGAAGCAATAAACTGAACTGATTCCATGACAATCATTTTTGCTTATTTCTTTCATTATTATTATTAATTATTTTTTTCTAAAGTATACAGTAACTTCATTACATTTCTTATTTCTTTTAAAAATTGATATAAAAACCGAGTGAAACAGTTGTCTTGATAATTTAATAAAAAAGCCTCATTAAAAAAAAATATTCTTACTTTTGATACTTGAGAAAACTCTGTTATTATCTTTGATTTCAAAAAAAAAAAGTGCCTTAATTACTGTTTTTCAAGAACACATGAAAATGCAATTCATACAGTAACTTCAGTACACATTTTCTGATTAACATTTTAATTTTCTTAAATTACTGTTTTTCTTAATTAGGATTAAGATTTTTTTTATTATTATTATCATTTTTCAAATTAGTCATGTGGTTCAACCAACACGCAGGAACATGCACAACAATCAAGTCAATAAGTCTCTTAAAATATCAGATCTGACCTTTTAGGACAAGGCTAGTTCAGGTTGTAAAATGTCATGTGGTGCGACTCCTTAATGATATTTATGAATTAATAATGCAAAATATGATGTTCACCATGAAAATTATATAGACCAAATATAAAATCCATATCAGCTTCAGCATCTCTTCAGTGGAGAGAAAAAAAAAACTCTGCTACAATTACATTAATGTATGATAAACGATTCACCGTCTGGGTAGAACCAGTCTCAGGTCTGGATCTGGACTGCAAACTGCTAATTGGTGACCTCTGATATAGGGTGCACCAAACGGGACATATTATACGGTAAAGCCCTGCACCCTTCAGGTGAGAGAAAGAGAGGGAATATCATTCAAATGTCAGCCGCAGCTAATTAAACAATAATGACACTTGACGGCACACCCAACAGAGAGAGAGTGTGTGTGTGTGTGTGTGTGTGTGTGTGTGTGTGTGTGTGTGTGTGTGTGTGTGTGTGTGTGTGTGTGTGTGTAAAACCATTAGTATGGATCCAATCATCAGAGGTCAGTGGTTAGAAATAAAGAAAGAAAATCTCATAATGAGGAAAACAGGAACAAAAACACCAAAAAGTAAAAAACATCACTCAAAATGTCCTTTCTCATAATCAAAGCCCTTTGTATATAAGACTCGAGGAAAAGAGTTCCATGCACACTGAGCGCTGTGACCTATTCCAGCTAGATATGATAATACACAAAGACATTAGCACAAAATATATATATATGTGGAGAGCATATCACAGTCAGACGTCATACCGCATGACATTATCACAAAGACACAGCACATTAAGTCCAAGGGCAGAAGAAATGGCCTTATCAAAAAGAAGAGAAAAGCCATGCGACGGGGAAAATGCTCGGCGAAACCCTTCGTGTGCGCTTCATCTGCTCTGATAAGAATTCAAGAACACTTGGTGGAGTCTCGGCGTATGACTGACGACAGGGCGGCCGCTCGCTCCGTATCGATTCGGTCTTTGTGTGCCTTCCCGATCAATGAAATTAAAAGAGCTGCTGTCCACAGCAATGTCATAATAATGGTCAAAACCACAATATTCACATTGACCCGAGAGTTAATATATGCCTTAACGTATATATTGAAGTTGCAGTTGTCAATACTCGAGGAGATATACTTAACATATTTTTTTAATATAAAATGTTTTCTTCATGGCTGAAGAGCTGCTGAATTACAAGGATGGTATATTTTGTCATTTTAATCAATAACTTTGCATTTTTGAGTCACTGTTCTTCAAAACAAAGAAATACTGTTAATTATGGTACTAATTGATTTTAATAAAAAAAAATACATACCATCAAGTCTAAGCTCCAAAAAATACTTGACTACTTTTCTGGACGACTAGTTATTTATTATAAATAAGCAATCCTGAAAGCCCTACTACTATATACAACAAGATTTACTTTACATTACCAAAAATAAATAAATAAAAAAATAATAAATAAATGAATAATTTAATAAAAAAAAAAAAAATTGTTACTCAGTCCATCCAAGATGTAGATGAGTTTGTTTCTTCATCAGATTTGGAGAAATGTAGCATTGCATGACTCGCTCAGCAATGGATGCTCTGCAGTGAATGGGTGCCGTCAGAATGAGAGTCCAAACAGCTGATAAAACATCACAATAATCCACACCACTCCAGTCCATCAATTAACATCTTGTGAAGTGAAAAGCTGCGTATTTGTACAAAACAAATCCATTGAGACGTTTTTTTCTATCCACAATATTGCTATCTCCTGTGAAAAAGTCATCTGGTCTGAATCAGGGGAGAAATATGCACAAATGAATCACCGTTTACAAGTCAAAACAGCTCTAAACAAATATGTGGGTGGATTTAGATGCGAGAGACCACAGTGGGATGGACTTTTTCAACTGAAGGAAGCGTTAGTATGAATTATGGACTATTAGGGCCCTATGATTTCCACGATGCAGAAAACGCGGACGGAATCGCGGAATCCAGTCATAAAAATGGAATTTACAGTTTAATGCAGAATGTAACGGAATGTGTCGAAGTTTGGATGAATTAATCAAAAGTAGGTCATTACACTTAAATCAAATCGTGATATGGACTAGTATTTGTGAATATTACGCTGCAAAAGTTGATTTAAATATGAATCCTGCATGTTCTGCGCGTCTCTGTGTGAATGGAGCAGAAGCACGGGTTTGTTTACTAACGTTACATAAACAGCGCGCGTGGTGCTCGTCTGCAGTCTCAATGAGGACATACATATATGAACAATATCTCCAGAACTGTTCTGAGAGTCACTTCACGAGCATTTTACCATTTCATTTGAGATATCATATATACACAGAACTTTAAAGGTATTCACGGCAACCCGTCAAAATAAAAGTTTGGTTTACCTTATTAAAGTTATTGTGCCAGAAATAAGCTATATTACTATTATTTAGTAGAATGTACGTACTACTACAACTACTACGTACTACTATTGTTGAAAAATAATAAATATATTTTTTTTAAATAAATAATCACAAAATATTTTCATTTTAATCCCTTTTATTTGCCAAAAATTTAATGTTGAATTTTCATTAATTAAAATATAAATTAAATCATTGTTTTATGCCTTCATCTGAAAACCAGATAAATTTAAATACACAACACAGCATTTCCGAGGGGTGAAAAACATTTCATAAGGCTACTGTAAGAATAATTTTTTTTTGTATGCATTCAAATAATTAAACATGCTAAAACACAGAATTTAGTAACAATAAAACATAAGGTGAGAAAAAAAAATAATTTAATTATGGTCCTAAACATGTTCATTTTTGTTACACTTTTAATAAGTTAATGTTAAATTGTACACGTTTCATGATTTTAATTAATTAAACATGCTTTTTGAATAATACAATGTTATTTGATCATTAAAAAGGAGTCCAGAAAAATTAAAAATGGAAAAAAAAACAGAATCTATACAAATTAAAATGGAAAAAAACTGAATTTAGAAAAAAATAAAACTGATTTTGGGAAAAAAATAAACAGATTTCATAGGGCCCTAGACTATGGATTATGGATTTTGGCCAGAAGTGAGCATTTAAAGTTATAACACCTTGATAGTTTTGTCTCTTACAAACACGCAGCTTTTCATCATAGTTAATTGATGGACTGGAGTGGTGTGGATTATTGTGATGTTTTTATCAGCTGTTTGGACTCTCATTCTGACGGCACCCATTCGCTGCAGAGCATCCATTGGTGAGCAAGTAATGCTACATTTCTCCAAATATGTTCCTATGAAGAAAGAAACATATCTACATCTTGGACGGCCTGAGGGTGAGTACATTTTCAGCAAGTGTTTTTGGATGAACTATTTGTTTAAAATAGTGAAACAGAAATAATAATGTTTAATATCATACAATGTTTGAAAGGGAGTAAAGTTTAGTTAAAAGTGTTGATACTAGCTTTAATATCTTATCTAGTGTTCCCTTCGTGTTATGATCATACTGCAAAATTGACCACTGTTTTGCTCAGAAACAACTGACTCAAGATTATTTTTATTTCTCCTAAGGCACTGAAATAAGTTTTCTGAAGCTCTAATTTTGTTATCGTTAATTTTGTATATTCACACAAACTTGCAGACATTTTGTCTTCATGTCTGCTGGCTCATGACTTCTGAGAATTAGTAACAATCATCTTGAGACAATTGTGACGCTAGCTCTTCTATTAGAGCAGCTTTATTAGATTTTAGCACATTGTAGTTATGACCCTACTGTGCAAAATATCCAGGTTCTCAGGCAGGCATTGCCACGGTGTGTGTAGCGGGAAGGACACAGGAGACACCAGGTGAGTACTTTTACTTCGTTTTAATAAATCAAATTAAATTAATACTGGTAACACAACGTAAAAGACGAGTGAACGGACCAAGACTCGGGGAGAACTCAGGACTTATAAACACATGGGAATTAAGGAAAACTAAAACAGGTGCTAGTAATAATCAAATTAATTTAACAAGAAACGGAAAACAACCAAATAAGGAAACACAGGAACGATATGGGAAAAACAAAGAACAGAATTTGAATGTTGGTTTTATAATGCCATGTTTGAAACTCTTGAAAAATAAGTTTTTAACATTGTAGAGTTTTTTTTAAAGGAACAAAGGATACATAGAATGATATATATAAAGAAAGAAAGAACGTCAGAATTACCGAACAGTTGATCAATAAGTTTAAAAAAAATTGTATACTGTAAATAGTTTTGGAAATGCATAGATAGAGAAAAGACTGAATGAAGGAATGATGATTGGGACAGACTGAATGATCGACTGACAGACAGACAGACAGACAGACAGACGATAGATAGAGAGAGAGAGAAAGAGCGATAGATAGATGGATAGATCTAATGTTCACATGCAAACATTTGTTTCCTCTCCAAGAAACATGGACAATGCTGTTTAAAAGGTGGGCTCTACCAAACAACAAATGGAAAAGTTCCCAGCACATATGTGGCTCCCATGCACCTCCTTATTCAAATGAGCCCCTCATGAATTATTCAGGAATCTATAATTATGCATTCCTTTCGCTGACGTGGAGTTTGAGGCATTAAAAATAGATCTGAGCGGAACGGCAGCACAAGCCCCAGTGGAGTCCCGCCGCTGTGTTTTGACTGCCTCTCTTTTTCTCGCCATCGCTAGAGCCGCAATGCTCTCGGCCTGTTGTGCAGGAGGATGTGTTTTTCTGACAGGCCCCATCTCGCTGTCCCCGTCCCGCTCTGGACACATCACTGACAGGCTGCGGGAAATCTGGATCCCTCACGACAGCACTGCTAAATTCGGTTGATGGGGTGGCCAGGGGTTTTGCCGAAAGCATTTTTGAGCATAAGAGTTTGCTTCAAAAGCACTATGAGTCACGGCAGCAACTTCCAGGGCTGGTGCTTTTCCCGGCAGTGTACGAATACATGCTTTTGTATATGTGGGCGTATGTCATTTATACCGAAAGACCTTTACTGTGCTAAGCCCTACGATACCTTCCTCCCGGTAGGGGTGATCAAATTTTGAGGAGGTGCATGCATACATTTGAATGTCAATTAGACTCCGCTGACAGGTTTGGCGACGTGTGCAGACAGTCAAGTGTTTGGTTGTTGAAGCAAACGCAGTCACACGTGACAAACTGGGCCACCTACTGTCATCCGTACCAACATAAGGTGAAATGTTCAGTGTAAGGTTTAACCTCTGTCTACAACAGGAAATCAATTCCATTGCTTTACTATATTCTAGATACTACAGTATATTATATACATTTTTCACTCTGCATTGTTACCAGTGCCCTACTTTACCTGAACTCACCCTATTTTTTTCTGTGAAGTTAATTTATAATGTAAGTCAAGCAGTGCTAATTTAGTTGACAAAAATATTCATCATCATTTTCGTCAACATTTTTTCACAGACGAAAACGAGATAACAAAATACAAATATTTTTGAATGACAAAAACAATGATGGAAAACTATTGACATTTTTGTCAACGAATAAAAACAAGACTAAAATGGTAGAGAGGAACGCTTGGGAAGAGATCCAGTCAGAACGAATCTGCTGCGTGGAAGAAGGGTAGATGAGCACATTTCAATTCTAATACTCTGATCTTACGTTTGCATACACTTGCTGCAGGTCTCATTAAACGTTAAAACATGTCAACATCTGGGAGTAAGAGAAGAGCAGACAAATGGATACATTTGAAAAGTATGACGATGAGAAAGAGCACTTAATTCGGTTCGGTTTTCTGAGCACACACAGCCGAATCTCACACACTGAAATGTGCCTCCTATTTCGCGTCTTAACAGAGAAATACACACAAAATGATCTCAAATGGTCCATTTTGATGAGTATTCATGTTACACACCCAGTTACATCTTAAGTGGATGTAAACTGTTGGGAAAATATCGCCAGTATAATCCGTGCAGTAAGTTTTAAAGGAACAGCAGCCTAATTTAGATTAGTTGTCTGCATCCTTACTGTTAATGAATCAACAAAAAAAACAGAGGAAATCACTCCCTGCTCTTGACTGAATCGCTTTAGTACTTCTAATATGGATTAATCTAAATGTAATCTACATAAATATGTCTGCTTGAAAGAATAAAGGATGTATGCAAGTTGTTATAAATAATGCTTATTATAGGCTCTATAACCATTAGTATTTCATTAAAAAGACTGTGTTCTTGATTCTTTATGGGAATGGGTTTTATTTAATTATGTGTCACAGGAGTTAAATCTGTTATAATAAATCCGGTTAATAGATGTTTTCTCTGGGAACATATGAGTTTGGAAATGTTTGAGAAATGCGTAATAAATGCATTACACTGTAACTAAACCCATTAGATTTAGTCAACTAAAGCCTTATATTTAGCCGACTAAAACTAGACTAAGACTAAAACAATTTAGATTAAATATTACTAAAACGAAATGGTATTATGTCCAAATACTTTTTTAAACTAAATCAAAATTTGCTGTCAAAATTAACACAGGATTTAAAGGTTTACATGACCAACTTTTAACACCCACTGACCTTGAGAATAAAACTTTTTAAGGCCAAAATTTAAAGGCAAATGTACCTGTAAAATGTATTATATCTAAATTAGTTTTGCTATGACTGGCTAACCTCAGGATAGTAAATAAGCACTGATTTAAATTAAAGGCTGTTTTAAAAGGCTACTGTACCTTCAGGACGTTTCTATGTAAATGAGCTCTGTTATGATTGGTTAATCTCAGCATACCAGAATATAAATAAACATTCATTAAAATTGTTAAGGCTTGAAATTAAATTAAAATCAGTTTTTGAGGGCTACTGTACCTTTAAGATCTCTATACTATATGTACATTGATTATGATTGGCTAACATTGGCATAGTAAATAAGCCCTGATTAAACAGAAATATAAAGGCTGAATTAAAGGCCACTGTACCTTCAGGATGTTTATATGTAAATGAGCTCTGTTATGATTGGCTAATTTCAGCAAATCACCTTATTATCAGTAAATAAGCATGAATTAAACTTTTAAAATTAAAGCTTAAATTAAAGGCTGTTTTTTTGGTCACACGTTAATGAGCACAAAGTCCATTCAAGGTAGGTCGGTTAATTCGACGGCCATCTTTACCATGAACTAACTATTTTCCAGTCAGGAAGTCCTTGAATGAAGAAAGATCTTCAAAATCTTAAAAACTGCAAGCCAAGCTTATATTTGGTATGTACAACAATGTAATACGCTAAAACGTTAATTTGACGACAACTATCTATAAAGCAAATCTGTTGTAGGAAGACAATGGAAGTGTGATGTTACACGAGGGTTGTGAGGAATCAATAACAGGGTTCACGGTCTCACGAGGTGCTTGTAGTTTCTTTCTCCACAAGATAAAGGGGCTGTTTCATAATGTTCCTCGCATTCCTCCAGGAGTTGGTCCATAAACTGGTTCATACTCGGTAAATACACAGTGTTTGCACATGTGTCGTGTGCCTCTGCGGGTATGATCAAGGACTCCTGGTCCAGGCCAGCAGCAGATGTTTGCTGCTGTACAGATTAGCGCAGACAGCCCCAGAGGCTCTTTTGGACTGGTCGACATGCTTGTGTAACGGTGGTGACCGCAGCGGTTTGCATATGCTTGGTCTCTTCCATTATTATCTTGTCATTAATGCCATAATGTTACGCAACAAACACAGATTCCTCCACCAGGCCCAGAGAGGAATTCTACACATCATTAAATAACCGCATTTGATGGATATTATTAATATTTGTGTGAAAAAAAGAACATAAATTAATATCAAGTGAATATCTGGTCACTGATATTTGAGCATCAATGTTGTTTTAATATTTATGCCATTACAGTTTTTATTAATATTTTGGATAAGCTTTTAATATAATATTTTACATCAGACCCTGAAACTGAGCTGCAGCACAGTGTCCAAGACCATACAGCGGTTTAACAGGACAGGTTCCACTCAGAACAGGCCTCACCATGGTCGACCAAAGAAGTTGAGTGCACGTGCTCAGCATCATATCCAGAGGTTGTGTTTGGGTAATAGACGTATGAGTGCTGCCAACATTGCTGCAGAAGTTGAAGGGGTGGGGGTCAGCCTTTCAGTGCTCAGACCATACGCCGCACACCGCATCAAATTGGTCTGCATGGCTGTCATCCCAGAAGGAAGTCTCTTCTAAAAATGATGCACAAGAAAGCCTGCAAACAGTTTGCTGAAGACAAGCAGACTGAGGACATGGATTACTGGAACCATGTCCTGTGGTCTGATGAGACCAAGATAAACTTATTTGGTTCAGATGGTGTCAAGCGTGTGTGGAGGCAACCAGGTGAGGAGTACAAAGACAAGTGTTTCTTGCCTACAGTCAAGCATGGTGGTGTGAGTGTCATGGTCTGGGGATGCATGAGTGCTGCCGGCACTGGGGAGCTACAGTTAATTAAGGGAACCATGAATGCCAACATGTACGGTGACATACTGAAGCAGAGCATGATCCCCTCCCTTCAGAGACTGGGCCGCAGGGCAGTATTCCAACATGATAACGACCCCAAACATACCTCCAAGATGACCACTGCCTTGCTAAAGAAGCTGAAGGTCAAGGTAATCTGTGGGGCATCCTCAAACGGAAGGTGGAGGAGCGCAAGGTCTCTAAAATCCACCAGCTCCATGATGTAGTCATGGAGGAGTGGAAGAGGACTCCAGTGGCAACCTGTGAAGCTCTGGTGAACTCCATGCCCAAGAGGGATAAGGCATTGCTGGAAAATAATGGTGGCCACACACAATATTGACACTTTGGGCCCAATTTGGACATTTTTACTTAGGGGTGTACTCACTTTTGTGGCCAGCAGTTTAGACATTAATGGCTGTGTGTTGAGTTATTTTGAGAGGACAGCAAATTTACGCTGTTATACAAGCTGACTACTTTACATTTGTAGCAAAGTATAATTTCTTCAGTGTTGTCACATGACAAGATATACTAAAATGTTTATAAAAATGTGAGGGGTGTATTCACTTCTGTGAGATAATGTATTTACATCATTATTTTCAAAAATAAATTAATTAATCTTTTTTTTACAAATATATATTTTTTTAAATGTTCATTGTTTTTTTTATTTGTTTTTGTTTTTATAACCCAAAATAACGTTACCTTGTCCAAAAAAAGTTCTGAAATAATACATTTACTCCAAAAGTGTCCAATATTAGGGGGCAAGCAAAATAAATTAAGTAATATTCAGCAATATTCAGCTATGTGTGTGTCTTTGTGCGTGTGTGCATGTATGTATGTATGTATGTGTATGTACAGTATATATATATATATATATATATCAAATGTAATAACTTAAATAAATACAATCATTAAGTTAAGGAAGTCACACCACATGACATTTCACAACCTAAACTAACTTTGCCTTATCAAAAACATCTGTTTTGAAATAATTTGCTTTGAAAGTTTCCAATATTTGGAGGTTAGTGAGATAAAGCGAGAAAAATTAAGCAGATCATGCTATCACAAAATGGCAGCCACCATAAGTGGGACCACCTTTACACAGAATTAAACTGCTTTTATAAGGCCACTGATAAGATTCCATCTCATCATGCGAGTCGCATACTCTTGCACATATTTGGGATTTGTCACAAGTGGCGTCCTGAACATCACGTGGAATGTGTTCAGTGAATGCGGATGTGATTGCATTACTGCTGTATCACGCAAATGCTCCTCCGTGGCTTCATGAATACACTTTGTTGGGTTGTTGCTGACGGAGGAGACTGTGTGCTTCCCGTGGCTCAAACTTCCAGACTCAAAGCACATCTCCTGCATTTGAAGCTGTCAGAGAACAAATCCACTGCACACATCCGTCTGGAGTAAGAACACTGCCTCTGGGGTTCAGAAGGACACTTCTACAAGAAGACGATGTGTTTTTTTTTTGCACTGCACAGCTCCGTTGTGGTATGAAATAAACATATATGTATAAATATGGAAAATAAATAGAACTCAAAGGTTTAATATTCTAACTATCTTCGCCGAATAGGAATGATAAGAGAGCGCAGCCTGTCAGATCGGCTCTCCCACTGCGAAAGTTGTAAAATCCAGACGGAAACTTTTATTTATCCACTTTCATTCAGCTCATCCGTTTTCCACTCATGGTAAGACCTCCCTCTCTGCTGGAGATAAAGCTATCAGAGGATCAAGCGATCTTTAAACTCTGCAGAGCGGCGAGGAAACCAGGTGGAGAGGAGGCAGGGAGGCCTGCTATCCATGTGTGTGTGTGTGTGTGTGTGTGTGTGTGTGTGTGTGTGTGTGTGTGTGTACGGGAGCCACGCCGTCTACTCGGCTGGATCGATGGACTGGGATACCATCTCCCACAGCTTGAGTCTCTCACAGCCTCATTTATACTACACGAGCAGTGTTGGGAAGGTTACTTTGGAAATGTAATAGGTTACAGATTACAAGTTACCCTACTTAAAATTTAATAAGTAGTGTAACTTTTCAATTACTTTATAAAAGTAAAGTAACTGATTACATTTGATTACTTTTCTAAATTTCTAATGTTTTCAACTGTCAATCATTTTCAAACATCTAAACCAGACAGGGTGAACTTACAGTAGTGCCATTACTGTCACTTTCCAAATCCTTCATCACTTGAATTAAGATGATAATATTATAATTTTAAAGGAGACTTGGATGCAAAATCTCTTCATTTGCATATAAATGTGTCTTTGCAGTGTGGACCAATCACCCACAATGGTAAAAATGAACTCCTTTTTCATCCCCCAAAAGCCTAAACACTCAATTATCAAGCCATTTTGATTTTGTAGTGAATAACCAGCACTCTCTCCGCTCAATACCACAACTTAAGTGAGACCCTTTCAGCCACCGAACCCCCAACTGCTCCCGGGGGCCTCAGCAAGAAGGCTGCCCACTGCTCGGGTGTGTGTTCACGGTGTATTTGATCACTGCTGTGTGTGTGCACTTTGGATGGGTTAAATACAGAGCACAAATTCTGAGTATGGGTCACCATACTTGGCCACACATCACTTCACTTTCACTAAATGAGTTTATGTCTGGCTGCGCAAATCATTTTACTCCAGACTGCTTTCTGAATGAGGGACAATTCGAGGCAAGTTTTGTTTAAAAAGTTCAAACTAAAGGATGGATTAGCAACCATTGTTCGTGATCCAGTACAATCAGAAGAAGTAAGTTTGACACTTTATATTTTTTTTATGATTATCTGCAAATCGCCTTTGCTCTTCCACAGAAGAGAGGGGCAGATGAGCAGAGCTCATTAACATGTAAAGAGATATGCACCGAAACGAGTTGCTTTTCTTTTACACGCCCACCGAGACCATTTCAAGATTACCCTAAAGATCTACCCACTTGAAATGGGCATCTGATGTTCTTTGAAAAGCCACCTCAAAATCAGACTTACTTTAAAATCATTATGAGGTTAAATACAGATTTAAAATCATAACAAGAAATATTTTAATAGTATGAATATTTTGAATCAAATCTTTGCATAGCTATGACATGAAACAATGGAATCAAATGTGCTTAGAAAAAAAAACTGTTTATCTTAAAAAAAGCATATACATAAACCATATAGGAAATATAAGACTTATCAGATAAGCATGTTATACATTTCTGAAACATCGGTGTTTCATATTTTAGAGCAATCACTGCAATTTATGAAATAAATCAATTCAATCTGTATGTGGGAGTGTGTGTGAAAAAATCAGATGTAACCCTCTTTGTAATCCTTAACATTTTCATAAGTAACTGTAATTTAATTACACATCTTTTCTTAGTAACTAACTAATTACAATTACTTTTATTTTGTAATTAAATTACGTAATTCCGTTGCATGTAACTAGTTACTACCAACACTGTACACGAGTGTATGTGGCACGCCGCGGTGGCCAAACTGCCCTACACACCTTGAAAGACTATTACACATCTCTGCTGGCTTCAGGGGCAAATGGAAAATGTGTGTGGTATTTTTTTGGTTTGTTTTACGAGGCAGAAACTTTGTGGTGCAGATTCCAACAGCTATTGGATTTGTTTACACTTTTTACAAACTTTTTGTTTTTGCTCTGAAATAAGGTTTAAAATATTAGTGTTTTTTGTCAATATTTCAAATTTGTGTATATATACTAGTGCTGTCAAAGTTAACGCATTAACGCACAAATTTTATTAACGCGCGATTAACGCAGCGCGTATTTTCTGTTTGACCCATGGCCCAACCCGTAGTTGGAGAAATGGAGATGCACAGTGTTGCCAACTTAGCAACATTGCAGACCCCTTTAGCGACTTTTTTCCCATCAAAAAAGCGACCAAACCTTATTTAATTTCTGAGAATCGCCAGTACTGCCGCACGAGCGCAAGGTCTTGCTTTCCCTGTGCGCACACACACCTCTCTCTCTCTTTCTCATTCTCTCTCTCTCTCTCTCTCTCTCTTTCTATCTCTCGCTCTGTGTCTGCTCAGTTTCTGTTTAGAGCACGGCAGAGAAAAGCAGTGCTTTAATTCAACTAAACACAGATATTATGTTGCTTCTCTAATTGTACATGCAAGTTTAGCCGAAATCACAGCACAGCTATTGTCTTTATCTTATTTGTATTTGATTTCATCAGACGACAGTGCGATTATCAGGATTTTTGTGCAGATTAACATCTTGGAAGTGAGAGCTGGTTATTAGTCTTAAAGCCTATTCGCATTGGATTAGTATTATCTGGGGACGTTGTGTGATTTTGAATTTATGGATCTGGATATGGATTTGAATTGTGTTTCAGTCACTCTTTCATATTCATTCCATTGTCTGACAACAGAACCAGTAAAATATATCAATGAAAACTTTTATTGAGAATTTAGCTGCATCAAAATAGAGTATGTGGGCACAGAGAGGGAAACAAATGTAATAATAAATAGGCTAATGTATGTATGTATATTTTGCATGTTTAGAAGAAGTGAGCTGCCCTGTCGTGCAAACATTTTAACAGGCTTGTGCCAGTAATTGTGTCAGCAATTGCTCAGTGCAAAGAAAGAGAAGTAATGGGAACCTGAAATTTCCCTTTTCATGAGTCTAATAGACATGAACAAAGTTATTTGAAAAACATCTATTACATTTGAAACATGTCTAATCTTCATGCTCTTGAATTAATGAATGTATGAATGAATAATGAATGAATGGATGGAGCTTTATTGTGTATTGTACACCCAAAGCGCTTTGCAATCGTGTGGGGGGGTCTCTCCTCAATCACCACCAGTGACCATGTTGACTCGGGGTTTCGATAATAATAAGCATACATTTCCATAAAGCATCCATATTTTTCCATGCCCATGTTGATTAGAGTATTAAACACATGAAAAGTATTAATTTAAGGTACATTTAGAACATAGATACATTTATAAATAAAAATGTACAATTAATTGCACTTAATCGCGAGTTAACTCATGACAATCATGCGAGTAATCGCAATTAAATATTTTAATCGATTGACAGCCCTAATATATACACACACACACACACACACACACACACACACATATATGACCCTCTCTGTGAAAACCCAGCTAAAGTATTTTTTTTGTGATTTGCTGTTTTCTACAAAAAGTCATCTTTCATCTGGTAAAGAACATTCTGTATCTGCATTCTTATATATTCAATATTGACTGAGTAAGGTCATGTCAAAGATTGAAATTAATGGTAGAAATCTAACTTTGATGCTTGTTATCTCATAATTAGATTTTGAGACTTTAGCCTGGATTTCACAGAGAGGGTCACATATAGTCTTTCAATTATTTCAGTTTTGTACGCATGTGTACCAAATGAATACAGCGCTGTTTTAACCACTGTGTAGAAGTACATTTAAAAAAAACTAGTTTTATATATATCAGTATTATAACGATCTGATACGCAAAGAGTTTTATGTTTTGATGCTTTTAATAAGAGACAAAATCTCATCTTTCATATTCTTTCCATTTTTCCAGGAATTCAAGCAATAACAGCTGTTTTGAGGCTCTTTGGTTACGGATACTTTTGGGATGGTTTCTGCTGTTCTGATGTTGCAGCTGCCGTTTCTGGATTACAGTACAGTACAGTGCAGGAAATTAAATGACATTTTTAATCACACTATTCTGATGTTTTTTTTTTCTTGCAATTGTGAGAAACAAACAACATACCTAGCAATTCTGAGAAAAAAAGGCAGAATTGTAAGATAAAAAGTCACACACTATATATATATATATATATATATATATCCTGTGGTGGATACAAGCTTCCATCATGATCTCTTAGGTATTTTTTTAATTGTTTAATCTGAGTTCAGATATAATTATTGCATGACTTTAATAGCCACAATGAAAGCGACTATGGATAATTTACATCAAATGTGGAAAATAACTTAAAGTGAACAAGAAAATTCAAACTGTGAAAAAAGTGTGTTCCATGACAAAGAATATATAAGATTGTGATTTTTTTATATATAATGATTATGTGTGCCCACACACTTTATTGACTGGCTGTGATTTGTGATTGATTTTGTTGTGTCTTGTAGCTCTGTCACGTCTGGTGTGAACAGACTTTTTTGTCAATTGCTTGTTACTGGAATCTTACTGTGTCACATCTGGTCAAAAATCACTGTAACACACTTATGCTTCTTTGCTTTTATAAACTGTGGCAACAGCAATACGATGCTTGTGAACTTAAAATGTTATTAGGACTCCAACTACAACAATAATGCAAGTGTAAGTGCTTGGCGAAATGGATTAGTCCTATAAATTCCACAAGGAACCATGAAACTCCAAGGATGTCTGTTTTAACTAGACATTTATGGTTGCTCAGCAACGTGGCATCTTGGTGAATTAATATAAAGTGTGTGTTACACAATGGCTTTGTATGAATCAGAACTATTCATTTTATAATAGGCCTATACATTTCATAACAACTGCTCCTTTGAAAAACTCCATTCTGAATACACATTTCTGAGACACTGAAGAATTCTTATTGTTTCTGAAAACCATTTGCGAAGTTCAACCATCAAGAACTACAAAATAAACTTCTGTGGATCTCAATGCTGAATGCTTTCGATCACTTCATCCCTGCTTTCACACGTTCTCAGCTTTCACTCATTGTCATTGGCCTCTTTCTGTTAAACACCTCATTACTGACTCAACACTGACATTTCAGCTAATCGGACAGAGTTTCCCGAAAGGTTATACGGCTGCAGCTTATCACTTTTTCGGCCGTGAAGTACTTTGTTCACTGTTTATCAAATGTTTGATTCTTTCATGCATTGATAATGAATCTTAATTTTGATACCTCATGCAAACACTGTTTACATAGTTGATTTCCTGACTTGATACTCGATGTTCAGTTGATCAGAATGTGTATAAAACACCTGCTTTGGCACGACGGGCCCAGTGCTATCAAATGCTAACAAGTTAGCGCAAGCAATTACATACTTGGTCTGCCAATATATTTTTATAGAAAATCAATGTGATGCTTACAAGTGCAAGCCAAATTTAAAAATAAATTAAAAAGTAGAAAATATAAGAGAAATATTGGAGAAATTTTTTATGTTTAAAATCTAAGATATCAGCTTCTTTTCAAGTTGGTAGGTTGATTTTTATCAGTGCTGTCAAACAATTAATCGCATCCAAAATAAAAGTTTTCGTTTGACATACTATATGTATGTGTACTGTGTTTATTTATTTTGTATATATAAATGCACACATATGCAGTATATATTTTGAAAATATTTACATTATATACATTTATATTATTATATATTGTATATAAACATATTTAATATATAAACAAAATATTTATATATATATATATATATATATATATAATACACACACACATGCATGTGTTAAATAAATATACAGTACACACTCATATTATGTCAACAAAAACTTTTATTTTGGATGCAATTAAATCACGATTAATCGTTTGACAGCGCTATTTTTATAAAAAATAATAGATTACAACTTTTTGTTATATGACTGACTGTCACGTAATTATCAATCATATAAATGTATATTTGACCACATTTAATACTATATCTTTATTTATTTTAGCTGCTTTTCTAAAATTTTATTTTATTATTTATAGTATGCATATAGTATACTATGTATGGTAAAGTATATTATGTATGTACAGTATAATAAGTATAGTATTTCGTAGGTGAATGTATAGTTTATATATTTTTTTTCTTCTCTCAAATTTAAGCTTCAAAAATAATTTTATTTACCAATAAATATTATCCTGAAGATATTTATTTATTTATTCTCAAAAATCATGACTGTCTCACCGATTTGGTGTCATTTCCACCAGAACAAACAATTTTGCCACTATACATTTTTTGTTTTGTTTTTATTATGTTACTTGTTTATCTTGGATACAACAGTTTGAGTTAAAAGCTTTAGCTGAATAGAGAAAGCTTGTGTTATTCCCAATCAAGCTTTAATTTAGTTAAATTATACAAAATTATGAAAATAATTGTGTGTATTTAGAATTTATGGTAGCTCTAAAATCAGCCAAGACAAAGGAATCAGACGTTTTGTTAAAAGAAAATGTCTTTTTCACTACAAAATGAAACAATGGCACTGAGGTGTAAATCCTAAATTCAGAGAAAAAAGGCATATTTCTCCTCTCATGCATGTATATACACTGTTTGACAACGTTAGCAGACAAAATTACACAAACTAGTCAGAGTGTGAAGTGTGTATTACACGATTATCTGACAGACCTCAGGACCAAAAGAGCCCATAGCTGAAAAAACACCCATCGTGTAGTTTCTGCTGCATCCCAGGTGAATTCTAGATGAGTTCCTTCAAAAGTCTTAGGAAAACAACCACGTTTCATGTCAGCTTTAATTAAAAACCTGGACTATTTTTGGTGCTTGTCAATGCCCTCTTGCCCTCCAGAGTCCTTCTACGCCGTGGACATTCATACACATTCACCGCACATAAACAAGGTAATTACAAGCTCATCTTCCATTACAATTCAGGAGGTCAACTTAAATTTGAATAAGGAGTCGATGGGTACCGATTATTGTTGCCAGGTGCCTGAGGGGTTAGAATGGCTAAGCAAGGAAAGCTCGATCTCAGAGCTCAATAGATCTCCGATATCAGCATGCACATATGGTGCGGTGAAATTAATCAAGCGCTCCGAACTTCCCAATCTATTATTCAACTTCATTTGTTTCTTTAATGGTGTTTTTGTTCCATTGTTCTGTATGAGTTATTTACCACCATCACAAGGGCTTATGGGATACCGCGGTGAGGTGCTTTCCTTAATGAGCTCTCAACAGCTACTTTCATGTGAGAATTAGATGACTTTCTCGGAATGAAGAGACGCTACATCAAGAGGGGTACAGGAAGTCAAACTCGCCTCTTTAATTGAAAACTCATTTCTAAGACTGCAAGAACCACAAGGGGAAGGATATTGGTTTTGCACAATGTCACAATCTGTCTTTCCTAACTCATTGTAAATTAATTAACAGGAGATTTTAATTAAAAGGTGATGTAGAAGCACAGGCAAACTAATAAAAGAAGATTTTTTTCTTGGATAAATCTCAGCTAGGCGACGAATTCAAGTTTCCCCAAAATGTTGCTGATTTAAGGGTTCGAAAGCTCAACTTTTCACTCTTATGCAGTGAAGGTCATTAACATACATTGGCAGAAGTTGTGAAGAAACTATGATCTTTCAGACACACAAGGCCACGAGTGGACTGGGAATGGCGCGAGGGTGTGTGCATGCATTTGCATGTGTGCGGGTTTAATTGGGTCGAGTCTGGACGCCATGTGATAACCTCCTGCCGAGCAGAAAGAGCACATGTCAAAAATCCCTTCAACCTCAGAGTGGTCGAACATGTTCAAAACAGACAGCGCCATAGGAGGTCTCGCCCCACCTCATCGCAGTCTCTCCTTCAAAGGTACGTCACACTTTCTGAAGCATTCGTGCCGAAGGTCATCCACTGACCGCTCCGTTGTCTGGAAATGTTATTAACCAGCATTATTAATGCACTGGTAGTTATTTGTATAAAAGATAAGGCCTAAACCAAATTATTCTGTCAATATTGTTTGTCTATTGAGAAGTCTCTTTGGTCCAAGGCTGAACTCAGAGACCAAGGAATTGGTATTTAAAGATTATGTTTTCTTTGGTGAAACACAAACCATCTCAACCATCATTTGGAATTTTGGGAATTGAACCTGTAACCTTAAGAATGGCTAGCGGGAAGCTCTAGCTGAAACCTTTTCATATTCATAAACCCTACCATGATGATATATTGACAGCATTAGTTACAAAGGGTTCTTTTCAAGTCCCTTATTACTGATTGTGTTGGTATGATTTTGGTTTACTTTATCTCGGTCACAAGTCACGCCACATGCAGACAGTGATCAGACAGACAATATTCCCAAAGGAAGAGCATGGATGGATGGTTTGCCGAGACAGATAGCAGAATGTACCAGCAGACAGATGGCTAGATGGATGGATACTCTGTCAAATCAATATTTCATGCAACAACAGAGTCACTTTCAGTAAGCTAACTAGACATTTTTCAACATCCATTCCATTGCAGCATCAGCATTACTAAATAGCCAGGCAAGAGGTTTAACTAAATGACCTGCAATTCAAAATCTGCTCAGATCAGCTACAAAAATGAATACAACATGAGAGAGCATATAGCCTGACAAGCTAGAATACACGATATACAACTGATAAATAAAAGATGCTGGCGTAGGTAAGAATGGCAGCCACAACTATCAGACTGTCAGAATGGCTGTGAAAGATAAAATTGACTGCCATTTTTCTGCCCGGTTGTTTATCGTCATCAATTCATAAAAAAATCCCAGGCCTCAACAAGGAGGGAGGGATGGAGGGACAGCTTGGGTGGAAGTAATTACTGTTGCAGTCATTGTTGGGGCCCTTGACAGTTCCCTCTGGAGGGGCGCTTCATTTTAGTACGGCCCAACCACCTCAATCTATGCAGGTACTGCAGCTGGCTCATTACGTAAGCATCTACTGAATGCTAATGAACCAACCTGAGAATTCCTATTAGCATCCCTCTCTGTTTCTCTTCTTTAAAAAGGATGTAAAATGCAAAAAAAAAAAGAGTACATATAGCTTTAACAAATAGTCTTTTTCCACTTGTTACATTTTATGTGCATATGACCAATCTAGATTTTAGAGCGGTGGTTCCCAAACACAAGCACTACACATTTTGCATGTGTCCTTAGTCTGACACCCCCATTTTAGGTCATGGGCTGTGTTCAAAAATCGCCCTCATACCCTTAAATAGGACACTTTTTGAGGGGAATAGCCATTTGCACTTGTGTCCAAAGCCATAGTGGACACTATCGAGTGCACTCATTTGATCCAATAATGCACCGCAATTACAAGTGTACAACTGCTGTACACTCAACTGCTAGAGAACACCCATAATGCACTGTGAGGGTTGCGTCGAATGAATTTCCGCATCTCGCCAAAACATTGAGTGAGTAGCTGAATCATCCATTCATCCATTTTCCAAACTGCTGGTCCAATGTGGGTGCAGCATGATTTCATACAGGTATAATTTCTTAACTGGCTATTAAATGGTTTTATTAAGGTTTATACATGCTGGTTTCCCTGACAGAGATCAAAATATAAATATATATTTTTGCATTACTAATGGTGCTGCCAGCTTGCTACATTTCAAATTATTATTTAACAGCAAGCACAAACTATTTGAAAGCAGCAGTCCTTCCAAAGCACTCAATGTCCAAATCCGTTCACTCTTTTTCATTCAATCCTTCAAACTAGAATATATAATTGAACTGATATAGGGAATAGTGATTGAGGGTATAGGGGGTGATTTCGAATGCAGCCATGGAGTCTCTTCTAATGAGTTGATGAGATGAATCAGGTGTGTTTGATTAAGGAGACAAAATGACATGCAAAATGAGCAGTGTTGTGAATTTTTTAGGGAGAGTATAATCCAAACCATATGTGTTTGAAAAAGCATGCAGCCTCCTTTAGTGGAGTTGTCTTTTATTCCCTGCTATTAGGTACTACCAAGAGTCCAGAGTTTTGTGACCTCACAAATTTCTGGTCTTTCTGAATATAATGGATTATTCTACCGAGGGGTTGGGACCTATGTTCTTCTTAACTTCTCAAACAGAAGAAGCAGTTATCTCTCCAGATGAAGCAGTTATCTCTCCAGATACAGCAGTTAAGGCAGCTAATCCATTTCCTGCAGGGCCTTATAGGTAAGTAATAATATTTTGTAAGATCTGATACGGTAACTTAATAGGAGCTAAACTCTGAAGTACCAGTGCAGAGACTGTAAAATTGGAGTACCATGATGAAGAACTCATATTTTCTTGACCATGGTGAAGGCTTACTCTAGCTTACCTGCAACAATAACATAGAAAAGTCATTGCCATCTACCAACTTGTTACTATCTTAAGTCTGCCAGCTTGTTTACACACTTGGTGAAAGATTATGGCAGGACATACCACCTAGCAGTGCATTACAATAGTCCAGTCTAGAGGAGAGTCATGAAGGACCTACATGAACTAGCTTTTATGCATCAGAAACAGTTAAAATGTCTCCACTGAGTGGAAAACTCCACTGTTTCTAAGATAGAAGAATGCTGTTTTTGTAACATGGGAAACATGATTTTCAAAAGATAAGTTGCTGTCTAATAAAACCATGAATGATGGTGAAGATCTTATTAGCATGGCAGTTAATCTTGTGGTTGGTGGATCTGTTCATATGATCTTTCCAGCTGGCTTTACAATCTCCTAGGAGAACCGTGTGCATCCTTAGCATTTGTATTGCCAAAACATATTGTAACGCAACCAAACAGGATTTCTACGGTCCTGTGATTATGGGTTAAGGGTTACAGGTGCTCATGTTCAGGGTTTATACAAGGTCAAATTGCCTTCCGAGGAATCACAAGGAGGATCATCTCAATATGGTACCAGACGTTCCCCATTGCTGTTTGCAATCTGAAATCCGTGGATTTTAGGGATTATTCTGTTCATATTGGAAATAACCAATCCTTCAGGGTATTTCCTGAGGACAATAGCAAGGGGGACTTCTACCTTGCTGTGAATGTCATTGTTCATCCACAGGTCACCCATAAAAATTATTCCTTCTCTGGAGAATGCAGCCATCCGGGAATAATTCAATGTAGTTTGTGACATTACACACATATTAACCAAGGTCATGAGTTTTGCCTTTGACTACGCTTTTTTCATAGCTAGTCTGCAAGTCTGCTGGTGTGTGTATATGGGTGAGAAAGAGCAAGAGCAAGTGTGTGTGTGAGAGAGAGAGAGAGAGAGAAGAGAGAGAGAGAGAGAGAGAGAGAGAGAGAGAGAGAGAGAGAGAGAGAGAGAGAGAGAGAGATTCCACTCGTTTTCCCACCAGGGGTAGACAGACATCTGTTCTACACTACTTTAGGGGCCTTTTATACTGATGTTTGCCTGTCACATTTAACAGGGCCTAAGGAACAATTACATGGTGTGGATTGTAACACACCCACACACACTGTCTCAGCTTGCTGTTATATTATTGTCTAATGCTCTGAATGTACCTCAGAACACTATGAGGTGATGGACAAATTGAAAAAAAAAAATGTGGAACACGTTTGAATTTCACCAGATTGACAGATTGACTAACCCAACAAATCCAAATTTTCAAAAATATCCAAAATGTAGGCAAAAGTCCTTCAGGACAGAGATGGGAAACATTTTGCGTATAAAAGCATACTTCATAAATCAAATCTCAGCTGAAGTTTGCCCACAGGCATGTGAGTCAATCAACAACCTGGAGGATGACTGCACGGTCTGTTGAGACCAAAACTTAACTTCAATGCAAACCATCTTATTGCTAAAGCAAACGTTAGCCACAAATCAAATAATATACATCTAAAAGTGAACATTTTTCAACAAAGAAACATGGAAGTAGGGCATGCAAAGCTCAAAAAGAAAAATAAATATACCTATGATCAAAGAAATCCTGTATATTCCTACAGCCTGTCCCTACAGTTTGTTGAGAGATAGTTCACCCAAAATGAACACACTGTTTTCATTTACTCTCCTTCATTTCTTCCCAAACGTTTATGCATTTCTTTCTTCTGGGAAACACAAAAGAAAAAAATTAGAAAAATGTTGCCATTATAATGAAAGTTAAAGAGGTCCAATGTTAATTTGGACCCCAATGACTTTAATTCTATGGACAAAAACGGTTAAAAAAATATTCAAAATATCTTCTTTTATAAAGAGAGAACCTCACAGATGTTTGGAACAAATATGAGGGAGAGTAAATAATGACAGATTTATTGTGTCTACTGTCTTCAAAAGATGCTATTAAACTGCAAAAGCCTAAAAAATTATATAAAAAAATAGAATGTGGAACAACAGAGAATGGAAAGGAGAAAATAATAAAAAAAGAGAGTTGCGAATAGAGAGGGCGAATAAAAAAGCAAATAACTTAAAAAGAATAAAATAATTAATACATAAATTATTATTAATAAGCTGCTATATTTAGCAGCCCATAAATGCAGCCTGTGAATTTGTTTATGCGTTTGTTTGTTTGTTTGTTTGTTTGTTTGTTTACAAGTGCCAAAATAACAGAAGTGGGTGGAACACAGTAGGGGGTTTGTGGTATCACTGTGCACACTTTCATTAATTAGAAAACACATTTCATAACCAAGTTATTGCTACTTCACCTCCCAAAGGGGAATTTACTCGGTGCCGAATGCAAGAGAGGCTTAGCTTGCCTCCTCATATTGCATAACCAAATACATTACATAAAGTATTTCCACAATAATCCTTGCAGCATTATCACAGCCCCAGCTGACTACAAGAGATCTTGCTGGTGTTTTAGACATTGGAAAAAACTTCTAAAGGACAAAAAATAAAAAAAATCACAATTAAAGGAATAGTTGGTAACTTCGACAAATGGCAAACACTGCTAGGTATGGGTACAAATTTTAATTAATTAAAAAATTATGGATGAGACTTCACTTAAAGCTTCCACAAACAGAATTTAGAACAATATTTGGTCTAAACTCTATACTTAAGAATTATATCTAATACAACTGATACAAATTTTTGGTACACTTTTTTTTATCTTTTTTGTAATAAATCTTATTACAGCATAAATAAATCTACATATTTAAATAGATACAGAACAACTAGTCAGAATTTGGTTTATTGAATTCCCACAGGCTTTAAGTACATTTATCACTAGGGCTGAACGATTTTGGAAAATAATCGAATTGCAATTTTTTTTACCAATATTGCGATTGCGATTTAATATGCAATTTTTTAAATCTCTTTATATTCTGTATTATTCAACAAAAACAAGCAATAAATCATTGTATAGTGTGCAGTGTTTGGAACGTTACTTTAAAAAAAGGTAATTAGTTATATTACTAGTTACTTCTCACAAATAGTTACATCATTATAAAAGAAACGTATTACCAGGGAAAGTAACTATTGTTACTTAAAAAAACTACTCTACACTATTTTAATGTTTCTGTGGAACAATGTGAGAGACACCTATCAAATTCAATTGATTATTGTAAATATTATCAACCTTCTATGGACACCTTGGCAATAGAATCTCCATTAAATTCACTTTTTTTGATTTATTGTAAATTATCAACACCAGATTCTATGGACACCTTGATCTGTAATTATTTAATGAACAGAATTATTGACTTTTTTTTTACTCACCAGATTAATTTATGATCTGTATGATTATTTAATGAACATTATTACAATTATGTATGATATACTAATTTATATATATATATATATATATATATACAACCTTATGTTTATGATATGATAAAATAGCAGTTTTTTAAATATCTCATTAATAATATATACATCAGTCCTATGTTAGTTTGCAAACATAATATGATTTTATGATAATTTATCATCAATTTTAGCAATATGATGATCTCAGAACTTTAGTAATTAAATAACCATGTATGAATGCATATTTGTCATGTTGTCAGACTGTTATGGTGCTTGATATTGTTGTAATTTAGTGGTTCTAAAAAAAAGGGAAATACCTTATGTTAATTAGCAAAATAATGCATGAATTACTACTTCATAAATCGCTCAAATTGGATTATTGAGCTGCTGGTTAATAATAATCACGTAGTCTGCGTTCGCTCGAATTGATTCGCTGAAATCTAAACAGGGTGATAATATGTGAGCCTACACAAATAATGCTGATAAGATTACAAAATACCACAAATTAGTTAAAAGCCCAATACACTAAGGAGAACCCGGCAGTTCTTAAAAGCTAAAGAATTCAAAAGGAAGTCCGTTATTTTGACAGGAAAAAACAACAAAGGATATCGTTTACATGTAGCGTGTACATGTTGTGAAAGACCCGCGGACACGAAAACAACCCGCGGCAAACTGCGGACTTGGCAACATAGCGTCCCAACTTGATGCTTCATCTGAAGACTGCTTAGATGTGTTCGACTTGAAGCAGCGCTGCTAGACCGATCGGTGTGTGTCATCAAAGTACCGCAAGAGCTATAAGAGAGAGGACGTCTCCTTATGCTTTCTCTCGCCGTACTTGGATGTCATACGATCAGAAGACTGCTAGGGTCGACTTGTGCTAGTGCATTACAAGTACCGCAAGAGCTATAAGAGAGAGGACGTCTCCTTATGCTTTCTCTCGCCGTACTTGGATGTCATACGATCAGCATGGGGTAGTGCATTACAAGTAACGTGAGTTACGCAATCAGATTACTTTTTCAAGAAACTAGTAAAGCAACCAGTGTTGGGGTAGTGCAATACAAGTAACGAGTTATGCAATCAGATTACTTTTTCAAGTAACCAGTAAAGTAACCAGTCTTGGGGGTAGTGCATTACAAGTAACGAGTTACGCAATACGATTACTTTTTCAAGTAACCAGTAAAGTAACCAGTCTTGGGGGTAGTGCATTACAAATAACGAGTTATGCAATCAGATTACTTTTTCAAGTAGCCAGTAAAGTAACCAGGGTGGGGGTAGCGCATTACAAGTAACGAGTTACGCAATCAGATTACTTTTTCAAGTAACCAGTAAAGTAACCAGTGTTGGGGTAGTGCATTACAAGTAACGTGACTTAAGAAATCAGATTCCTTTTTCAAGTAACCAGTAAAGTAACCAGTGTTGGGGGTAGCACATTACAAGTAATGAGTTACGCAATCAGATTACTTTTTCAAGAAACTAGTAAAGTGACCAATGTTTGGGGTAGCGCATTACAAGTAAGGTGAGTTACGCAATCAGATTACTTTTTCACGAAACTAGTAAAGCAACCAGTGTCGGGGGTAACTAGTACTAGTAACAGGTAAAGTAACCAGTGTTGCGGGTAGCGCATTACAAGTAACGTGAGTTACGCAATAAGATTACTTTTTCAAGTAACTACAAATGTAATTCATTACCTTTTAATTTACAAGAAATCATCTGAGTTAGTTTTTCAAATAAGTAATTCCAGTTGAGAGAAATTAGAACAAGTGCAGAGGTGTTGTGTGCGCTTTGTAAACATGGTGATTACTGTAATTCTAAAATAAATGTGAACATGCATTTACTCATCTTACTTGCACAAATACAGATTCAGTTTTATTGCTGAAGAGAGAAAAATGAGCCCAGCCCAGATGAGAAAAAGTAACGCAAAAGTAACAATGCATTATTCTTTATAAAAAGTAATGCAATTAGTTATTTTTTTTTAGGGAGTAACACAATATTGTAATGCATTACTTTAAAAAGTAACTTTCTTCAACACTGTTCAAGACTGATTCTTTTCACCGATTCACTAAAAAGAGTCATTGGTTTTTGAATCAGACTACCCTGGCTGCACTTTTTGGAAACCATTCACAGTCAGAGTAGTGTACATCATCTGTCCAAACTTGTGGAAGAATGTATGTTCAAGAACCTTTAATGTTAACTTTTTATTTAAAAAAAAATTAATAAAACATTTCTTAATAAGAGCCAGATCCTGGTTTCAAACGCTACAGAGGGTGTCAGTTTCAAACTTCATTTGATAAGTCAAATCTCCCTGAACATTTGCTGGCACTGAGCAGATCAGTGTGTGTCTAGATGATTCACCGTCTTTATGGATTTGAAAGCTGCTGAGCTACACCAGTCCGGCTTAGAGGCTCAGATAGCGAGCAATCGTAAATCACACACAAGCAAACGATGACACGGCTTTAGTATATCATGTTAATGTCTGTGAATCGGTCTTACAAGTGCAGAACAAATCATGGACGTGATTACCACTTGCATCTTGCTGGCGCAACACATTTCAGGTGCCAACAAGAATCGCTCAAAGTGATGACACGAGAGAGCGTGGATTAATGGCAGTTACGTTGTGCATTATAAGAGGTGCATGAATGATGCCTAAACAACATACAATTTAAGCTAAACTTAAGTAATATCACACAAGAGCAAGATGCGGTTGTACTGAATGTCAGCACAGCTGTGATTTGATTTTAAATAGATAGTTCATCCAAAAATAGAAATCTGTCATCATTTATTCACTCTCATGTTGTTCCAAGCCCACAAGACTTTGGTTAATCTTCCAAACAAAAACGAATATTTTTTTAATGAAACATGGGAGGTTTGTGTCAGTCCATAGAAAGTCCATGCAATCAAAAAGTTGAAAATCCAAAAACAGAGAAACAGAAAATCTGATTTTGGATTTCAAAGACTTGACTGTGTAAATGATGACATAATTTTCATTTTTGAGTGAACTATCCCTTTACGCATGAGGCTGAAAAAAGCACAATTGTGAGTTTTATATTGTTTTAATACAACTTATATATATATATATTTATTTATTAACATTTCAGGTTCAAATAAATACATTTTGTCAAAAATGAACCAGTAAATAAATGTAAAAAACAGTTCCACGTTCTTAGAAATAATTTTATTAGAAATCCATGTTCTTTTGAAAACATGTTGTACTATTTTTTTATATTTATAAATAATTATATTTAATGACTAATTTGGTGTAAGCAAGAACAACAACAACATCCTGTTTTCCTATACATATTTTTAATTACTCCCAAAAGGTTTGTAAATATATTTTCAAATAAAAAGCTTTTATTTCATGTTTTTTATGTTATATTTTATATTTACTAAATATAATTAAGTTAATCATCAACTTTGCCATACCATAAAAATGCCAAACTATCTGAAGTCTTATATATTTTAAAATACTTATTGACCTTAATACACAGTCACAATGGTCTTCAGAGGTCATTTCCGATATATTTTTTTTTTATATTTATATATCGTTTTACTAGTTGCACCACATGACTTTATTAGTCGAACCACATGCCTTTTCAAATAATTAATATTTTTCAAATATTGTTTTTTTTTAAATATGAACCCTGTTTTTAGATTATAAAATTATGACAAAAATAATAATACAAAATAATGATTTACTTCAAAACTATGCCAAACTACTTTTCTTTTGAAGGATTTAATTATTTAGTTTTTCTTCATTATTATATAAGGACAGTTGTTTACAGTTATATTTACTGTATGTCCCCCAAAAACATTAAAATAAATTTTTATTCAGATATTATCAACACGTATTTAAGTCAATGTTTGATTTTTATTTTTTTTCATTGAGCCAGAGAAACAATTTGGCCATTCAAATTAGCACATGACTTTTTGTATAATATTAGACGTTGTGTGCAAATATGTTTATGCATACTGACTGCTTGCATAGGATTAAAAACTCGTGAAATATGCCAAAACAAAATGCCAAACACATGTCAAATGTTAGTGGCGTGAGATGCATCAGATGTCAGTCACGGGTCTGAAACCAGGGGAATCTCTCCTCAATGGATGGATGGATAGAAGGATTGATGGATGGGGGCAGAGGTTTAGTAGGACTGAGAAGTTTCAGCACAGCACTGCATGACAGAACCGAACATGAAGGAAGAGTGATGGAAGGTGTTGAAGGTGTAATTGAAGGGCCGTGTTCAGGAGCTCGCCGGAGTCTCTTGACTTGCTGGATCACCTCACTGAGATGTGAAGGGAAGCGCTGCGAGGAAACACACCTGCCAACATCAACACCCTCACAGACAATCCATCCATACACACCTGCATCAAGCCTGATTCGCCAAAGACTGCACAGGAAAACTAAAGGTTCTTTATAGTGGAAAAACTATTCTTATTTTTCTATTCATATCAGTTTGATTCTTCATTACACATTCAATGGTGATACAATTAGATTTTTCTGCATATAGTAATATAAAAGCCATTAAAATTGGTAGAATTGTGTATTATTAAAGTTTTTCATTAATATTTTGAATTATTATTTATTTATGTCAGTTTTTATTTTAATTGTATCGTTTTATTATTGATTAAGTTATTTTTATCATAATTATTTTTTAAATACTATTTAAGTTAAATTTGTATTTGTTTTAATTTTAGTATGGTTTTAATTTTTATTTTCAGTTAGTAATTTTTGTGCTTCATATTTAACTTATTTCAGCTAATTTCCAAGGCAGCATTATTTGTTTTCGTTTACATTTTGAGTAAATTTTTTTATGCTAATGAATGACACCTGTTTTCGCCACTCACCGGTCTTTTTGAGTCCCACGGAGGAGCTACGGGAGGAATTAAAAAGGAGGAGTGACGACAGTGGGGGGGGGTCAAACAAACAAACAAATAAATAAGAGACTTTTTATGACTGGTTAGGATCAGGCCTTTTTAGTAGCTTGTAATCATGTTTATGTGTGAAAAAGGCGGCAGTCATGTCCCAATGAGGGGCTGTCAAACAAACAAACAAATAAATAAGCAAGACTTTTTATGACTGTTATGTTCAGGTTGTAAATGTTTGGTGCGATCCATTTTGATGAATTAGTAAGCATTATTTATATACATTATACTTTGAAAATGTTCGTGTTTCCTTTTCCCGTATCAACGAACCGCGTTACACTGGTGCCGAAACCCGGAAGTTCACCATATGACATTTTAAATATTTTCAAAACCATAAGAAACCAACATAAGTACTTTTATAAAAACTTGGCACGTATGTTTAGAACAAGATTTTTAAACTATTATTTTATTTTTATCTTGGACACTTTTTAATGTCTTTTTACATGAAATCACAGACGTCTCTTAAAAAGATGCAGCTGCCAACACAGAATCTGTCGCAGTTACACAGAACAATGCAGCACACACACAGAGCTTGGCTTTAACCTGATGACGCAAGCAGCTTTATTATCCTCTACAGCAGTGTGTGTGTGTGTGTGTGTGTGTGTGTGTGTGTGTGTGTGTGTGTGTGTGTGTGTGTGTGTGTGTGTGTGTGTGTGTGTGTGTGTGTGTGTGTGTGTGTGTGTGTGTGTGTGTGTGTGTGTGTGTGTGAGGGGGTGGATGAAAAAAAGCGTAATGACAACCAAAATGTAATATGAAAGGCAGAATGTGAGTACCAGGAATGAGTGAGTGAATTACACAGAAGACTAATGGAGACCCACGCTCCAGTGCGGCACTCACTCACAGAGCAAAGCCACAGATTAGAGCTGATGCCGTAATCTGCCTGGGAATATCCAGTGATCGCTTCTGTACTGGGTTTCCTGATGCTTTCTCAAACAGTGCTCGTTGTGTTACAGCAGCAGTTTGTACTCTCACTGTTTCGGTCTCTGTGCAGCAGATCTGAGCTCCATCACACTGCACATTCATGGAGTCACACTTCATGCCTAGTTGTTTGTTACACTTGAACAGAACTGTTGATATGAAACAATAACTTTGCTAATACTATATTTTTTTTGAATACATTTAAATAATTATTGTTATGAATAGTTGTGGGGATAAAACAGGCAATAATTGTAACCATTTTTTGTTTGCAGAACATACTGTGAAATACATAAATAATATAAAATACCATATCAGCTCAAAATAAATAAATAAACAAAAAATGTAATCTCAAGACTCTGATTTTAACTGATAATTTGTCATGATCTATTTTATTGTTTATTTTACTATCACTTTATTTATTTATTTAGATCTCATTTAGATATTGTATTAGATATTATTTAGATCTTACTTCTGTTCAAACTGTTTGGGTAAAAAAATCAATATTATCCTAATCAAATACAGTACAGTCAAGCATACAGTAAAAACGATAAAATAGTAATATTGTTTTTGTTTTACAATTTCATTTTTTCTATTTAAATATATTGTAAAATGTAATGTATTGCTGTGATCAAAGCTGAATTTTCAGCATCATTCCTGCAGTCTTTAGTGTCACATGATCTTCAGAAATCATTGCCGTCTGCTGATTTACTGCTCAAGGAACATTTCTGATTATTGATATTTTTGTGGAAACCATGATTTTATTTTTTCAAGTTATGCTTTGACAAAAAAAAAGTTAAAAAGAACAGCATTAATTTTGGTCAATTTAATGCTCTGTTTTATTGTGTTTGGGCTATTTTTCTGTAAGCAAAAATATAAATTTTCCTTGTTCTATTTATTTATCATGAAATAATAAATGAAAATCACATCTACATCCTGAGGTGGTTCACATTATCACATTATGATCATATTTTCATAAATTACAAACCGGAACGCTTCTAATTTGTCAGAAAATTGATGAATCAACAGTGGATGAATTGTCTACATGCTTTAAGTAGTCTAATTTAGAAATTATTAAGAAAGTATTGTTTATTAACAACAATTAGCTGTTAATTATCATTATCAGCTCAGAAAAATATTATAAATGTGAAAAAGAAAGAAAGAAAGAAAGAAAGAAAGAAAGAAAGAAAGACAACAGATCCAAACTCAGTGGATTTAATATAATAATGTGCCAGTGTCCAGACCCCAGACTCTAATCCACACAACGCAAGCATCACGAGAACATATGGAAATATGTTTCACATTTTCTGATAATCGGATGGAAATGGCTAAACATATTCAGCGTGTTAGCTACTATAAGAGGGTTTAAGCATGAGACTTGACTTGGTTTATATGCATATTCAATGTGTGTGTGTGTGTGTATATATGTATATATATGTGTGTGTGTGTGTGTGTGTGTGTGTGTGTGTGTGTGTGTGTGTGTGTGTGTGTGTGTGTGTGTGTGTGTGTGTGTGTGTGTGTGTGTGTGTGTGTTAGTGCTGTCAAACGATTAATCACATTCAAAATAAAAGTTTTTGTCTACATACTATATGAGTGTGTAATGTATATTTATATATATGTATACAAACACATGCTTGTATATATTTAAGAAAAATATGTTATGTTTATATATTAAATATATTTATATATAATATAAAATATAAATATACTCTTACATTAATTCTACACAATAAAAATATCAGAAAAGAATCACTGTGTGTCACCGTGAACTCTTCTAAGAAAATGAACTAGCCTACATAATTCGTTCCACAGTAAGATTATACAGTAATTCACTGTACACTGAACTCTTACATGTTCATACGATGGCTAAAAGTTATGGATAAACATATCTGGCTTATTTTACACAATGGCGAGGCTTGAACTCATCTTGACAAGTGAGAGTCTGTGTAGTAACGCTTCACGTCTGTGTTAACGACCTGTCAGCACCTTCACTCATTCACACAACTGAAGAGAAGGAGAGGTGGGATTCCCTCAGAATCACACACACGCATGCACGCACACACACACACACACACCACACACACACACACACACCACACACATGCATGCACACACACAAGCACAAGCACATGCACACACACATACCAGACAAGTCTCTTACCTGTTTGTGATGAAGGAAGTGAAACAATCATTCATATGGATTCAATCCAGGCAAGCAGAGAAAGAAAACAAAATATAATTATATAATGTTAGTACAAAACACAACGTAGTCACATATAATATAATATAAATGTATATTTTTCAGGGATTTCCCCTCTATTAGAGTCTCATACATGACACTTTCACACACATCATATCATTCACACATTTATTGTCACCTAACTAAAGATTTTTTTCTCCATTAAGTTATCAGTGACTACTTGGCTGATTGTGTTTGTCTTTCAAGAGCGACACAGCCTTGACAATCTTGGCGTGGAAATAAAACACTTTTCAAAAATAAAACTTAACTGACATTTTCAACAGCACTCATAATACAACACTAATAATCAGCTCTTCATTATGTGAGGTTTGAATGATATGCAAGAGTGTAAAAAATGTGTTTAGCTGCTGCTATATTGACTGCTCTATTAACCCCTGAGAAACACTTTTAATGAAGCTCAAAGTTTGTACTTCATTCATCATCTGTCTTTTCTTCTCTCCCATTTTATTTCTCCAGATTCTCCTTCTAAAGCCAGGTTTATCAATAGAAAAATAAGTTTAATCAATCAAATCTTTAAACCAACCAACCAAAATAATATTTATACATTCAAAAAAATAAACTCATTCATATAACTATCCAAACAGTCATTTAACCAGCCAATCAACCCACCAACCATTAAGAAATATTATTTTATTACCTTATTTATATATAAAATGGGACATTTTTAACCGTTGTAAAGTTACTTGCACTCTCGTTGTGGAAGAATTGAATTATGATCAAATCTCAAAAAGAACGAAATATCCCCAACAAGCAAAAGCCACATTTATTTGTACAAATATCAACGAGAAGACCTTCAGAGGACACGCTGAACACATCATCAATATGCATATACTGTAAGATACAGGGGTGGCAAAAATGACTAGTATTAGAACACTAGTATTAGACCATAAAGTAGTCCATAACTTCACTTTCGTATGTCACATCACTTTCATAAAGTGTGAGGAAATTGTTTATTGCATGTTGCAAAGGATTTTTTCAGACCAAGGCTGCATCTCATTGCTAGTTTTACTTGATCTTAGTGCTGCGTTCGACACTATAGATCATGACATACTGATAGATCGATTACAAAACTATACAGGTATTCAAGGGCAGGCTTTAAGATGGTTTAGATCCTACCTGTCCGATCACTACCACTTTGTTTATTTAAACGGGAAGTCCTCTCAATTATCAACAGTAAAGTATGGAGTACCACAAGGATCTGTCCTAGGTCCTCTGCTATTTTCATTATACATGTTGCCCCTTGGTAATATTATTAGAAAATACGGGATTAGTTTCCATTGTTATGCTGATGACACTCAACTATATATCTCAACAAGACCAGATGAAACTTCTAAACTATCTAAGCTAACGGAGTGTGTTAAAAATATAAAAGATTGGATGACCAATAATGATCTCCTATTTAAACTTCAGATAAGACAGAGATATTACTTATTGGACCTAAAAACAGTACACAGAATATCTTGGATTACAATTTACAACTAGACGGATGTCCTGTTCCTTCCTCTACAGTCAAAAATCTGGGTGTTATATTAGACAGCAACTTATCTTTTGAAAATCATATTTCCCATGTTACAAAAACAGCATTCTTCCATCTTAGAAACATTGCCAAGCTACGGAACATGTTAACTGTTTCTGATGCAGAAAAGTTAGTTCATGTATTCATGACCTCTAGACTGGACTATTGTAATGCACTGCTAGGTGGTTGTCCTGCATCTTCAATAAACAAGCTACAGATAGTACAAAATGCTGCGGCTAGAGTCCTTACCAGGTCAAGAAAATATGATCATATTACTCCAATTTTACAGTCTCTGCACTGGCTACCTATTAAGTTCTGTATCAGTTACAAAATATTATTACTTGCCTATAAGGCCCTAAATGATTTAGCTCCTGCGTACCTAACTAATCTTCTATCACGCTACAATCCAACCCGCTCCCTAAGGTCGCAAAACTCTGGACTCTTGTAGTACCTAGAATAGCAAAGTCCACTAAAGGAGGTAGAACTTTTCACATTTGGCTCCCAAACTCTGGAATAGCCTTCCTGATAATGTTCGGGGTTCAGACACACTCTCTCTGTTTAAATCTAGATTAAAGACATCTCTTTAGCCAAGCATTCATATAATGCATCTCATAATCTTGTACTGCAGGTATATCTGTTGTGTTTTGTATGTTGTGTTGTGTTACATGTATTGTTTGTTGAGTGTTTGTTGTGTCATGTTGAGTTATTTTGTGCGTTGTTTTTGTGTTTTGTTTATTGTGTTGCCCTGTTTTGTGTGTTGTTTTGTTTGCGTTACATTTATTGTATATTGTTTTATTTTGTGCGTTGTTTTCTTTGTTGTGTTGCGTGTTTATTGTGTTGTTGTGTGTGGTTTTGCACATTGGTTTGTGTGTCATTTTTTCATTTTTTGTTTTGTGTGTTTACTGTATTATTTATGTTTGGTTTTATGCGTAATTTTTTGTTGGGTCATTTGTGTGTTAATTTGTTTAATTTTATTATATACAATGAAAACCAAGTCTGTCTGTCTTGTTGCTTTGGACCCTATTGACTTAAACAGCTGAAACATTCTTCAAAATATCTTACTTTGTGTTCCACAGAAAAAACTGTCATGAAGAGGCTGAGTAACAGATGAAGAACATTCATTTAACCAGTCATTTACTGTAATCCAAGCAACCAATCAACCCATCAACCAGTCAGTTTTTCAGTCATGTTTGGCCTGCTCATTACGTGTGTCACATCGTTTACAGCTTCGAACAGTCACCTGACACAAAGAATATTTTTGGATCAATGGATTACATAAAGATAATAACATTCATAATCACCACCATCATCATCATTATGGTCACAAAGCACATTACTGCCATAAAGGGCTCTACACCCACTCCATATCTGTCCTCTACAGATGAAATGGAGGCTTGAGAAGCTCTGTGTGCGGCCTCACAGCGAGCGTGATTACTGTAAATGGGACATGCTGACATCAGGTTTAGAGAGGCAGAAGAGCAGCACTCAAACAGTTTGAGCTCCTCAGCGCCGTCCACTCCGGCAGAGAGGCTTTAAACCACAGCCGAAACACAGAGACGCATCAAAGATGGACGTGACGCCTTTAATTGGAGCTCCGCAGTAATGCTTGAATGGAAAAACAGAGGCGACAAAATGTACCATTTCACTTGAAATGAGACTCAGCCATGCCTCCTTTTGTTTGTCCCACTCTGTGCGTTTAGGAAATTGGAAAATGAATTAAATTAAGGCATGAACGAAAAGACAAAAAAGTACTAATTTCCTCCTTTTTTCTTAATGTAAGTTAACAATTACCCTTTTATGCAAATTAAGGAACAATATATAATCATACAAATATAATTGGGGTTTCTTGAATACATAATTGCAATCAAAACACCTGCAAATATTGTGAAAGGACGAAACGTGTGCCAGCAAACCACTGACTTGTACTAATGCAGATCACACACACACACACAATAACTCACGCTTTATCAAGCTAGAATTTTATCATTAGCTACAGACAAAGCCAGCATTGTGTGGTGAGGAGCCGAGGACCCTTTTCCATTTCCTAAATGTGTTATTCATAATGGTTAGTTTCGGACCATTCTTAATATAATCAACGGTTTATGCAAAGCCTTCGATGATGCGTCCTGCATTAAGTGGGTAACAAATGGTTCTATAAATGTCATGATGTCATCGTTCATGTGCAGACAAACATACTGTACTGTAGAACTTTACTGTAACATACTTTACTGTAACATACGTTTGAAGAACTTTACTGTAACATAAGTTACTGTAACATACGTTTGAAGAACTTTACTGTAACATACTTTACTGTAACATACGTTTGAAGAACTTTACTGTAACATACTTTACTGTAACATACGTTTGACGAACTTTACTGTAGGTTTTACATTTAATGGACAATTGGTTTAGTATTTCTTAATGGTGATATAAACTATCAATTTAAGAGCAGGGCTATTATAGTTAAAATAAAAACAAACAAACAAACAATACATAAATAAACAAATAAACAATAAATAAATAAAGGTAGTTGCCAAGGCAACATTTCTCGTTTTTGTTAAGTTTAACTTGAAATGCTATAAAAATAATCAAAATAAAAATAGACTAAAATGAACACATACAAATGATTAATATATATATAAGCATATATAATATATAAAAGTAGAAAGGAGAAAAACACACAACAATATTACCACAGCTAAAATTAAAGTGAAAAGAGACAAATTTAAAATAAACTCTTCTTCAAAAAAACTATAATAATAAATCAATAATAGTAAAATAACATTTCTATCCACCTTTTTCTACCCGTTAAAATTTGCGCAACCATTTGTGCATTTTATGGGTCGGCTTCCGGTCTCATCGCGTCCAGCAATTTTTAGCCATACAAAACGTTTTTTGTTGTTTTTTTACTGCTTGATATTGCAAGTCTTGCCATATTATTTGACTATATTATCTTAATTACGATCACACTGGTTTGTAGTGCAAACAGTTTTACCATTTACTGCTCGTTGTTATTCCTCTCGTTATTTCCCTATAGCGGCTAATGAACCGGAAATCTCACCCATAGGCTTACTTCTGCGTTGAAGAAAAAGGTGGATAGCTGGTAACATTTATTTACAAGATTTAAAAAGTGTAATTCATTTATTTATTTGTTCATTATTTTATTTTGATGTCCTTTAAATTCAACATTTCTAAATTTAATCTTTAAATGCTATCAACAAACAAAAAATACAAAACAGTATATATTTATACTATTGGTCCTGATTAAATGTCTACTAGATCATAAAAATAATTTGTAACCACAATTTCTAGATCAGTTCATCCCTAAACATTTCTGAATGCAATACAGTATATGCATATGTATATATATATATATGTATATATTAATCACCAATATTTACCTTAAAATGATGTATATCCCACCTAACCTTAACATTTTTTAAATAAACGTATATCATTAACCAACTGTATATATATATACATAACTATATATATATATAAATATAAATGTAGAAACAGTGCTGTCAATTGGTAAAAAAAAGTATTAATCACACATTTTTTCTTAAAATGAATATTTATGTGTGCATGATTAACGGACAGCGGATCCAGGAGAATTTGTCACCTAACATAAACCTCATTAACTTTGTGTCCCTGTATATCACAAAGGGGGCAGATCTCGATTTTTTATGTGTTATTTTTTAATTTCACCTTCCCAAACCCATATATATCACAAAATACCTCGATTATGTTAGTTGATCTAGTGGGCGATGGTCAAAGTAGCCTAATAATGTAGTCTATTAACTATACATAAAAACCTGTCTGTTCACTTGTAACAAATATGGGTGTCATGCCATAACACATTTTTAATTCGACTGACTTTAAATTCACATGAAATATAATGTGCATAATAACATTGAAAATTATTCTACTAATCATAACACTTTCATTGCACAGAAAGAGAGCAAAGAACATTTATCAAAGAACATTTTCACAGACAGTCTAGAGTTCAAGCACTCTTCAAATCTCCCATTAAAATCACTGAAGCGGTTTACACTATTAAATTAATATCTTACAGATTCATACATGCATTTGTATTTTGTTGTTGTTTCTAAGAGAATTCGCCAGAAATAGGTATCCAGTCAGCGAGCGAGTGAAGAAAACACAGGTATTTTAGCGATGACTCATCTGAACGCCTCTGATTGGCTACTGCATTCATAAGCTCAACAGCATCATGTGTGATTGGTTATGATGCTGTGCTGATCAAACGAGTCTGTCTCTGGCTCAGCGCCAGCCAACGCAGATTTGAATTTAGCAGCTGATGATGTGACATGTTGAACGATTTAATAACGCTGGTGTGATTGTATCAAATACAAAAAATATATATTGGCTATTATTTGGTCTGTAAAAATCTGGGGGGGGGGGGCACTTTGAATGGGCATGATGCCTCTGCGTGTACCTTTTCCACACTTGTTACACTAGTGACGCTGAGACACGGCTGGGGAGCGCAGCTGAAAAGCCTCCTGTTTGATATACATATGTTTCATTTTTGTTATATTTATATAAGCTTTTTGAGTCCTGAATCTTATGCTAGTGACTGTTAATCATTAGATACGGTCAGATTTTCCACTAGAACTTTTTCTACCAGTTCTAGTTAGTTAATAATGCATAAAAAAGTTAATAAGCACTGTAAACACTTGCAAAGGCTTTAGATAATGGTCCTGTTAAAACGAGACGATGGGGTTGAAATCAGGAAAGATACTAATCAAAAGGATTTGCCCTGAAAGCAATTTTCCCAATCCGTTCTACAATCCCTGCAAAGCTGCTGCAATTAATTACAGCTCTGCGACCAAGATCCTCACATGAACCACACTTTTACAAAGACATTTAAATATTACTCATACAATGATCACTTATTTTACCCATTTTACATTGCAAATCATTTATCAGTATCATTAATAGTATTAAAATGGTCATTATTACAGTAATTCACTCAATGTACAGTAAAAATACAGAAAAAAGTGAGCAATGAAATGTTATGATTTAAACATAATAAAGTTATTGTGTGGCTTCTGAAGACTTATAATATAAAAAAATGATATTCCACATGTTTCACAGAAGACCGTTAGTTATTTAGGCTTGACAATGAGTAAAGGAACTTTGTCTGGGAATGGCTGAATATTTGTGTGTGTAACCCGCGAGTCAAAGGTTTTCAGAGCATCTGCGCTGTTAAACGAGGTCTGATCTCCTCAGCGGTGACTGACGGAGACTGATCGTAGAGAAACGCTGCCGGTGAATCGGGTTATTTGGCTCCCGGTGAACGGCGCGGCCCCTGACTTTCACATGATGGATGAGCACTGGATGAGAATGGGCAGATGTGTTGTAATCGCTCTCTGCGGCAGGACAGCCATCTTATTATGACAGAGTCAAACCGTCTGCTTTCAAGACTTTAACCCTCACGTCTGTACAGACGTCTCGAGGAGAAACTTTACCTGGAGCTGTTGTTATATGATATGATATAATAACATATAATATAATAACATATAATAAAATATAATATAAAATCATATAATATAATATTTTGATTATGAAACATTATGAATTATGAAATCTTATATTGATATAGATTTGTATTAATTTATTATGCAAGCACTCACAGGTTTATGGATAATTACGCATGCTCGGAAAATTACCAAATACATTTCCGGCACATTTTAGACCCTCTGCATAATAAAAATCCCTGGCATAATGAAAATGAAGAGACCAAAACTGGCAAATAACTCTCAACAATGTGTTAATGTAGTCAATTAGTACTTGGATGGAGACGCAGTTTTCACTGTTTTGGCTCTGCAGTGCAAAATATTGGATTAAAGAAATGAAACTATGGCAAAAAAAAGGTAGCTAAAAGCATAAAGTAGGGAATACAGTGCTGTTGTTCCCAGAACGAGATTCGACCTTCGTCAGGTCCTGAATCCTCAAACTCTGGCTTTGACGGCTTGGACAAATTGGTCATAATAAAATATTCCTGTGTTACTCTAATAAACATAATTATTTAATTTGCCCCTAAATGAGACAGTAGTCATGAGAAGCAGGCTATTACGCTCCATGAGTTTATGTATATTTTATGAAAATAATGGGATGAACGATTCAAATTGCCTGTCAAGCCTCTAAATTGCACACAAGGCTGACGGAGCTCACGACAGCCGCGAGTCTCGCAAAGATCAGACCAGACGAAATAATCTTGGGGAAAATCCTGATGCGTAAGAGAGAGTGCGTGTGTGTGAGTGTGTGTGTGTGTGTGTGTGTGTGTGTGTGTGTGTGTGTGCGGTGTGTGCGTGTGTGTGTGTTCAAGCTCAACACACGATTCAGATGTGATGATCCGCACAAAGTAATTGGTGTTGTCACACAGTGTTTGCACTTCCTAATGAACGACAGCGTGAATTATGCTGCTATGTGCGAGTTAGCCAATCAAAACAGAGCTCATTTACATGTAGAAGTCTTAAAGGGATAAACCAGTATGTTAAAGCTGAGATCAATTATGAATAATTCATAGGTAAGTATTATTGCAATGGAAAAGGGTGCTTTTTCAAGATTCTAATTTTTTTTGTTGATGTCACCGATCCCTCCTAATTTAACCCAGATTTTTCAACTAATAAGGCTTCATTGAGTAACGTTACGTCCACTTTTCATCATCCAATCAATTTGATAAAATTAAGATACTTTTTGCCTATTAAATATCCTGTTTCACTGAAAAATGTCATATCTAAGTGAAATGAGTTGCGAAGAGCATTTCGTGATAACTTCAATTCAAAGCGTCAGAAAGAAGGCTGTGAGAAGCTGAATTATGATTGGCTTTGGTCGAAGAAACCTTGACTAGCATCACAAGTGGAAAAAATCTAGTTGACTAATTGAATTTAGTACAAACAAAGAAAAGAGACAGACTCCGATAGAGACGGACACATTTGGCCATGGTTTCTGCACACGTTTCTTAGTTCATGGTCAGAGTAACGGTTCGATGCGACGGGGAGGAAGTGACCTTTAGCGAGGCTGCTGAATGAGGCAGGTTAATGGGTTAACAGTGTCTGCTGGGGGAAAATATTGGGGGAAAAGGAAAGAGAGGCACTTTCTTGAATCGTTTACAGTTAAAAGTGGCAGATTTAAGTATAATATATACAGTGTTGGGAGTAACTAGTTACATGTAACGGAATTACGTAATTTAATTACAAAATAAAAGTAATTGTAATTAGTTACAGTTACTAAGAAAAGATGTGTAATTAAATTACAGTTACTTATGAAAAATGTTAAGGATTACACAGAGGTTACTTCTGATTTTTTAACACACACTCCCACATACAGATTAACTGATTTCTTTCATAAATTGCAGTGAATGCTCTAAAATATGAAGCACCAATGTTTCAGAAATGTATATCATGGTTTTCCGATAAGTCTTATATTTCTTATATGGGTTTATGTATATTGCTTTTTTAAGATTAACTGTTTTTTCTAAGCATCATTAGATTCCAGTGTTTCATGTCATAGCTATGCAAAGATTTGATTTAAAATCAATATCATAGCTATAAAACAATTTCTTGTTATGATTTTAAATCTGTATTTAACCTCATAATGATTTTAAAGTAAGTCTGATTTTGAGGTGGCTGTGCTTTTTAAAGGGGACATCAGATGCCCATTTTCCACAAGTGGGTATGATTCTTTAGGGTAATCTTGAAATGGTCTCGGTGGGTGTGTAAAAGAACACAGCAACTCGTTTCGGTGCATATCTCTTTACATGCCAATGAGCTCTGCTCACCCCGCCACTCTCTTCTGTGGAAGAGCAAAGGCGATTTGTAGATAATCATAAAAAAATATAAAGTGGGAGACTTACTTCTTCTGGAGGTGCAGCTGGATCATGAACAATGGTTGCTAATCCATCTTTTAGTTTGAACTTTTTAACAAAACTTGCCTGAATTGGCCCTTATTCAGAAAGCAGTCTGGAGTAAAATGATTGCGCAGCCAGACATAAACTAATTTAGTGAAAGTGAAGTGACGTGTGGCCAAGGATGGTGACCCATTCTCAGAATTTGTGCTCTGCATTAAACCCATTCAAAGTGCACACACACAGCAGTGAACAAATACACCGTGAACACACACCCGGAGCAGTGGGCAGCCTTCTATGCTGAGCCCCCGGGGAGCAGTTTGGGGGTTCGGTGCCTTGCACAAGGGTCTCACCTCAGTCGTGGTATTGAGGACGAGAGAGTGCTGGTTATTCACTACAAAATCAAAATGGCTTGATAATTGAGACTGTTTAGGCTTTTGGGGGGATCAAAAAATGAGTGAATTTTTACCATTGTAGGGTGGTTGTGTCCACACACTGCAAAGACACTTATATGCAAATTAAGATATTTTGCATCCAACATCTCCTTTAAAATTAAAATATTATAATCTTAATTCAAGTGATGAAGGCTTTCGAGAGTCTGACAGTAATTAGTGTCAAACTCTACTGTAAGTTTAACCCTGCCTGCTTTGCATGTTTGAAAATGATTAATAGTTGAAAATATTAGAATTTAGAAAAGTAATCAAAAAGTAATCAATGTAATCAGTTACTTTACTTTTATAAAGTAATTGAAAAGTTACACTACTTATTACATTTTAAGTAGGGTAACTTGTAATCTGTAACCTATTACATTTCCAAAGTAACCTTCCCAACACTGTATATATATATATATATATATATATATATATATATAGTAATATTTAATTGTGCAGTCATATAACACCAGATACATTTTTTCCAGTCGTACCTTAAACGTAGTTGACTATTTGTAAACAAACAGCTTGCAGCTTGTCATGCTACATCTTGGCATTTACGCCATTTCCAGGAGTCAGTGTGCATGACTGAGTACGCCAGCATACAAAGTCATGTTTATTCAAGTTCATACTACTACAATGAACACTAGTTGAGAGCCAACGTTCATGAGCTTAACTGCATTACATTTACAAGCAAATCTGTACATTCTGATTTATTGCAATATTACATTTACAAGCAAACCTGTACATTCTGATTTATTGCAATATATCATTTCACATTAACCCTATCTAGATTTCAAATACAAACCTAACCTGTGGTTGGTCACTTTACGTGTCAGTCAGACGACCTCTTCCTGTCTAAGTGGGCGGTTCTTGGCCAGAATAAGTGGTAAAGTAGACCTGACTTGATGCCAATAACCCAAAAGCCTAACTAGGGTGTCAAAGAGTCACTAACACGGTCCCGTAAGCCTCATCGCTATCAGTCAGAAACATCCCTGTTAGCATTCAGAAGGAGTCCCTGGTGCGCCCAGTGATCAGGAAGGAAGGGACAAGATGCAATTTGTCTTCCAAATGAGTCCCATCTGATACAAAAAGACCCAATAACACTGACAAACGAGAGAAAAACCTATCTGATGAAATCCATTCACCTACTCTCGTTTAATTAAAGATGGGATTAGTGGTGACGGGTGGTTTCTGCAGGTTTTGTTTCAGAACGGGAAGTAAAATCAGATATGAAATATGAGGTTTAAGAGGTAAACAGCGAGATGGAAGGAGTCCAGTCAAACAGGGCTTCAGTCGATGAAGTCAAGGTACACATCCGTGAAAAATGACCCATAACCCTCTTTATCCACTGACCTAAAACTATCCTTCCCCTCCCTATACTGTTATATACAGCCTGGAGTTGTTGATTCATACATACATCAGACAAAACAACAGCTTCAAAGAGCATCAAAAGGGCGAGATTATATGTTATGACTGATTCACAGATGACCTCAACACTTGCGTACTTCTCACAAGAGCTGAGAAGTCATTTCTGACACATGATGTTGACCGAAAAAACAGGGTGAAACACGGTCATGGTGTGGTAAACAAGTTACTGCGGTTCAAGTAACTTTAGAGGTCACTAACCAACTGTTAAAGTGCATTACGCTGCAGTGCTTAAGAGCAGGATGGCAGATTAAACCTTTTGAGTGTGAGATTTTCTGCCAAAGAAGACATAACAAAGACAAGAAAAATGTAATTTCATAATGTATATGACACTGAAGATGCGAAGATTAATTGTGCATAATACAGTGTCGCATAAATATTTGGACACTGAAGTCACATGTAGTAAATGTACAAATATCACTGCATGAGAACAAAATATCTCAATCAAACCAAGTGCCATTTATTTTATAGAAAGAACACAAGAAAAAAAACATTAACATAATTATGATGTATATTTTCTATTGTTATAATTGATATTTACACTAATACTTTGACTAAAATGTCATATTGTTTTAATAGTACAATTATGTCTAATTAATTACTATGTTTGCTATTCAAAATAAAATTCTAATAAATTATTAATACAATAAAATGCATTAATAAATTATCATCTAAGACATTATATTAATAAGTATCCAAATATATATTGTTGTTACTTACAATAATACTTTTAAAAATGTAATATTGTTTGAGTATTACCATTATACCTCATTAAAAAATGACTTTTATTACTTAAAATAAAAAGTATCAAGAAAATACAATATTAATACCAATAATATATAACTGATATAAAATATAGTATTATTAATATAATAATATTTATTAATACGATTAATACATTAATAGTATTATTATTCAGTCTTATTTTTTATTATTACTATTTTGCGTAACTAATTGCTACTTTTATTAATGAATACATTTTAATTTAAGTAATAAAAGTATTAATTAATTAGCCATTAGAGTATCATATTCCATAATGAGATAACGTATTGTTATCAAATTAACAGCATATATTTCGATAATTAATACAAAATATAACAGTTTAAACCATAATTGTATTAATGAATATTGTTATTTATGTTATTTTGTTAATTTATTTGATTTTGCTTTAATAAAATAACATTAATAGCAAATTATTAATGAATAAAAGTATAATTTAAACTATTATATTTATAAATAATCAAAATATTAAAATTAGGGGTTGACCGATTATTGCGCCGATATCACACTTTTTTATGGTTATTGGTTATTTTCAAAACTGATTTGCCGATAAAATAATTTAAAAGCATTTAAAAGAAAGTTTTTGTCAGAGTCATTGTTATTCTTAATTTTGATATTATATTTATCAGTCTACTTGATCTGTAATAATCGATATCGTTATCGGTATTGGCCCTGAAAAACACATATCTGTCGAGCCCTACTCAAAATATATACTGTTACTTATAATAACACTACGAACAAATGTCACTTTTTAGTATTACTATTGTGTCTAATTACTATTTTTATTACTTAAAAATTAAATATGTATGATTATAGTTTTTTTATAACTCCAAAAAAATGTGGTTAAAATAAGATAAAAAACTTGATTCGAAATGTTTCAGAGAATGCATTTTTTATGTTCTGAAATGAAATCCACACATTTTTATGCACAAATTGCCCAAATACTTCTGGTACCACTTCGTCTAATTACATGAGAGTGAACAAATTTAGCATGCAAATTCTTCCATGTGTCAAACGGTGTTTTAATTTTCACCATTCATTCTTTCCCTCTGGTTTTCTTCCCATGAGCAGAATCCAGACAAATAAACAGGTTAGTTTCTTTCAAAAAGAGAAAAAATGCTTACTGGCTGGTAAACAACTGTCACAAAACTCAAGAAACCTAGCAACAACTAAAAAGAACGCACATTTCCAAACAGCGTCACACAAACACCAGAAAGGCCGCATCTCCCCACACACTCCCCACACGCATGACCTGCTCATCAGAGCTTCACACGGACCGCGAGAATTAATTGCAGTGTGCAGAATCTGTCACTATCAATTCCCCTCCGTTCTCGACCCAATCGCACACCGCGTGTACCGTAACCCTAACCCTAACACAAACCAGCGCCGTCGCTATCATACGAGTCAAAATGAATCAGTTCCAACCAGCAAATCCCAGCGCTCCCAAATCTGGGACTCTCATTCATTCACCGCTTAACTGCAGCAGTTGAGAGCAGCTTTTATGAGCAGAGGGCTAAGAAATCAATGGCTTATAAAGCAGAAACCTACCATTTGAATTTAATTAACAGCCATTTTATTGATTATTTGTCTGTATTTGCGATGAAACAAAAGAAGAAGCATTCATTTATTGTTAAGAAACCTGATGAAAGGAAGGAAAGAGGAGCGAGAAGTAACTAAATTTGAGGGAAGGCAGCTCTAAACCCCCTCGGCTCTTTTTGGGGAAGATTACAGCACAATACATCTGCCAACCACGCAAAAGAAACGCACTACTGTGACCCAAATACAGCCGTGCTGCGCTCTGATTGGCTGGCGGAGTGCAGCTGAGGGGTGGAACTTTCCCCTCTCACATCACCAACTTAATAATTTACCATTTTATGTAACCGATGAGGAATCAGGAATCAGGAATCACTTAAGGGCTTAGAGGCGTCTCGTAGACGGGGCTCTAGCCTCAGAAATGGTGTTTAAACACTCGCTCTGGGAGGCCAGTAGGCTCCCGTTGAGCGGCCAAAGGTAGAGAGCCCACAGCTCGGGTCGAGGGTGCCATATTGTTCCGTTCGCCTGAGAGAGGAGATCCCGTCTCAGGGGCACGGCCAGGGGGCTGCTGTCAGTAGCTGAGTCAGCTCTGACAACCAAGGTTGGTTCCTCCACAAGGGGGCCACCAATAGTACCTTGTGACCCTGTTCCCTGATACGCTGACAACCTGTGGAAGCAGGGCGATCGGGGGGAATGCATAAAGGAGGAGGTTGGGCCAGTCGTGGGCCAACGCGTCCCTGTCCTTCGAATAATAAGTTGGGCAGTGAGAGTTGTCTTTGGAGGCGAAAAGGTCTACTTCTGCCTTGCCAAAGGTCTTCCAGATCTTCTGAACCACCTGCGGATGGAGCATCCCACTCCTCTGAGGGGACATTGCTCCGAGATAACATATCCGCTCCTTGGTTCAGTTTGCCCGGCAGGTGGGCTGCCCTCAGCGAGCGCAGGTTGAGCTGAGCCCATTCCAGAAGGCGCTCTGCCAGAATAAAGAGGCGCTTCGAGGAGACACCTCCCTGTGATTTATATAGGACACCACGGACATGTTGTCTGAGCGAATCAGCACATGGCGTCCTATTAGGTCCGGCAGGAAAAAACGGCAGGCTCGACAAACTGCTAGCATTTCCAAGCAGTTGAATGTGGAAGCCGCTCCTCCGTCTTCGACCATGGCCGAAGGTCGGTTTGCCTTCGCACAGCGCCCCCCAACCTGTGTTGGGGCGTCTGTCGTGACAACTTTCCTGGTGTGGACCAACCCCATGGCCACGCCCTTCTCCATCCACTGTGGGTTCTTCCAGGGGGTCAGGGCTGTTACACAGGCCTGATTCACCCTGATATGCAAGCGTCCGTGACGCCATGCGTTGTGTGGAACCCGTGGTTTCAACCAGCGTTGAAGGGGGCGCATGCGGAGCAGGCCCAGCTGTAACACTGGCGATGCTGCGGCCATAAGGTCCAGCATTCTCTGAAACACTTTGAGTGGGCGAGCGGTGTCGCTCTTGAAGGTGGCCGCGAGTTTCTGAATGGCCAGAGCGCGTTCTGGCGCTATTACCGCTCTCATGTGAGCTGAGTCCAGAACTGTACCCAGGAACGATATTCGTTGGCTGGGAGACAGTGCGCTTTTGGCGAAATTGACCCTGAGCCCCAGGCGCTCTAAGTGGCTGAGATGAGGGTTCTGTGTGAAAGTAGTTCCACCTCTGACTGGGCCAGAATGAGCCAGTCGTCGAGGTAGTTGAGAATGCGGATTCCCACATGTCTCAGAGGGAAACAGCCGCGTCCATGCACTTCGTAAAAGTACGGGGGGCCAGAGACAGCCCAAAGGGTAGGACCGTGTACTGGTAAGCCACTCCCTCGAAGGCGAATCTCAAGAATCGTCTGTGATGGGGGGCTATCTGGATGTGAAAGTATGCATCTTTCAGGTCCAGAGAACAGAACCAGTCCTCTGTGCGAATCTGCGAGAGGATCTGCTTCAGCGTGATCATCCTGAACGGCCGTCTCATGAGGGCGTGATTCAGGCGTCTGAGATCGAGGATGGGCCGGAGGCCGCCATCCTTTTTGGGGACGAGGAAGTAACGGCTGTAAAAGCCTGACTCGCTCAAAGCTGGAGGAACCATTTCTATGGCTCCTTTTTCCAGCAGCGCCATCACCTCTGAGCGCAGAACGCGAGCGTTCTCGCCCTGCACCGAGGTGGAGACCACGCCGCTGAAGCGCGGGGGTCTTCGAGCGAATTGGAGTGAATAACCTTGTTTTATTATCCCCATAACCCACTCTGACACTCCGGGGATGGCCTGCCAGGCCTCGGCCCGCGTGGCAAGGGGTTGGATAAACTCGAGTGGCCGGCTGCATGGGGGAAAATTGCTCTCTTTTTGAGAATGTTTGTGTTTTATTTTTTTCCACTGTCACAGCGGACGGTTGCATGGTCGCTTGTACGGACGGACCTTGTAGCAACAACACATTTCCCTCTGCACCCGGAAGAAAACGGGGTGCCAAGAGGTTTCTCACGAGAGGCCTTTTGGTAGGCGGTCCGGCCGTGGCGGGACTCGACCCTCTCCTCTTCCTGTCCAAAGAGGCCGCTGGGGGAAATTGGAGCATCAAGGAAGGAGACCCTGTCCGCGTCCTTGATCTCCGTCAGCGTGAGCCACAGGTGGCGCTCGAGCACTACCAGGCTGGCCATAGACCTTCCTATGGCTTGGGCGGTAGTCTTGGTGGCTCGCAAAGCCAGGTCCGTTGCGCTTCTCAGCTCCCTGAGAGTCGCAGGATCAGGCTCAGACTCATCTACGGCAGAGAGGAGCTTGGCCTGATAGACCTGAAGAACCGCCATAGAGTGGAGCGCCGAAGCCGCCTGTCCAGCTGAAGCGTAGGAGCGTCCAGCGAGCGCTGAAGTGGTCCTGCATGGCTTGGACGGGTGACTGGCCTTCGCCTTCCAGCCGATGGCAGTGGGTGGGCAGAGATGTGCAGCCACTGACTCATCCAATTGAGGCATCCTCTCATATCCCTTTTCTTCAGCGCCGTCAATTGTAGTGAGGCGGATGAAGCGGAAGTACGGAGGCGGCAGAGTAAGGGAGCGCCAAGATCTCGTGAGCTCGTCGTGAACTTCAGGAAGAACGGCGATGGTCGTTGTTGAGGGGCCTGACGGCGCCCCGGCAGAAACCACTCATCCAGACGGCTGCGAGAGGGCTCCTCTGGTGGAGACCACTCTAAACCCAGCTCATCAACCGCTTTTGAGAGGACACGGAAAAGTTCGGCATCCATCCCGGCTTTGGGGGCGCTGGGCGCGGGCAAACCTGAGGGGCGGGGTCAGTCACTGAGCCCGACAGCTCCTCAGTATCTGAAGCTACCAGTGACATGCTGTCATCGGCTAGCTCATCGTCACTTCCCCGAACGAACCAGATCGCTCACGCTTGCAGAGGGACGCTGGTCAGTTTGGGAAAAAGGACGGGAAACATCTCTCTGTGTGGCGAAAGCGAGGCACGCGGGATCTGAGCCGGCGTGAGCTCGCTCTCAACCGGGCGCTGAGAACCTCTGCCCCGCTGTTTTTTCCTCACAGGTCCCTGTGAGGAAGAAAACGGGAGGGCGCGAGGGGCGTGATCGCTCTCTGAAAAGAAAGCGATGCGCGTGCGCAGAGAGGCGAGACTGATGCTCTCGCAATGAGAACAATCAGAACCAGCGAGCGCGGCATCCGCATGGGATTTCCCCAAGCAGGAAACACACTCGCTGTGACCGTCATCGGCGTGCAGGGGAGACCTGCACGAGCCGCAGTAACGGCGCGGCATTAGAACGCCGATTTGCTCTTTTAGAAACTTACGTGATAATCGCCGGATAGCGGCAGCGAACGGGACCGGAACTGCTGCGATGCTGGGGCGCGTAGAAGGCGGATCAGCCGAGCAGATCGAGGTCGCTGGGTCCTACTGCGAGGCGTGTCAACGGCGAGTAGGCTTCCGGATCAGTGTAGACGAAGTCGTCGTCGCTGAAGGAGAAAAAAATCTGAGGATCCTATGGCGAAACGACCGCTTATATAGCCAGTTTCCCCGCCCATTTCGGCGGGAACTGGCGGGTATCGTCGCCATAGGTTCGTGCAGCTCCGCTGCCGACCCATTGGTTCGTTTTGCGTGATTGAATAAGACTTCAGTTCAGGAGAAAAAAGGCATTTTCCCATATGCGTCTTACAAGACGCAGTACGAGTGGAGTATCGATAGGGAACTGCTTTTCCTGTTGATTTCCAGAGCTTTCTGAGCTCTATAAAACACTCCCTCAGCAGCGCTACACAAACACTGCTGAACTAGTCAACAACAAGAACACCTGAGACAACTTTAGTAAACTGCTGCAGGAGTGCTTGCAATGAAGTTGCTGTCTGGTAGAAGTAATACATGTTTCAGATCCTGGAATAATTTAGGGACAAGAATTCAGAATCTGGACTTTGGAGTTTGATTGCTTTCTTTCCGAACTGTAAAAACATGTAACTGTTTTGGAGAATTGGTGGCAAATTTAACATTATTTTTTAGGAAAAGCACTAAGGTCCAACCCTAAATCTAAACATAAATGGGACGCAAGCATGATTGTACAAAAACACACAAATAAGATGAATTCACCACAAATTTCCCAACGGTTTTATACAAAAATATATATGATATAATTTATTTATTTTAAACTCAGCATTAAGGTTTATTCCTAAATTTAAACGTTACTGGGTTGTAAGCAGATCATATAAAAAATGTCAGAATGAGATTTATCACAAATTCACCAATTGTTTAAATGTGAAAAAAATAGCCAATTGTATGCTAATTGTTTCATAAAAAAAACACTAAGCACAAAGGTCCATTCATTCCTAATGCGGTGTACACACTAAAATATTTTTTAAATCTTATAAGATCTTCAAAATGTGAGAGACCACACACATGAGGACAAAAAAGTTTTGCTGCTATAGTGTGTGGAGTGCTGCGTGCGATGTGACAAAGACAGCACAATACACACCAACAGATTTTCAACCAGAGTCCGGACTGTGAACACGGGAAACCTCGCAAAATCTCTGGAAACTGTAGAATAAACAAGATTTTTTTTTTTTAGAACAAAGAACATGCAAGGGCAATAACATATAAATTGCATCAAATACAATAAGAAAAAGTAAACAATAATAAATGAATAAATAAAAGAAAAAAAGAAAAGCAATAAGAAAATTACATTTCCTTAAACAAGCATAAATAATTACAAATAGGGATGCACGATATATGGGCAAATATATCGGTATCGGCCGATAAGAAAATTTGGCCGATATCTTTAAGCCGATAAATAATGCATTATTTCCTTCAGAGACACTTCAGTTGGTGCTGTTTGCCATGATGGTTTTGAAATACTAGAAATATGATTGGAATCACTTTGAAAAGGACAATACACTTATGTGCAACATGTGCAGAGCAAGTCTGTCATAAAGGCTACATAAAATTATTACAAGAACATTACTGTAAATGACGTTGTGGAATCTTTGTGCGCTGTGTTTTGTGTGTGCGTTGAGCGCATCCACAGCGGAGCTACACCTCCATGACAGTTAAGTTCGCTAGTGCATTTGCAGCCTTTTGTGCAATTGTACGTAGTAATATTGTGTTTATTTTATGTATATCGGCTTTATCTCATATAGAATGCGTTTGGTAAAGTTAATAGAGCGCTTTAGTTTGCCGGTGATCATCATTAGCTCAGCGCACGCAGCTCAAACAGTAGTGCAAAACTAATAACTATGATTGGGACTGTCGTGTATATAACATTGTAATGAGAACAATATTATAATAAAACGTTGTGATTTCTTTGGTTTTAGTTGCCGTGTTTCAGCGCATTGTTACGGGAAGCCAAGTGCGCGTCCACGAGTTACACATCTGACTAGCGCATAACTTAGTTCAAAATAGCTTGTGCATTTCCATATTTTTGTGCATATACAAGTTGTAATATTATGTTTACGATAAATATCTGATTCTCATGTAGCCTAATTAACCCGCTAGAACAAGCGCTTCAGTTTACCGGTGTTCATTCAGCTTCATACAGCGCACGCAGCTCAAAAAGCTGCTATTTAAAACAGTGGTAGCCTATTAATTTGTTACTTTTTCAAAACCACTGAAGCATTATTAATATGCTTTAAATAAAACCACCACTTTTATTTTCTCTTTTTATTTTCATCAACAATATGGTTTAGTAAATAATATAATTTCATTATTGTCCATGCATATGTCTCTTCCGTTTTATTCATCCATGGCACATGAATTTTGATTCTTTACACATGGAATGATGTCCAATGACTTGTTTGCATTATGTATGCATTAATTTTATTTCATTTATTTTTTTAAACTTACACTGTTCAAACTAGGCTGCTTATGTTGAAGTGCTTGGGATGTGGCTCACACCTCAGGAAATCTGATAAAATAATCTTTAGAACCACCAAGATAATCGGGACATTACCTAGGATTGTCGGAAGGGGAGAAATTGGCCCAAAATCAGCCTGATTATCTTGTGGTGTGTACCCAGCATTAATTGAAGCGTCAGTGGGGCATAAGCAGATCGTACAAAACGTCTGAATGAATACAAAAACATTGGCAATTGTTTCATATGAAAAACATACAAAAAATACAATACAAATCTGCCAATTGTTTCATATGAAAATGTATGATTTATTTATTTATAGATTTTTTTTATGAATTGACATTTGAAGCGTTTTCTTCATTATGATATCAGGGTCTGAGATATAACATGAAATGTATGGAATGAATTACAGTTATTTTAAATGAAATAACAGATTTATTACAATCACATTTTATATCAAAATAAACAAAAACATAATAGATTAGAGAAAAAAATATGCATTAAGTGTCTTGCAAGCAAACCAGTAACTGTCTTGAGTATTAACCAGTCTTGAGTCTCGCAGCGCCACCTCTTCTGATGTTTTTGAGCTATATTTAAAATGAGGTTATGACATCACTAATGCACCATCTGTACATTCATAGCATGAGTCACTGTATAAGTTATGAATACATGTGACTGCAGTGCATCATGGTAAAGCTGAAAGTCATCTCTGTATCTCTGTGTTATGCTGCGTTGCTGGAGTCATCACTTCCTGTGAGTCACTGACTGAAAGAGAGCGATAAAGAGCCTGAGCACCAGAGAGAGAAACAGAGGCCAGAAAGCGCAGGAGGAGGAAGAAACTTCCTGAGCTTTTCATTCATAACGGGAGCCAACGGCGGCGAAATCGATAGTGTGCAGCAGGCAAAAGAGTATTAGACCACATCCACATGAATCAAACCAGCAGCGGGAGTTTAAAGCCGGGCTCACACTGTGCGATTTTTAATAGTCTTTTTGCGATTATTGCTTGTCACACGTACGAACATGACCCCATGTCAAAACTGTAGGATCTCAGTTGTCTTAATGTCAGACTGTACGACAGTAAAAACGCGACAAAAACGGACGTACTCAAGAAAGACATGTCCGGAGTTTTATGTCATCAATCCGTGACCCGCGTTCTCTCGCTATAATGGTAGCTAGCAAACAAACAGCAACGTGTAATATTTTTAATAATTACATGCTTGATAATAAAAAGAAAAAACGAAGACGACGTTGTGGAGCAAGTCATGGCTGGGCAAAAGAGGACTTTATGGACTTCCATTCCTACAGCTCGAACGTACTCGGTTACTATCGTAACCTCGGTTCCCTGAGATACGGAACGAGTACTGCGTCTTATTATTAAGACGCATATGGGAAAATGTCCATTTTCTCCTAAACCTGAAGACTTATTTAATCACGCAGTGAAACTGCACGACTATTGGTTCGTGCAGTGGTAGAAAAACGAAGCGGAGCTGCACGAACCTATTGGCGACGATCACCTCCAGTTCCCGCCGAAATGGGTGGGGTATCTGGCTATATAAGCGGTCGTTTCGCCATAGGATCCTCAGGTTTACTTCGACTGAAGCGACGACTGAGTTGTGCAGCTACCTGGCACGGCAAAGTACGCAGTACTCGTTCCGTATCTCAGGGAACCGAGGTTACGATAGTAACCGAGTACGTTCCCTATCGATACTCCACTCGTACTGCGTCTTATTATTAAGACGCATATGGGAACTGAATTTAATCACGCCGTGCTAGGGTAGATGAACGACTGTATATACCTCATAAACATAAATGCCCATAGGGAAGTAAGTAGTATACTTCAGGCTAAAGCGAGCTAAACTCATAGAGGTCATGCTCGGCCTGGATAATCGTTCCATATGACTCCTGTATACTCAGTTAACCGAGTATGCAGGGTGCCAATCAAGAGGCCTGAGCGCATTGCGGTCAAGAATCTCTGACAGGACTGTTCCCACAGCGTATGTGTACAAGCTCATCTAAGCAGAGAGGACTCTGGCCTGTAAGGCCGGTATGTCCAGTTATAAAACCTAGCAAATGTGGACGGAGTGGCCCAGCCGCCGCCGCACAAATCTCTGTAATGGGTACACCGCTAGACCACGCCCATGACGAGGCAATGCCTCTAGTCGAATGGGCTCGTACTCCAATGGGGCATTGCAGGCCCAAAGAAGAGTATGCCAGCATGACAGCATCCACTATCCACTTAGAGAGTCTCTGCTTCGTGACCGGATGCCCTTTGGCGCGGTTACCGAAGCTAACAAAGAGCTGTTCCGTATGCCTAAAAGGGGCGGAACGCTCAAAGTAAATTCTCAGAGCTCTGACAGGGCATAACAAGGATAACTCCCAGTCCTCCTCAGACGGAGGAAGCGCGGAGAGCGTGATGACCTGAGCTCTGAACGGGGGTTGAAAGTACCTTAGGTACGTAACCATGCCTTGTTTCAGGACGACCTTGGAGTCATTAGGCCCGAATTCCAGGCAGGGCTAATCGAAAGCGCCTGCAGGTCTCCAACTCGCTTAACCGACGCTAGTGCTAGTAGCGAGCAGTTTTCTCAGCGAAAGTGACCGGAGGTTCGTAGACTGTAGCGGCTCAAAGGGAGGGCCCTTCAAGGCCCTCAGTACAGTGGGCAGATCCCATGTAGGGACAGTAAGGGCCGAGGTGGATTCAATCTCCTGGCTCCCTTCAAAAAAAAACGACAACTAAGTTGTCCCTGCCTACCGACTGGCCCACTATAGGGGCATGAAAAGCCGCTATAGCTGCTACAAATACCTTGAGTGTAGAGTGAGAAACGTCCTTTATCTAGCAGTTCCTGCAGAAAGGACAGAAACCTGCAAACTCAGAGGTAGAGGGGTTTTCACCACGGTTGAAGCACCAAGTGGAGAAAACAGACCACTTAAGGGCGTAGAGGCGTCTCGTAGACGGGGCTCTAGCCTCAGAAATGGTGTTTAATACTCGCTCTGGGAGGTCAGTTGGCTCCCGTTGAGCGGCCAAATGCAGAGAGCCCACAGCTCGGGTCGAGGGTGCCATATCGTTCCGTTCGCCTGAGAGAGGAGATCCCGTCTCAGGGGCACGGGCCAGGGGGCTGCTGTCAGTAGCTGAGTCAGCTCTGACAACCAAGGTTGGTTCCTCCACAAGGGGGCCACCAATAGCACCTTGTGACCCTGTTCCCTGATACGCCTGACGACCTGTGGAAGCAGGGCGATCGGGGGGAATGCATAAAGGAGGAGGTTGGGCCAGTCGTGGGCCAACGCGTCCCTGTCCTTCGAATAATAAATTGGGCAGTGGAGGTTGTCCTTGGAGGCGAAAAGGTCTACTTCTGCCTTGCCAAGGTCTTCCAGATCTTCTGAACCACCTGCGGATGGAGCATCCACTCCTCTGAGGGGACATTGCTCCGGGATAACATATCCGCTCCCTGGTTCAGTCTGCCCGGCAGTGTGCTGCCCTCAGCGAGCGCAGGTTGAGCTGAGCCCATTCCAGAAGGCGCTCTGCCAAATAAAGAGGCGCTTCGAGGAGACACCTCCCTGGGTGATTTATATAGGACACCACGGACATGCTGTCTGAGCGAATCAGCACATGGCATCCTATTAGGTCCGGCAGGAAAAACTGGCAGGCTCGACAAACTGCTAGCATTTCCAAGCAGTTGATGTGCAAGCCGCTCTCCGCCTCCGACCAATGCCGAAGGTCGGTTTGCCTTCGCACAACGCCCCCAACCTGTGTTGGAGGCGTCTGTCGTGACAACTTTCCTGGTGTGGACCAACCCCATGGCCACGCCCTTCCTCATCCACTGTGGGTTCTTCCAGGGGTCAGGGCTGTTACACAGGCCTGATTCACCCTGATATGCAAGCGTCCGTGACGCCATGAGTTGTGTGGAGCCCGTGGTTTCAACCAGCGTTGAAGAGGGCGCATGCGGAGCAGCCCAGCTGTAACACTGACGAAGCTGCGGCCATAAGGCCCAGCGTTCTCTGAAACACTTTGAGTGGGCGAGCGGTGTCGCTCTTGAAGGTGGCCGCGAGTTTCTGAATGGCCAGAGCGCGTTCTGGCGCTATCACTGCTCTCATGTGAGCCGAGTCCAGGACTGTACCCAGGAACGATACTCGTTGGCTGGGGGACAGTGCGCTCTTGGCGAAATTGACCCTGAGCCCCAGGCACTCTAAGTGGCTGAGGATGAGGGTTCTGTGTGAAAGTAGTTCCACCTCTGACTGGGCCAGAATGAGCCAATCGTCGAGGTAGTTGAGAATGCGGATTCCCATCTGTCTCAGAGGGAAAGAGCCGCGTCCATGCACTTCGTAAAAGTACGGGGGCCAGAGACAGCCCAAAGGGAAGGACCGTGTACTGGTAAGCCACTCCCCGAAGGCGAATCTCAAGAATCGTCGTGACGGGGGGGGGGCTATCTGGATGTGAAAGTATGCGTCTTTCAGTCCAGAGAACAGAACCAGTCCCCTGTGCGAATCTGCGAGAGGATCTGCTTCAGCGTGATCATCCTGAACGGCCGTCTCATGAGGGCGTGATTCAGGCATCTGAGATCGAGGATGGGCCGGAGGCCGCCATCCTTTTTGGGACGAGGAAGTAACGGCTGTAAAAGCCTGACTCGCTCAAAGCTGGAGGAACCATTTCTATGGCTCCTTTTTCCAGCAACGTCATCACCTCCGAGCGCAGAACGCGAGCGTTCTCACCCTGCACCGAGGTGGAGACCACGCCGCTGAAGCGCGGGGGTCTTCGAGCGAATTGGAGTGAATAACCTCGTTTTATTATCCCCATCACCCACTCTGACACTCCGGGGATGGCCTGCCAGGCCTCGGCCCGCGTGGCAAGGGGTTGGATAAACTCGAGTGGCCGCTGCACGGAGGCACAGGGACTCGAGAGGACGGAAGAGGAAAATTGCTCTCTTCTTGAGAATGTTTGTGTTTTATTTTTTTCCGCTTTCACAGCAGACAGTTGCATGGTCGCTTGCACGGACCCTGTAGCAACAGACACAATTCCCTCTGCACCCGAAAGAACGGGGTGCCAAGAGGTTTCTCATGAGAGGCCTTTTGGTGGGCGGTCCGGCCGTGGCGGGACTCGACCCTCTCCTCTTCCTGTCCTGCAGGTCAGGAGGACGCCGGGGGCGCAGGGTCCAACGCTATCTTGAGTCGGGGCCCTGGCGCTTCGGAGGGGGTGGCTTCTGGCTGAGCGTGAACGCCCTCGCGGCTGCTGAGTTCTAGCAGGCTGAGGGGCGTAAACGGCAGGTGCAGGTTTTCGCAGGCTGCTGAGTCGGCACAGTCCTGGGGCGACTCTGAGCAGCTGCTGGGCTGGAGCGCTTGGGCAGGAAGTGTCGCATAGCCTGTGACGCCTTCTGTGCTTCTGTTAAGCGCTCAGCGAATCCTTTCACCGCAGGTCCAAAGAGGCCGCTGGGGGAAATTTGGAGCATCAAGGAAGGAGACCCTGTCCGTGTCCTTGATCTCCGTCAGCGTGAGCCACAGGTGGCGCTCAAGCACTACCAGGCTGGCCATAGACCTTCCTATGCTTGGGCGGTAGTCTTGGTGGCTCGCAAAGCTAGGTCCGTTGCGCTTCTCAGCTCCCTGAGAGTCGCAGGATCAGACTCGTCTACGGCAGAGAGGAGCTTGGCCTGATAGACCTGAGAACCGCCATGGAGGTGGAGCGCCGAAGCCGCCTGTCCAGCTGAAGCGTAGGAGCGTCCAGCGAGCGCTGAAGTGGTCCTGCATGGCTTGGACGGGTGACTGGCTTTCACCTTCCAGCCGATGGCAGTGGGTGGGCAGGATGTGTGCAGCCACTGACTCATCTAGTGGAGGCATCCTCTCATATCCCTTTTCTTCAACGCCGTCAATTGTAGTGAGGGCGGATGAAGCGGAAGTACGGAGGCGGGCAGTGTAAGGGGAGCGCCAAGATCTCGTGAGCTCGTCGTGAACTTCAGGGAAGAACGGCGATGGTCGTTGTTGAGGGGCCTGACGGCACCCCAGCAGAAACCATTCATCCAGACGGCTGCGAGAGGGCTCCTCTGGTGGAGACCACTCCAAACCCAGCTCACAACAACCGCTTTTGAGAGACACGGAAAAGTTTGGCATCCATCCCGGCTTTGGCGGCGCTGGGCGCGGGCAAACATGAGGGGGCGGGGTCAGTCACTGAGCCCAACAGCTCCTCAGCATCTGAGGCTACCAGTGACATGCTGTCATTGGCTAGCTCATCGTCACTTCCCCCGAACGAGACCAGATCGCTCACGCTTGCAGAGGGACGCTGGTCAGGCTGGGAAAAAAGGACGGGAAACATCTCTCTGTGTGGCAAAAGCGAGGCACGCGGATCTGAGCCAGCGTGAGCTCGCTCTCAACCGGGCGCTGAGAACCTCGCCCCGCTGTTTTTTCCTCACAGATCCCTGTGAGGAAGAAAACGGGAGGGCCGCGAGGGGCGGGATCACTCTCTGAAAAGAAAGTGATGCGCGTGCGCAGAGAGGCGAGACTGATGCTCTCGCAAAGAGAACAATCAGAGCAGCGAGCGCGGCAACTGCATGGGATTCCCCAAGCAGAAAACACACTCGCTGTGACCATCATCGGCGTGCAGGGGAGACCTGCACGAGCCGCAGTAACGGCGCGGCATTAGAACGCAGATTTGCTCTTTTAGAAACTTACGTGATAATCGCCGGATAGCGGCAGCGAACGGGACCGGAACTGCTGCGATGCTGGGGCGCGAAGAAGGCGGATCAGCCGAGCAGATCGAGGTCGCTGGGTCCTACTGCGAGGCGTGTCAACGGCGAGTAGTCTTCCGGGTCAGTGTAGACGAAGTCGTCGTCGCTGAAGGAGAAAAAATCTGAGGATCCTATGGCGAAACGACCGCTTATATAGCCAGATACCCCACCCATTTCGGCGGGAACTGGAGGTGATCGTCGCCAATAGGTTCGTGCAGCTCCGCTGCCGACTCATTGGTTCGTTTTTCTACCCTGCACGAACCAATAGTCGTGCAGTTTCACTGCGTGATTAAATAAGTCTTCAGGTTTAGGAGAAAATTGACATTTTCCCATATGCGTCTTAATAATAAGACGCAGTACGAGTGGAGTATCGATAGGGAACTTGAGGTAATTTTGTTATTCGAGTTTAAACATCCTATCTCTCTCCAAGCCGCTTCCTTTTTAACCCTGTCATGGTAGAGCTGCGACGACACGTCATACAAGCACTCCTTTTCCCTCCATAGTTCAATAAGTTTAGCCTATACGTCAATTAATTTATGTCCATTTCTTTTCTATCTTTGAATGCTAGGGGGTTAAAAAACAGTGTTAAGCGGAAAGCATTTGTTTTATTTTGCAAGGAACAAAAAGCAAGCTGTGTTTTCTTACAAGAGACTCATTCTGTATTAAATGATGAAAGATTTTGGAAAGTTCAGTGGGTGATTTAGCCTTGTTTGCACATGGATCTTCGCATTCAGCTGGAGTGATGGTATTATTTAACAGATTTGAAGCTCTGTGATTTTTTCATGAAGGGGATACAGAAGGCCATGGCTAATGATAGCAGTAAAATACATGATAAATGTTTACATATTACTCTGTATTTATGGTTATAACAACAAAGTGGCTAATAGAGAATTGTTTGAGACACTTGGAAAATTAGTAAATGAATGGAAAAAAAAGTATAATGCAGAAAATGTGATAATGGGTGGTGACTTTAATATTGTCCCTGATCCATGGCTAGACAGGAGACCTCAGAGAGCTTCACATTCTGTGTATAATGATACTAAATTGATTTCTGTAAAACTATAAATGTGGTTGATTACTGGAGGGTGTCCAACCCAAACAGCATTCAGTATACATGGTTTAACCCCTCAGGAAATGGACAATGTCAAGATTAGATTATTGGCTTATTTCTTGTGAACTATGTAAATTTATCTCTGAATGTAAAATTACAGCAGCCCCACTTACAGATCACTGTATAGTTACTCTGTCTTTATCAGTCCTTAAGAAAACCTCACATTTCTCCTAATATTTGGAAGTTAATAATGACTTGTTAAAAATGATAGATTTTACCAACAAGTTTTGGCTCTCATTGAAGAGATTGATAAATTAGATATGTCTAACTTAAATAAATGGGAATGGTTTAATTTAAGGTTAAACAAATAGCAATTGATACAGGTAAATTTTTGTCAGTAGGGAGAAAACAGAAACAAAGGCAACTGATTGAGAAATAAACTCGTTGGTAGTTAATACACAAGAATCGCCAGAAAATTCAGCAAAATTACAGTCATTGCAATCTCAACTAGATGAGTTGTATTCAGAAAAAGCAAATGGAGCTTTATATTCGATCGAGAGCACGATGGATTGAAAAGGGAAAAAAAGTTCATCATATTTTTTTGGCCTTGAAAAACAAAGGCAAACAAAGAAAAAGATTAGCAAGCTTAGGATTAATGAAATTATAACAGATGATCAAAAAGTGATTCAAAATGAAATTTTGCTTTTCTATTCTAACCTTTATAAATCCAATTATAATAAAGCTGATTGTGATTCTTTATTGGGATATAAGAGATAAAATACATAAACTGAATGAGGAAGACAAAATTTTAATTGATGATGAGTTGACCTTAGAGGAAATGGATATAGCTTTAAAACAAATGAGTAATTGTAAATCACCAGGTATTGATGGTTTATCTACTGAATTTTTAAAACATTTTTGGAAAGATATTCGGAAATTATTATATAATGCATTTTTAGAATGCATTCAGGAAGGAAGTTTATCACCTACTATGAAAACAGGTTTAATAACATTGCTACCTAAACCTAAAAAATAATTGTTATTATTAGATAATTGGAGACCCAATAACTCTGTTATGTACAGATTATAAATTACTTGCCCTGGTGTATGCTAATCGTCTTAAATTGGAACTTGGGAAACTTTGTAGAGGAATATCAATCAGCATTCATCAAGGAAGATATATTCAAAACCATATTAGACTAATCTTGGATATGATCGACTATCAATCACTGATACAATCAGAAAGCCTAAATTTTGTTTATAGATTTTTTTAAAGCAATCGATACTGTGGAGCATGAATTTATATGTACGACGCTTAGAATGTTTGGTTTTGGGGAAGGGTTTGCAAGGGTTATTAAAATGTTCTATAACAACATTTATAGTTATATATCCCTTAATCCAGGCATGACTTCTAGAATTGAAATTTTGTGTGGAATTAGACAAGGTTGTCCAATCTCTCCAAAACAGTTTATACTATGCACTCAAATGTTAGCTTATTTAGTTGTCAACCATCCTCAATTAAAAGAAAGCCATTTCTGAATATGAATATCGAATTAGTCAATTTGCTGATGATACAGTAATATTTTTAAAAGACAAATCTATAGTTAAAAAAGCTCTGAAGATTATTTCAGTTTTTTCTGGAGCATCAGGCTTATGCCTAAATTTTAATAAATGTGAACTTTTTCCTCTGTTTTCATGTAATGAAGAAAATATAGAATCCATTCCTGTTAAATTTGAAGTGAAATACTTAGGTTTTAAATGTTTAAAGAAATACATACAAGAGAATTAATAAATAAGAGAAGAGAATTGATAGTATGAAAAAATCCCTAAATCATTGGCTTATGAGAGATCTGTCTATTATGGGCAGAATACTCTTGACAAAAGCAGAAGGCATATCTAAACTTATTTACCCATGTTGCTCCCTTTATGTTTCTCCTCAACTGATAAAAAAGGTAAACTCTATTTTGTTTTATTTTATACGGAAAAACAAAACTCATTATATTAAAACATCTCAGATGATTAAATCATTTAAAATGAAGGTCTGAAAGCTTCTGAATTTGAATCAATGGTTGGATTACTTAAACTGAATTGGATTTAAATGTATTTAGCACAGCCTAACTCAATGTGGTTTCATATACCAAAGTCTGATTCAAGAAAGTTGGAGATTAGATTTTTTTGCTGAAATGTGATTTTGAGGTTTCCAAATTGCAATTAAGCTTTCAAAATTCCACAAACAGATTTTTGATTATTGGAAAATGATATTCACCCAAAATGTTTTCACCGCATTGTTCTACATTGTGGAATAACAGAACCATTACAATAAACAGAAAGACAGTATTCAAAAAAGAGTGGTATGGAAAAAATGTTTTATATGTTGTTGATCTTTTAGATGAACAGGTCAAAATATTCAGCATAATGCATTCATGAGAAATTGAGATAAAATGTTCATTAAGAGATTGTAATACCATACATGTGCAAAGCCATCCCTTTTGCTTTAAAACAACTAATACAAAACACTCTTACATATTCAAAGGTATCTGTTAAACTGCCGAGTTAAAGATTGGGGATGTATATATTGGAGACAAAAAATGTAATAACAAAGTAATAGGGAATGTATTAAAATATAAGTTATTTTCAGATTTCAATACACCTTCAAATTAAAACAATTTGAAAATGAAATATTTAAAAACAAATTCTGTAATTATCTTAAATGGCCAATTCTACCTAAAATGAAGGATATTCAGTTTAGGATTATTAATAATGTGTATCCCGCTGCTGAAGTTTTACGCAAAAGATTCTGTTTTGAGGTAGATCCTTGTGTTTTTTGTTAGAAGACCTGAAACCATTGAACATTTATTTTTTTCTTTGTCCAGTAACATTGAAATTCTGGCAGGATCTTTCAGTTGGTTAAATATTGATATCAACACTGATATTCCATCACTAAATATGTTTCAGGTTTGGTTTATGCAGATGTCTTTCGAAAAAGATGTCATACATGTTAAACATTATTATTACAATGGGTAAATATCATGTACACACAAGTAAGTGGAATAACAGTAAACCCTCTTTAAATTACTTTAAAAATGAATGAAAAAATATTTAGAATCTTTAAAACAATTATCCAAAGATAACCAATCCCTTGGGGAATTGTATAAATCCATGTATGAGTCTCTTTCCTTCTAAGTTGGTAAGATTTTGTACCTGTATTTATTAATTTTTATTTTATTTTATTTTTTCTCCTTGCAACCCCTCTAAAATGTTTAAAGAATGTTCGTTTGTTTGTTGTTATTGTATGTAAAGATATATATAATATATATATAATATATATATATATATATATATAAATACACACATGGATATTTATGTATGATGGAGATGTGATTGGAAAAGTGTATACTTTGTAATAAGGCATTTTAATGTTCCCTATTTGAGTTTGTAATTTGATATTGTTCAAAAAAAAAAAAAGAAAAAAAAAAAAAAAGAAAGAAAGTTCAATAAGTTTTTCTTCCTGTTGTACTGTCCACCTGACTCGTTTCGACATTTTCGTGGTTTGAAGTTGTCGCGCTAATTGCGTCATCAGGTTCAGCGCACCTATTGGTTCTTGGTTTGACGGTTGTCGTAGGAGATGTCACACTGCAGGAAAGTGTCTGAAATCTTCTGACACTGCCAGAATTTAATCGGAGGAAAAAATTGATCGCAACGGCCATTAATCGGCTGTCGGTGGACATGTCAAACCAGCGATCAAAGACAACCGATTTTAGCCTAGGATTACAGGAATCTTTTAGGATTTTCAAAATTTGTCTCAGACGACCAAATCGTGGCCAAAATCGCACAGTGTGAGCTGGGCTTAAGGCTCTGTTCCAAACCCTAGTGAGACGCCTACCTAGGCACCCAGGAGTTTCAGACAGTACATTGAGCCATCTTATGAAATATACAATAATGTGTTGTTATGGTTAAAATCATAACTAAGGATATATAGGTTAAAAGACAGATTAAAGTTATTTTAAATTGTAACAATATTTTATAATATTGCTGTTTTACTGTATTTTTGATCAAATAAATGCAGCTTTGGTGAGAAGTGTCTTTGAAAAATAAAAAATAAAATCGTAATTATTTCAAATGTTTGACTGCTAGTGTAAACTTAAAGTGCCCCTATTATGGATTTTTGAAAATTATATTTCATGCAGTGTGTAACAGCTCTGAGTGAATGAAAAGTTCCTGCAAAGTTTTAAATCTGAAAGTGCACTGTGTATAAAGTTGTCACTCAAAAGAAAGAGTCAACTCTTAAAACTATTAAAACAAATCCCAAGCGGTTTCATGTTGACGTCAAACATGAAACATTAGCATATTACCCGTCCACTTGTTGCGGTCACAGACCTGAGAAAACTTGAACCTCACCTCCCTCAAACACCGACGCTGTGCTCTGCACTGTTTTTTTTACTGCCAAAGGACGAGGCTGTGAAGAATTTACAGCTCTGCATGTTTTCTGCGTAAAACCATCAGTTGATTTTCGCAAATTCATTCTTTGCCACTAGGTGCCGCTTTTGAAGAGGTAAAAACAGCGGTTTTCCCCGGTAACGCTGTACACAAAGCAGCTCTGCGCTCACAAACACTGCTTTATCAGGCATTACAGGCATGATGAAAAATAAATGAAATCGTCAATTTCCTGAAGACAGTCGGTTTCCTTCAGATATACACTAATATAAAAACACTAGTGCCGCGTTTTGATTTTGTAACGTGCATTGCTCATGTTTATTCACAGTCAAAGTTTTGATATTGTGGCAGCCTGCCACAAATAAATGTATGGAAACACTGAGCAACCTAAATGCGTACAACCCGGGATTCGCAGGCCGGTTGTTACTGAAGGAAGGATCAGTACCCAGTTTATTTGGACCAGCTTCTTCCTCCTCCAAATCACAACCTGGAAGTATGATTAAAAATTGTTGCGCTCATGTTCTCTGTAGCATGCAAAATACATATTTAGTTGTGTGTGTTGTGTTCGCTTCGCGCAGTTTGTAGGTCTCTGGCTAACAGCAATATCTGTTTGATCGCAATTGTCTAGAAATGTGTCAATGAATAGTGAATGTGTGTTGTTGTTATTACTTGGCGTTATGATACAGAATAGAGCAATACATTTGTGTACAAACTACCGTGATTTATCAATACGTTTCTGCGTTGGGCTACCGCATATACCATGGCTGTTTGGTTTGATTTCTTTTAAAGATGTTTTCTTGGTTACCCCAGTTTTTGTGTGTGTGGGGGGGTCAACTGAGCTGCAGACCTCAAATGAACAATATTATTTAACAACATACAGTATTGATCATCTGTCATTATAGTCTAGGCTGAATCTTATGATCACCGCTTTCATAATCACCAGTTCAAACCAAAAATAACTCAACTTTGCTGCTTTATTCCCTGTATTACAAAGATCCTACTCAGAAGATTCATTTTTCCTCTGTATTACACCATCTTTTAATTACATTTCAGCATTTGCATGGGGTTTTAGCACACATTGAGCAGAGCTTACCAGGTGAAGCACTCTAATGGAGTCCGTTTGAATAACGGCAACTAAAGACTCATCCGGCTTAGAAATCAGAAATTATTACTCGAGCCGTGGCCTATTGGGTTCGCTCCGACACATTAAGCCATGGTGCTCGTATGGGAAAAAATGAGTTCGATTCTGGCTAATGAGATGTGTTGATCACGTTCCCCCATCGTTTCAACATTTCTTTAAATTTTATGTTGGAAAAAATAACTTAAAATGTTCAAATTCTCTTTGTCTTTTAGGGGAAATGTCATATTTTATCTGTATCTATCCTGACCCACACACACTTTCATCTCCAGAAACGCTATCAGAGCAAACACACAGGTAAACGCAAGCACACAAGCGCACTAATCTCTGACCGTGAG